>CM035162.1:41722599-42322599 GCA_020205615.1 Panax quinquefolius | reverse complement strand
CAACTTCATGGCATACGCATTCCAAATTTATGTCTTTGAACACGTACCACGCGCACGCTACGCGTACGCTACAATGACGCCCACACACTTGTTTAGATTAGAGTGAAACTCAACTCGCACACCCGTGCCCAAATTACATGGACGGACCGCGGGGCCGCGCGCGACATCAGACGTGAAATTTTTTTGTTAAGTTTAAAAACGTGTTGGAGATCATTTGGGCTCTCATTTGAAAACATAACAGAAGCGAAATCACCGTGCTCTCTCCAAAACGCACGTCTCTTCCTCTATCAGTTACACAATTGAAGCAATCAATCTCTCCACCACATAATCATCCACGATTTCTTCCACGTTCCACATCTACTCAACCTCTACACTGCAGTATAAATCTAGGGTTCTTGAGTGGGTGGTGCAGAAACGAGTTTGAGCTATTCTCCTCATTGGTTTCTTATTCATTACCAAGCAAATTATCTTCATTATCTCTATTAATTGCAAATGGGTCCAAAGAGGGCACGATCTTCCTCATCATCATCGTCCTCTGGCAGTCAAGGGGAGGATATGGTTGATCATACAATGTTTCTGGATTTGGAAACCCAGCAGGAGTATTACTGAATTGTGACCAAAACCTTTGTGAAAGAAAGAGGGTTCAAACCTGAAGGGCAAGATGGTCAGCTATGTGACATGATTCGCGAAAGAGGAAGGCTTGGATTGACTGCCACGCCCATGCCTATCCCAATGGGAATTGTCAGATAATTCTATGCGAATGCGAAGGCAACAATGAGTGGGTTATCCGTGGTGCGCGGCATGCAAATGGATTTCAGACCTTCTGCAATCAAGGCAGTTTTTAGGTTAACTGACACACCACCGACTGGGTCTGCGAATTGGGTAGCAGGTGCACATATGAAAATGGACTTGGAATTGGTTATTGCTGAATTGTGCGTGCCTGGCACGAAGTGGACTTATAAAGCCGGCACGAATCGGCCTCGCATATTTCCCGCCGTAGCTTTGAATCGATATGCTAAGGCGTGTAATTTGTTCATATGTGCCAAACTAGTTCCTTCGTCTCACCAGCACGAGATCACAGCGGAAAGGGAAATCATTCTATGGGGCATTATCACTGGAAAATATATCGATGTGGGTCATCTTATCCATCAAAATATGTTGTGGTATCTACGGGGAAGCACTACAGGGAGCATTCCACACGCGTCAGTTGTAGCTATGTTGTGTGCTACTCAGGGTTGCCATTGGGACAATGAGCAAATGCAGAACCCAAGCCAGGATATCACCCACGCCACCATTGCAAAATTCGAGGATTGGGCAGGAGGTGTACCACACCCGCGCGGACGAGGATTTATTATCCAACCCATTTTCCCAGAGCCACCACAGCAACCCTCTCAAACAGATGAGGCAGACCTATCAACCTAAGTTCCCTTTGCTACTGGGGATCGATAGCTCCGAAGGTTGGAGCGAAAAGTCAACGCCATGTATGACAATTTTTCAGCATTTGCAACGGGGTTGACGAGGTCATTGGCAGAAGCTTTTGCACAGCAGGGGACAATGCTTGGGTGGCCTCAGTTTGGGACAGTTGTGCCATATCCACAACCAGATTCACCAACCGCAAAGGGTGGTGCGGCAGATCATTAGAGGAGTTTTCTTTAACCCTTTTACCTTCATTCACTGGGACATTGAATATTATAAGTTTAGGGGTATTGGGGGTAATAGTATAGTTGCATATAGTAGTATGTGCATGTTTAGTTTAATTTTCTTATAGTATTTGCATGTTTAGTTTGAATGATGCATGTTGCAGAAAATTTTTAAGTTTTAGTTATATGTTTAGTTGCATTTTATGTTTAGTGCATGTCTCACAAATTCTAGCTTTATGAAAATTTTGTCTAGCCGATGATGAGAATGAATTTTGAAGGATTTTTGAGTATTTTGGCACAACATGACCTGAGATATAATGTTTTACGCAATTGAATTCATAATACTGTTTAAATGCTTTCGGTTTGCACGGTCGTGTTCACAAACACTTGTAGGTATAAGAATTATGTGTTACATTGCTCGATAGAAAATGTAGTTAAAAAAGGAAAATATGTAGAAAGTGAACTTCGACTGTGTAAAACATTGATTTTCAAACTTTTGGAAAACATGGGTATGCTATGTATATAAAACAAAAATAGCAATAATGTGACTAGTCTTATTTCGGGGCCCTAGCTACTTGAGTAAGTACGCCCGTAGGGGTGTCTTAACACCTACTGCCCTAAGGTCTTTCATGATCTGGTAGTCGTTGGTTGAAAGCTTGCTAAGGGGTAGAAGTGTTTGCCTAATGGAATGAGGCATTGCACAGTCATGTGGAAAAAAAAAGAGAAAAGAAAAAGAAAAAGTAAAAGAAAAATAGTAATAAACACTGTGGGAAAGAGCGAAAATCGCCCTCGTGAGTAGCAATAAAGCAGTTAAGCCCATTGTTGAACCTTAGTTTGCGTTGATATGTTGGAACAATCTTTGTTGCATAAGTATACATGAGTCTTGATTTAGACTGTAATTTTTTGTTTTGAGTTGTTTAGCATGTGTATTCTTTGCTTAATTCAAGTTTTGGTGAACACGATACACACACAGCATCTCTATAGCATTTATAAATTATATGAGTGTATGATATTATGCCTATAGTTCAGTTTGAATTTGTATTCTTGAATCTGGATAATTTGCTGAGGCATTTTGGACTAAAATTCTATTATAGCTGGAACAATGTGAGACTAGTTTGCATCATGATGTAGCTGCATATCATGTAGTTGAATTTTCATTGTTTATTAGTATGCATTGCTTGAGGGCTAGCAACAGTTCAAGTTTGGGGATATTTGATAAGTGGGTTTTATACCTACTTATCGGATATGAATTCATGCGAACTACGCCTATGTTAAGTACATTTTAGTGTGTTTTTAGTTGCATTTTGTTTATTTTGCATTGCATGTACTTAGAACTCCCTTTGGTGTAAAAGTGAAGGATATGACATAAGTTGGCGATGGTGAGTGGCATGCGATCAATGAAGGCACAACATGAGAACGGATGGAGCAGAGAAACCAAGCATTGGTGGACAAAAGACTGAACAGCAGGACATAAATAGTAGCAGCTTAAAACCAAAATCAACACAGTAGAAGCCGCGCGGTTATAGAGGATTGAGGACGCGCGCCCGTGCAATTATTCGGACTACACAGACTTGACACACGTGCGCCCGCGCGAAGAATACACAGGAGGAGCACGCGCCCGCGCGCGATGTCTGATGCTGCTGAGCTGTCTTATTTTAATTTTTAATTTTAAGGGTTGTAATCGATTAAAAACAATTCTGACTGGTGTCAGACGTATCATTCAGTAGTTTTACGTGTTTTTCATATTCGTAACTAGGGTTTACACTTGGAGAGCATTCCAACGTGAAACCAATCGTAGACTTCGTATTTTCTACTCCTTCTTTAGATTTCAGTAGTTGTGGATGCTTTACATTATTATTGCTAGATATTATTAAGGATTTGCACGTTACGTTGGGTTTGTAATCAGTAATTGGGTTTGATCAATTCTTTCTTCTCTCTTTCTCAATTATTTGCTTATTATCCATGTTTTGCGTTGATCTCATAATGGCTTTTGGTTCAGTCATAAACTAAACTCCATTATGGGATTCTAACGGATTTTAATATGTAGTTTAATTGATTGCTTGAGTGCTGGACTGTTTTACATGTCATAAGGAATTTCTATCATGGTTGTTTTGCATGCATGAATGCTTGATCACCATTCGTTTTCAGTACTTGTATGGAGTTGAAAAATAACATGCGAGTATGGATTGTAATCATGATAACATGCGTATATGGGGCTATTGTGTATAGCTTTGTATTTCGTGAACCAGATAGACATATATTGTTTCACCGTATGAGTTAAAATAAAGGCTTGTGCTTAAATTCAATATGGTTGCAATTTCGCATAGACATATAGTGATTTTGGTTATATTGATGATTACACGGTGTCTATCGCATGTGGATACTGTGTAAGTAGGCCATAGTACATTGAAAAATGGCTATATCTATGTTAATGCTCTTGGCTACTTTTCTGTGGTGTGTAAAAAATCTTGCATGATGGTAGTAATTAGATGAAGTATTACATGAAGTTAGGATCCCATTACCTCCAGATTTGATTTATTACCTTATTATTCTTGTTATTTGCAATTAGAGTAATTCACAATTATAATCAATAGTTTAAGCATATAAAATATAGTAATTTGATGCATAGTGGTTTAAATTAGACAACTTTCCCCGTGGATCGATACTCGACTTACTCTGTATTACTTGTTGATGCATGTATACTTGCATGAATTAGAGCTCTTTTGTTAAAACTAAAAAAGAGGCAACAATATCACCAATGGTTATGATCATTCCAAACAACAGTCTATCTTTACACTACGGGCCAAAGAGAACTTTCACCATATGTCCTTGCATACAAACCAAAGACACCAAATAATATATCGTCGTTGCACCCAAACCAAAGATGTTCACCATAACTTGATTCTTTAATGATTAGTACAAGTAAAAATAATATAAGGAATGAATAAAATTTGTATGAATAATGAGATAAAAAATAAACATTCGAGATTTAATATTTTATTTGTTAAGAGTCCAATAATGTCCAAATTGTCAACATGATGACCAAAATATGGATTCAAATTCAAGAGTGATATTCAATATTCATATTTCAAAAATAACGATTAAAATTCAATAAAATGATTCAGGTAAATGAAATTATACTAGATGAAGCGCAAACTTCCAACGAATTTCTAATCATTTTAGAAATTATAGAAGCAATACTTACCATAGTAAGTTTAAATTTAGGAGTATGAAATAAAATGATATCCCTTATAAAAGAAATGATATCTCTTTACGAATATGAAAGAAATAATATCCCTTACGAGTATTAAAAGAAAATAACATCATTTACCTTAGTAGGAGACTAAATTTGACTGGAATAAATAAGATTATCTTGAGAAAATTTTACACTATTAGCTATACACAAAGTATCCTTATACTCAAAAGAAATACTCACAATATTATGGAAGAAGAATTTTATGTTTTTGGTGTCTCTTATCTTCTAAAGGTGCATTCCTTTATAGGAAAAGTTTAGGAGACATGCGTCCGTTAATCAAGGAATTCAGTCATGGTTTCAAACCTATCAGTATACCCATTTGAAAGCTTTGGCCAATTAGAGGACACCCTTTTTGAAATAATTCACATGTTTCCAAAATAAAAAAATACCACTTGGAAAATTTGGCAAATGAGGGCCATCCTTTGAAAAACATTCATAATCCACCAAAATCAAAAGAAAAGAAGACAAACCTCTTGGAAAATTTTGGCAAATGAGGGGTCACTCATTGGAAAAGAATTCTGTATGCCAAAGTTTTAAAAGAAAGAATTCACACCTAATTTCTTGCCTAACTCCCCTTTTCTTATGGGTGAAGGCCCACTAATTTGGAAAAATGAATTGAAGGAGAAATTTTTAAACCCATCAATTTGGAAAAGGAGAAGTGCACGAGAAGTTTTGAAAATCTGCAAAATTAATATAATATTATATCATTATAATACTATAATACAAAAATATTATTAAACTATACTATTATAATGTAATATTATAATAATATATTTGAATGAATATTAATGTCGAAGAAGATAATTGTGGTACCATATAATAATATGCCATACTTTTAACAAATGTCTCACGTTAAACCCCTCCATTTGTAACAAAAATTGGACAAATATCAACCACACCATAATATTCACAATTAATATTACAGAGTCACAATATTGGCAACCAGATCGTTCCAAGGAAAGAGGGGGGTCTTCCATAAAAATGACGCGCAATTAGCTAACCTCTTTTCTTGACAGAACTTCTAGACATTGTCAGTAATGTTAACTAATTTAATAATATCATATCAAATAATATGAGTTACTTTGTTGTATTATTGATTTAATAATATAAAATATTATGCAGATGTTACTGTAACAATAATATGAGATACTATGCAGTAACTACAATGACAATTATTAAATTAATAATCAAAGATATTGTACAATACCGTGTGTCACTATGCAATACAGCGTACTACTGTGGAACAACTTGTATTACTGTACTTTTATCATTGGGTATTTCAACCGTTAACGATAAAGGTTATGTCGCCAATTTGTAAAAATATTTTTTGTCACTTTCTATATCCGACAGTTATTTTGTTATGGGGCCAACCAATGATTGGTTATTTCGGTGCCATCGTACGAATTTTCCCTGACAAAACGAATATTTTCCGATAAACTGTTTACTTCGTATAATTTGCACATATCACCCATAACTATAACATTTATTAAATCAACATCTTACTATTTAAAATAAATCTCATTCATAAAAAGTTTGGGCCTTACAACCTCCCCTCCTAATGAAATTTTATCCCCGAAATTGACGTACGTACCTGACATTTCAAAGAGGTGAGGATACGTTACACTCATTTCAGATTCTAACTCCCAAGTCATTTCCTCAGTATCATGGTTTCTCCATAAAACTTTGAATTAACAGGTACCTCATAAATTAAATCTTCTACTATCTCGTCTTGTTCTAACTCAATGATGTGGTTCGGGTCTTTCACATTGTTTCGTAGCATAGATATGTGAAAAATGTTATAAACACGAGCCATGCTTGACGGTAAGGCGAGTCTGTAGGCCACATTTCGTACTCGCTGGAGAATTTCAAACGGACCAATAAATCAAAGGTTGAGCTTTCCTCTATTTCTAAATCTCGTAACTCCTTTCTATAGAGCAACACATAATAGTACACAGTCTCCGACATTGAATTCCACATCCCTTCGATGAAGATCAACATAACTCTTTTTTCGATCTTGTGTCATTTGTATACATTGCCGGATCATTTGAATCTTTTCTGCAGTCATACATACTAACTCTGGTCCCAACAATTTTGTCTCGCCTACTTCATCCCAACATACTGGCGAACGACATTTTTGCCTATACAACGCCTCGAATGGAGTCATACCTATACTTACTTGATAACTGTTATTATAGAAGAATTCCACCATTAATAAGTACTTATCCCAACTTCCTTTGAATTCTAGTACGCAGAGTCTCAATAGATCTTCAAGAGTTTGAATAGTCCTTTCTGATTGTCTGTCCGTTTGGGGATGGTATGCAGAACTGAATCGTAATTCAGTGTACATAGCTTTTTGAAAGCTGACCCAAAATCGTGAAGTGAATCTAGGATCTCGATCATAAAATATGGATACTAACATGCCATACAATCTTATAATCTCGCTTATGTACATACTAGCAAACGTTCAAGTGAATAGTTTTTTCGTATGGGCAAGAAATGAGCAGACTTGGTCAATCTATCGACAATGACCCAAATTGCGTCTAAGCTTTGAGAAACCTTAGGAAGACCCATCATGAAATCCATATTTATGTGTTCCCACTTCAATTCTGGAATCTCAAGTTGTTGCAGCAGACCCTTTAGTACTTGATGTTCTACCTTGACATGTTAACAAGTTAGACACCTTGAGACAAACTCTGCGATCTCTCTCTTCATATTTCTCTACCAAAATGTATGCAAAAGATCACAATATATTTTAGTACTTTCAGGATGGATTGTGTAAGGACCGAGAATTTTATATGTTCTAATAAAAATTATATATATATATATATATATATATAATAAATTTTTTTTAGGAATTTTCTTGAGCATATGAGTGAATATGTGTTAGGTGATGTGAATTAAGTAAGTTAGTTAATTTATTTATTTTAAGTTGACTAGGAAATGAAAAGGAGGCCAAGATGAATAATTAATCAAGTTGATTAAGGAAATGCAAGATAATCTTATATTATATCTTGAATATTGACCTTGAATGGTAAATGAAAAGATTAGTGATCTTTAAGTGATTAATTAGTATTACTAATATAAAGTTCTTATATAAATATGGATACACGTGTAATAATTTATCGATCGAACGATAAAGAGTTTTTAAGCCAATTAGGGCTAATTAAGTTAATGAATTGGTGGAACAAAAAGGAAAACCAAGAGATAAGAATTTATTGATTTAAGTTTATGTTACTAACTAATTAAGCTTGAGATGAAAGCGTTGTGGCATAATTATAAATATACTAGTTGGTAGCCCGTGCAATGCACGGGCTAGTTTGAATAATTAATTGTATAATTTATTAACACGGTCGTCCTTAAAATTGATTACAAACGCTATCTAACTCAACCAACCTATATTACATCCTGAAATGTAAACATCACATAGAAATATAATATCATATCTTCAAAAGATTTAAGTTGTCTTTGGTCTGGTGATCTTTATTTGGGTTTGCTTTCTTGGAATTGAGTTCTTCATCCCTATGAAATAAAACAATGTACCAAAAAGTGCAAGGCAAATATATTAAAAAATATGAGACTACCAAATATAAATAGCAAGACCCCTCCATCATTGACCTTGCTCTCATGAAAGCTTACCAGGTAAAACTATATATATATATATATATATATATATATATATATATATATAGTAGTGATCGATAAGCTTTAGGTAGTGCTATAAAGACTACTGCATATTGGCTAACAAAATTATTGATTCTAACAAAAAAATTCCACGCTACATATATAAATAGTATTTCTATTAGTATATATATTTGACTATGTCAAATTGATAGAAGATGTCTATCAATACATGCATGGGGTAAGAGTATTAATTACCATATGAAACATAATTTTGAAGGATATCAGCTACAATGTGGTAGACATCTGCATAAAGAAATTTTGTTCTATTGAGATTGGCAGCAAACTCCATTAGAAGACTCTGTAACTAACTGCTGAATGACTGGGCAAATTGATTTGGCAAAACAACACAGTTGTCTCGAATTATACGTAAGAAACGGTAAGCAATATAATCATCAAATATGTATATAAGAAACGGTAAGCAACATAATCATCAAATTAGATTTCAACGAAATCTTTTAAGCTATGTTTGCAACTCAATCCAAGCCTAACAATTGAAAGTGAGCCTAAACTTTAGTTCTATAGAATTGCAATTGTGCTTTCAATTCAAATTCAAGAGTTTCAAATCAAGTTGTCAGATATAGCATGAAAATCAAGGATTGATTTCATGGAAAATAACTTACAAAAATCTTTCCAGTTTCATTGACAATTCTTCCTACACCGGAAGCATAGTTGACACCCTGCAGAATTATAGGTCCCCTGGTGGTTGGAGCCAAATATGGAGGAGCAAAATCTTTAAAACCGGTTTGTTGTCCCAGTGTAACAAAAAATTATAAACAAACATAAAGATTTTTTTTGTTGTTGCTAAACAAACGTATAACAGATTTTGTCAAAGTTTGTCACATAACAGATTTAGTTTTTCGTATTAATATGCATCTTTAGCTAGTAATGATGAGAGTTCAACATCAGCTGAGAAAGAAGTGAGTGTCTTGGAGGAGCTTCTTGAATCAGAACCAAAAAAAAGAAACCAAACAAAGATCGAGTATTTTAAATGCAGTTTTAATTTTAATTATATTTTTTCCCGAGTATCCTTTTTTTCCCTGTGTTTTTTTTTATAAATTTATTTGTTTTTATCTTCTTTTAATTCTTTCTTTATTTGAAGAGAAACGTGTATTAATTTGATAATAATTAAATAAAAAATTATTTCTTTTTGACACATCATAACTAAAATGTCACATGTATGTGTCACATCATCAATTTGTGACATGGCGGTTTCCAATTGAATCAAAATGGAAAAAATTGAAAGTTTAATAACTTAATTGAAAAAATTAAAAAGTGGAATATCGAAGTGGAAAAAGTGTAATAGTCTAGGATAATAATTCATATTTAAGCCTAAACTCAACTACTCAAGTATTGTTCTACCATTTGCATATGGAAGAACAAAATCTTACCTAAAATATCAGATATTGTTCTACCATTTGTGTATCGTCATGTTGGCTTCCCAAAATCAATACCATTAGGAGGGTAAGGATAGAGACACAATGTAGTTATTGTTTCTAGCTTCAACCAAAGAGTCTCCAAAAATAAAATTAGCAAAAAAAAATTCTGCTGAACAAATGCCCAACCAAACAAAGACTGTCAAAACTTCACAACACCAACAATAACTCTTTTTGATGATAGATTAGCCATTACAATCAATGTGCAAGAGAAAAAACAGTTATGGGTATGCTCTACCAATACAAAATCTGCATGAAAAAACTAAGTAAAGAATACTTTCCCCTTCCTCACAATTGAAGGATGAGGAAGAGGAGGAAGAGGAGGAATCTCTACAATTTAACAGAGTGCAACAAATGTTCTTCAAAGGATTTAATATTTTTTAATTTTAATATTGTTCAATGAAAATCAAAGTTTTAGATACCAAGTTAATAATATTTTCAGACATTGATGAAATGACCTACTACTTCACAAAAACTAATTCCTTATTTGTGATTCAGTCAGAACATACATCAAACAAATGGGATGCAAAGACCAAAACAAAAAAAAAAGAATAAACGACCAATAACAAATAATTGACGAAGTTATTGGCCTCTCAGTGTCATGGGTATTTTAGATTTGATAAAATGCAGATGCATAACAAATACTAATAAGCAAATTCAAATACCTGAAGATGGAAGATTTCGTTCGAAAAGTGTGGAATTATTCACTTCCGATCACTAGCTAATCCTGTATATAGACAATATGTATTTTTGTTTAGTAGAGTTTTTATTTGATGGTAAAGAAAAACCCCAAAACAACCAGCCCCAGAGCGAAATTCATTCAATAACCCTTATACCCTATCTCAACTCACACCCAAATTTCCTAAAATGCCAATTCATTCAATAATTCTTCTATAAAATTTGTCAAATAGGAATCAGAAATATATACTTACAGAAGTGTGGATGCCAATAAATGCAAAGAATCCAAGTATTGGAGCACAAAAATGTTATCCGAATCCAACACTCCAAAAAATAGGCTTTTGATTTAGAGTATTTTCAACAGCTCAAAATACTGATTAAATAACATCACTAAAAAACACACAAAGCCCCAGTTCCAATTTATCCAAATTCATTTTAAAATTAAACCCAATTAGCTTCTTCAACAATTTTCACAAAGCCCAATTACAAAATCATTAGATGTTAACTACAGATACTTAAATTGCAAGAACTGAATCTCGTTATCAATAATCTAACATAAAAACCTAATATTTTTCGAGAGAGATTACACAATTTAGAAACACTACAGCAAAATAAATTTGATAAAATTAGCTAAATAATGAATATAGAGTTTGTATATATATGAGATGAATGAGATTTGAGTACCGTTTGGGAATTGAGAATGAGGACCTTTTGACTTTGTAACGTTTGAGTTTGAAAGATTACTTTGAGCAATCAAAATATATGCTAAGATCGGTAGGATGGCAGTGAGGCGTTGATGATGATATGTTGATTTGGGACTTATATGTTTGTGATAATGGGGTTTGAAGAGATCTGATACTTGAAACAAAGGATGGAAAGAATTCGAAAACCCGGAAAAGGAATCGACTAAAATTGGAAGAAGAGGAAGAAGAAGAAGATAGGAAATCTGAAAAGAGATGAAGAGAAACGGAAGAATAACCGATCAATTGTATATGGGCTTTGAAATTTAGAGGTGTATTCAATTAAGATTTTTAAATATTTTTTTTAAGTAATAGATTTTTGTAGAATTTGTGGGATTTTAATGATTTTTAAAGATTTTTTAAAAATGACTTTTATAGACTCTATGAAATAAGTAACAGACTTTTATAAACTTTGTATCAAGATTGTGATAGACTTTTGTATACTTCTAATATATTTTACAACTTATATTAATTATTAATTAGTCTATGTGTACAACTTCTCTCTCTTTTTTCATGAACTAAAGTAAATCTCTTTTATATATTATTGTGGCATGATATTTTATACATGTTGAAAGCGTTCATATTATATATTTTACTCATTTCAATGATATATTTGGATCTGATAAAATTTTAGAAACTATAAACCTTAATACAAAAATTAAAACACTTTTTATTGAGTTATATATACTTTATCGTATATGCGACGCTTTTTAGTAGGAATACCAAACTCTGTATTTCACAAAATAATATGAAAATGAAAATCTATATGATCAAAAGTTGCAAAACTTCATACATGTGTTTTATCTATATATTATTATTGTTAAACAGTATATATATACATCATATATACATACACATCATATATTGTTTATTATTTTTGCCAATTAGTGTTAAAGTATCTCAAAAATTAACAGTAATTTCCTTCGTTTAAAATGTCAGAAAACTAAAAAAATAAATACACATCATATATTTTCTATTTTCATATATTATACTTACATAATCTTTACAACTGAATAACTGATATGAGATACAAAATCTTTACAACTGAACAACTGATATGAGAGTTTCATGATCTCACATTTGTTGAACAAATCTCTTTCCTCCAGTGGCGAAGCCAGGATTTTTTGTCAGTGGGGTCAAAATTATTACTGAGTTATAAATAATTTGGCGGGGTTCAGGGGGCAGCGCCCCGAGCCAATTTTTTTTAATACTTTATACTTTTATATACACTATATTGACTCATACTAGACTTTTTTAATCACAACTGTTCATAAGTAAGTAATTCATTATTTATTTTTATAAATATTATAAATAATATTATTATTTAGTTTAAAATATTATAGAGAGATACATATATTAAGAAGATATGAGTCATATGTGATTAAGATTTGATTGACAAAGTTATAAATTTTCAATTTGATCCTCGTATAATAGAAAATTTATAAAATTTCGATAAATCGATTTATATATAATACTTAAAATTTTAAAATTTTACTTTACATTATAAAACAATTTTTTTTTCAAATTGAAGCGATTGATTTATAGAACCTATATGGCTTTTGCCAACGCTTTCCTCTTTCTATTGGAAGCTTTCGAACGGCTGCTTTTTCTCTCACCAATTCAAATTAGGTATAGTTATTTGTTTACTTATTAATATATCTTGTTAATTCTCTTATTATAATAAATCCAATTATTTTTATGGCCCAAATTTTACCAAATTATTTATCCATCACATATTTAATATTTATTAGCCCATATAAAATAAATAACTAGTTTGACCCAATAAAAGACAAAGTCCAAGTAATAACAATTTTATCCACCTTTGTGTTTATTTGGAAGTCTTTAGAAATCTTTAGAGATGAGGTAAGACTTTGGATATGGGTTGATAGTTATAATTCTTCTTCTAAAGTCTGTCAAAGTCTATCATTTGATAGAAATCTTTAAAATCTATGACTTTTTGAATACCAAAATACTTTTATAGACTTTGTAAAAATCTTAATTCAATACCACCTAACTTTTAAAGACATTAAAAAAGTTATAATTGAATACCACTAAACTTTTATAAACTCTTTAAATGTCTTGATTGAATACAACTAAACTTTTAAAATCTTTAAAAGTCTTTAAAAATCTTAGTTGAATACACCCCCCCTAAGATATTAAGCCATCTAAAAGACTTGCGAAAGCGAATCGATGGATTTAATTTTAATCGATTTTCTCACCTAATTTTCAAATTGATCGAGTTCACTCGGGCTGAATTTTAAATTGGAATACAACTGATTTTCAAATTAAGTGAGTGACTCGCCCAATTCTGAAATTAAAAGGATCGGTGTTGATGCCTTTATATATAAGGATTGATTAGGCATGAGGATTAAATAACCTAAGTGTTATATTTATTTGAGAATCCAAGTAATTAAATTATATACAAGTGGACTAGCCTAAGGAATTTATTTTAATATATAAACCTAATTATTATTTTAACCTAATTAAATCAAGTTTAATTGGGTTATGTAATCAAACTAATGTGAGTAATTATTTAAAGTCCAAACTAAGTGGAATAGTAACCTTAATTAAATAGCAAGGTGGTAATAAAATTAATTTGTTGAACATATGTTAATTGATATGGCCCAAATAATTTAAATAGTAGCCCAAATGAATAATTAAATGTCCCAAACCGTTGCCCAATTTGGGTGGACCTTCTAGATAATAAAATGCGCAAATTAAAGCATTAAAGAAAAATCAAAAATAGGAGAAAAGGGAGAGGGGGCCGAATTTGAGAGTGGAGGAGTAACATGGGTTATTAAATATTTCTCTCTTATTTTCTAAGTTATCTCACCCACTTCCCTAGCCCTTGTTCCCTATTTAGGTTAGCTTAATAAATTTTAGATCCATAAATCATGGTTAGGTAAAGAAAATGAAGATATGAGATGATTATATATATATATATGTGTGTGTGTGTGTGTGTGTGGTATATCTACACATTTTTTAAGCTATAAATAGAGCACCTCTCTTATGTTAGCAAAGTTTTTACTTCATTTCATCTTCTAAGTTTCCAAAGAGCTAGAGAGAAAATATTAGAGAAAAGGAAGATGGGTTGCTGAACCATAGAGGGGGAAGGAGAAGAGATCTAGCATCCAGCTTCATAACATACCTTGGAAGGAGAAGAAAAAGAGCTACTAAATCAAAGGTTTAAAAGTTTTCTATCTCAAATCCTAAATAGATCCATGTTTATCTTTATGATTGTTTCAAGATCAAATGATGAGTTTATGTTTCTTAAACCATATAATAGTATATATACGTGTTATATGATATTTCATGGTTAGATGTAGCTGTTAAGAAATATAATGAATACAGAAAAATTAGGACCAAGGATTGACACGGGTAGTCCCTGTCCTTAAGGTGTTTATTGCCCCTTACCACTAAGGTTTGCTAAAGGCTACTAGCAATATACCTTCAGGATTAATGTCAGCCTATTTGTTCTAAGTGCTAGCAACTCACTTTCTGAACCTCTAATTTATGCTTCTTTGTAAAGATGATTAGATAGAAGAAGATGGATATATACACTATTCAGTTTTGTAACTGAAAAATAAATTAAGTATTATTTACAAAGTAAATAATATAATAATCACATATCAGTTACAAAACTTATTTATATCCCATAATGATTAAACATAAAACTGTTTAAACATTAATGAAGTTTAATAATCTGGTTCAATGCAAAAAATAGGCTCTTGGCTCCTTGCGATGATGCGTACGTGCGAAGTGCAAAGTTCGCCTAAAGCGCCAATGCGACTTTGCGACCGAACACACACCACGCCGGCCCCGAATGTCAGTCGGGCGTGGCGTGGTGGTGGTGCTTTGCACCACGTCATTGTGACCAACTCTAAGCCTTTCCTTTGGTACCACTAGTAAATTAAACTATTCCACATATACTTATAAAGTATTAAATAGTTTTATTCCTACTCAATGTAGGACTTAAAGAAAATAGTTTTCTTAAACAACAATGAACCTTTTCATGTACTTCACTTTGGATATTATTAAAACATAATATCTAATTCCTACTTGAATCATATATTACTCTCTATTAATCTCCTTGTCATAGACTATCAAATGCACTTTTAGTTTTATATAAATTCAATCAATTAATGGATCTAAATTAATCCCCAAATTGATCAAAACCCATAAAGGAAAAGGTGCAATTAACAATCCCCCACTTGTTTGAAAAACTACTTTTCTTCAAACAATTCTTTATCTATCAACTCTAAGGTTTGTATGCATAATAGAAGGTGTGACGAACATTGAACCTTCTTTTAGTATAAACAACTCAAAGTCATAACAAAATAGATGGTGTCCATAGATTGAACCTCTATTTCAAATGATATGACTGGAGATATCATACACACACACAAACCTCCCTTTACGGTGAGCATAATAATTACTTTGCACTATTAAAGCCATGCGCAACATCCTGTTTCTTGAACCTCTAAGAGAGTAAACCATAACTCTCTATAAGAAGCGGCTTCACTTCTAGTTCATATAGGCAAAATGTTTCTCTAGCACTCCTGTTGCTATAAGTGCAACACTTTGTTAAGAGCATAGCTCATCCTCAGTCATGCAACAGACGTTACTATCATATACTACATATGAGACCAAATTGATAGTAACACAACCAACAACTGTGACTTGTTTTTCCCATTGAACCTATAAACTAGGGGTAACCTAGTAATAGGTTGGGTTCCCATCACTTTTGGCTCAGAATGGTTTAAGTCCCATATCTCGTGTAGTCAAACTTATTAAATCTCTCGTCAGAGGCTTAGTAAGTGGATCAGCCAAGATTTTACTTGACTTCACATAGACAATAGTTATGATACCATCATGTATCAATTGTCTCAAAAATTCATGTCTTAGACCAATATGTCTAGACTTACCATTATAGGTAGCACTATACGCTCTTGTTAGCGTAGCTTCACTATCACAATATAGTGAAATTGGAGGCATTGGATTTGGTCATAGATCTATGTCTAACAACATATTTCTAATCCAATCAACCTATTTTCCTGCTTGAGCCAAAGCTATAAACTATGACTCCATAGTAGAGTGAGAAATACAAGTCTGTTTCTTGCTTGCCCAAGAAACAGCACCATTGGCAAGAGTGAAAATCCACCCACTTGTAGATTTATTATCTCCCACACTATTAATCCGACTTGCATCGAGATATCCCTCCAAAACACTAGGGAATTTATAGTAGAACAGTCCTATGCCACTGGTTCTTTTAAGATATCCAAGTACCCTTCTAATAGCTTTCCAATGATCAATATTAGGACTGCTCGTATATTTACTAAGTTTAGAAACTGCAAAAGAAATATCTGGTCGAAATCTGATGCATAGCATACATAAAATACCAATAGCACTTGCGTATTCTAGGCGTGCGATAGCTCTACCCTCATTTGCTTTGAGTTTAACTCCATTCTCAAAAGGAGTATTCACCTCCTTGAACTTCGAGATGACTAAACTTAGTTAATATTTTTCAATATAGTGAGATTGATTCAATACATAACCCCCACTATGTTTTTTAACTTTGATGCCTAAAATAGTATCTACTTAACCTAAGTCTTTCATCTTAAAGATGCGGATGATAAATACTTTTTAGTCTCATTTACTCCAACCATATTCGTCTCGATAATCAACATATCATCTACGTCATAAAACAAATTTATCACCATATAATCAGAAGTGGTTTTTGAGTATAGGCACCTATCTGCACTATTAAATTTAAACCCAAAGTTTAAAATAGCAGTATCAAATCTCTCGTGCCACTATTTTGGTGCCTGTTTTAGACCATAAAGAGACTTAACTAATTTACATACTTTAGCCTCATTTCCAGGAGCAACAAACCCTTCGGGTTGTTCCATATATACTTCCTCATTCAAATTGCCATTCAAAAATGCAGTCTTTACATCCATTTGATGAACGTAAAGATCAAACAATGAAGCTAAGGCAAAAAGAATTCGAATGGAAGTAACTCGTGCTACTGGTGCATAAGTATCAAAATAGTCAATACCCTCTACTTGTCTAAAACCTTTTGCTACTAATCTTGTTTTAAAAGCAGAAATAGTACCTTTAGTGTTATACTTTGTTCTAAAAACCAACTTACAACCTATAGGTTTAGAACCTCTAGGTAAATCTGTCAATACCCAAGTATCATTTCTCAAGATTGAATCCATTTCATCATTTACAGCTTCCTTCCAAAAAGCAGCATCCCTAGAAGTCATAGCTTCTTTAAATGATTTAGGATCAGTCTCAAGACTATATACATAGGGTATTTCATTTACCACCTCATTATTTTGGTGCCCTTCCACCAAAAATAATAGAGACTGTGATGAAATGAAATCACCATCTAAATCTTTATATTTTCTAGCTCTAGTACTCCTTCTAGGTCCACTTGGTTGAATTGGAACACTAGGTTCTTCAACCTCAACATTAGACCTATTAGGACCTCTAGGCTCATCAAATTTAGGCATTTCCACATTCTCAACATCTTTTGAGAATTTATTTTCGAAAAATTCCACATCCCTGGACTCAGTTATAATATTAGACTCTAAATCAAGAAGCCTATATGCTTTACTATTCTCAACATATCCAACAAATATACTTCTAATAGCTCTAGCTCCTAACTTAGTCCTTTTAGGATCAGGAACTCGAAAATAAGCTATACACCCCCACACTTTAAAATAATTTATGTTAGGTTTTTTGCCTTTCCATATTTCATAAGGACTAGTTTTAATTACAGAACTAGGAATCCTATTTAAAATATGACAAGCAGTAAGAAGTGCTTCACCCCATAAATTATTTGGCAAACAAGCATGATTTAACATACAATTAATCATATCATGAAACACTGCGATTTTTCTTTCTTGCTAAAACCATTTTGTTGAGGTGTATATGCTGCACTTGTTTGATGTATAATGCCATTTTCTTCACAAAATGCATCAAAAGCATTCAAACAATATTTCATGCCTCTATCAGAACGTAAAATTTTAATCTTCTTTTCAAGTTGATTTTCTACTTCTAATTTGTATTTTTTTGAATGAGTTAAATGCCTCATCTTTTGTTCTCAACAAATAAACAAAATAATATCTGCTAGCATCATCTATAAAAGTAATGAAATATCGTTTTCCACCCCTTGTCAATATTCCATTTAACTCACAGATATCAGTATGTATTAAATCTAACAATTGTGATTCTCTATGTACACTTGGAAATGGTTTCCTCACAATTTTTGATTTAACACAAATTTCACATTTCTCTAGTTCAGTATTGCCAATATCAATCAATTTCATTGCATGCATATTTTTCAAATTCTTTGAATTTATATGTCCTAAACGACTATGCCACAAAGAAATTGCATAAGTGAAATAAACAGAATTTGAACTGTTTTTATTAATAGATAATTTGTACATTCCATTACAAGCATAACCCTTTCCAACAAAAACACCATTCTTTGAAAGAATGACTTTGCCAGACTCAACAGAAATTTTAAAACCTTTCTTATCTAAAAGATCAACAGAAATTAAATTCTTTCTAATTTACGACCTGAAACAACACATTCATTGAGAAGGTTAGCTTCTTCCCAGAGGTGAAATTCACTTCCACAGTTCCTTTTCCATTAACTTTAGCCATTGAACTGTTTCCCATCTGAACTTCCTATCCAATAATTTCTTCAAATGTTTTAAACATTTCTCGATTATTGCAAATATGGACAGTAGCTTCGGAGTCCAACCACCAACCATTTGGCTTATTTACCATGTTAACTTCAGAAATCATAGTCACATCAAGACTAAGATCAGATACCATGGCAACAAGGTTCTCCTCAACCATGTTAGCAGAACCGCTTTTGCGTTGTTTACATTCTCTGGCATAGTGTCCAGTTTCTCCACAAACATGACACTTACCCTTTCTTTTATTAAAATCAGAATTTTTATTTTTCTGTCCAGGATGCTTGAACTTAGAATTATCTCTTTTAACACTAGGTCCTTTCCCTTTAAATGATTTTGCCTCCAAATAGTTTACACTAGACTGTCCTTGAATCAAATTCTTAGCATCGCATTTTCGGGCTTCCTCCTCAATACGAAGATTCTTCTGAATTTGATCCAAGGAGAAATCCTCAGATTTATGCATCAACTTTTTGGCAAAATCTTTCCAAGATGGAGGTAATTTTGCAATTATTGCTCCAACTTGAAAAGTTTCAGGCAAAACAATTTTAAGAACCCTTAACTTGTTAACAATAACCTGGAGCTCATGCACTTGCTCCAAAATAGGTTTCTTATCAACCATCTTAAAATTAAAATATTTAGATACTAAATATTTATTTGTACCTTCTTCCTCAGCCTTGTATTTGAATTCCAAAGCCTCCCATAACTCCCTTGGTGACTGAATATTGCTGTAGAAATCGTAGAGACGATCCGACAGCGTGTTGAGGATATATCCACGAGCAAGTTCCTCATCTTCAGTCCTTTTCCTTCTTTGCTCTTTCAGTGCTTCGATGGCATCATTATCTAGCTACTGACCTTCTACTGGTTTGGGATCTTCTGGAATAGGCTGAAGGTTAGGGTCCAAAACATACGCAATCTTCAAAACAGTTAGTAAAAATTTCAGTTTGTCTTGCCAACGACTGAAATTATTTCCATCAAAACGATCGAGCTTGACAAAATCCTGGTTCATCATTTTGAAAGACTCTGTATCCATTTCTAAAATAAACACCTTAAGATTGTTAAGAAATATAATGAATACAGAAAAATTAGGACCAAGGATTAACACGGGTAGTCCCTGTTCTTAAGGTGTTTATTGCCCCTTACCACTAAGGTTTGCTAAAGGCTACTAGCAATATACCTCCAGGATTAATGTCAGCCTATTTGTTCTAAGTGATAGCAACTCACTTTCTGAACCTCTAATTTATCCTTCTTTGTAAGGATGATTAGATAGAAGAAGATGGATATAGACACTATTCAGTTTTGTAATTGTAAATTAAGTATTATTTACAAAGTAAATAATATAATAATCACATATCAGTTACAAAACTTATTTATATCCCATAATGGTTAAACATAAAACTGTTTAAACATTAATGAAGTTTAATAATCTGGTTCAATGCAAAAAATAGGCTCTTGACTCCTTGCGACGATGCGTACGTGCGAAGTGCAAATTAACCTAAAAGCGTCGATGTGACTTTGCTGACGAACCAACGAACACTTTTGGCCCCGAATCATGGCAGCAAGGTGGTGCTTTGCACCACGTAATTGTGACCAACTCTAAGCCTTTCCTTTAGTACCACTAGTAAATTAAACTATTCCACATATACTTATAAAGTATTAAATAGTTTTATTCCTACTCAATGTGGGACTTAAAGAAAATAGTTTTCTTAAACAACAATGAACCTTTTCATGTACTTCACTTTGGATATAATTAAAACATAATATATAATTCCTACTTGAATCATATATTACTCTCTATTAATCTCCTTGTCATAGACTATCAAATGCACTTTTAATTTTATATAAATTCAATCAATTAATGGATATAAATTAATCCCCAAATTGATCAAAACCCATAAAGGAAAAGGTGCAATTAACAGTAGCCAGTTTAGGTGTTAATGAGCTTGGATGACAAAGAGGTACAAAAAAATAGTTTTTTACACTAAAAACACTAAATTTTAGTCCACTTTTGACCACTATCATTTTTGATCCATAAATTAGTTTTGAGATCCGTCAAACCATTAGTTAGATCCATGAGTTATCTGATGAATCCAAGTGGAATCACTCAAAAACGTTAAACGAGCCGACCGTGGCATGATTTTTAGCAAAACAGGTTCGTCGGAAAAAAATTCTGGAAAACCCTAAAAGCCTACTATCCATATTTTTGTGAGGTCTTTTTCGGCCAGTTAGAAGGACTTAAAAATTTTGGTCTTTTGTGGTATGTTAATATAAGAATTATCTAGTTGTTGTCCAAAATTGAGAATTTTTCAATGTTCAGAGATGGAGTTATAGACTGTCCAATAAAATGCAATTTTAAAATAAAACTGTTATAACCGGAGATTTATAACCCACAAAATTGTAAAATTTTTACAGGAGTAATTTTATAATGTTATAAGGCTACCGTATAAATTTCATAATTTTTGGGTAAAAGGGTAATTTTTAATAAATATTGTAGTTTTGGAATTTTTGGCCTATTTAAAAATAGGAAATGAATTTTGAAAATTGCAAGAAAATTTTTTGTGACTAAAATATTATATATTAAGTTTCTCCGGAAGATAAAAAAATATAAGTTGAATTGGTAATTTTCATGCCTATAAATGAGTTAAGAATAATTGAGAAAATTAAGTTATATTAAATTATAAAACTTTTAAATGTGATTTTATTGATTAATGATCATTATATGATGTATCAAGATTTTATGAGGCTAATTTGGTCATTTTAATAAAATATTATATGAATGGCATGATATGTGTGTTAAAAGTTAATAAATTAAATAGTAAGAAATACATAATTAAGTTAAATTGTTTATAAAATAAATAAATATTATTAAATGATTAATAATATTAATAAATGATTAAAATATTATTAAATGATTGATAATATTAATAAATGAATAAAATATTATTAAATGATTAATAATATTAATATAAGTGATTAAAATATTATTATATGATTAATAATATTAATATATGATTAAAATATTATTAAAAGATTAATAATATTATAAAGTGATTAAAATATTATTAAATAAATAATAATATTAGTAAATGATTTAAATATTATTAAATGATTAATAATATTAATAAGTGATTAAAATATTATTAAATTATTAATAATATTAGTAAATGATTAAATTATTATTAAATGATTAATAATATTAGTAAATGATTAAAATATTATCAAATGATTAATAATATTAATAGATGATTAAAATATTATTAAATTATTAATAGTATTAATATGTAAGACCCCAACTTTTATGAATAAAGAATAATTTTCTCGATATATATTTTTGAATATTATGGTGTGGATTTGATATAATGTTATAGTTGTGGGTAATATTTACAAATTTTGCAAAGTAAGCAAGTGGTTATATAATATTCGATTAATTAGGGAATATTAGTTTTAACGAGGAATATTACAATCATTGGTGGACCCCACAATGAAGTATTGTCGTAGTTAAAAAGCATGCGAATTATCTTTTATAAAAATAACGGCGAAAAGTGTTACTGATTAAAGCTGTTGAACTACTCTATAGTAAAAGTATGCGATGTCTGGCGTGGTTCATAGTAGCACACGGTATTGATTATTGATGCTTACGTGAGAAGTCACTCGGTTTTACTCAATTATTACTCACGATGGTTGATGCATCATATCTCTCGTATTATTGATTTAATTATTGTCACGATCATCCGTGATAATATTTATTATTATTAAATCAATAATTGAGGCGACAAAGTTATTCATATTATTATTTACAATATTGACAATGTCTAGAAGTTACATCGAGGAGAGGTTTGGTCATCTAATTGCGGCGATAAAGAGAAATCTTTATCGAAAAGCCCTCTTTCCAGGAACGACACGTTTGTTAAATATTGTGAGTTATAATATTAATGATGAATAAGTTCGTGTTGATTAAAGATGAAATTGATAGTTCCATTGTGTTGGGATTATTAGTGTTAGTGGAAATCAACATTTATTTCGATAATAATTGATGTCTGGAAGGTTATATGGACCATCGGGTAATTAATCGGATAAATGAGCAATTAATTGCTATTATTTCACATGCTTATAACTATTTGTTCACATGTGTTTACTATTGATTCACATTCATGTACTATTAGGGTAGGTGGTGCAAGTTTAATAATACTTGCAGGACTAAATTAAAAATGAAGAAAAAGAGGAAGGTATTATACTGTAATATTTTTGAGCCCCAAAACGTGCAATTATAGAAACTATATTTTCCTATAAATAGAAGCTCATTCTTCTTTCATTCTCACCAATTCACTAAGTCTCACAAGAGCAATTATTATAGAGAAATTATAGAGAGAAAAAAGAGAAGTACGCTACCTCCTTTATTCCAATTATCCGGTTTTCTACGAGGTAAGGGGGGTTATTTCTTCTTTACGTATTCATGAAGAGAGTTATTTTCTTTCAATACTCGTAAGGGTTGTTATTCCATTCTTTATTATTCTATTGAAATAATCTGTTTGTGCGGTCTATCGCATGCCTGGTGAATTCTGTTGTTATTCCATTCTTTATTATTCTATTGGAATATCACATACATATCACGATTCTGCGTGACACAGTTCCATTCTTTATTATTACATTTGGAATATCACATGCATCATGTAAGTGTTACGCATGACTGGTTCCATTCTTTATTATTCATTGGAATAACTTTTTGCTGTCATGGATTACGCACGGTAGTGAATTCTTCTGTTATTCCATTCTTTATTATTCTGTTGGAACAACATGTCTATGTGGATTACCGCATGCATGGTGAATGATCCTTCGTATTCATTCCTTATTAAATCATGGAAATGATCTGTCTACGTGGATTACCACATGGAGGGCAAAAATCCATTTGCGGTTTCATATATTCTATTATACTTAGTTGGTTAAAGTTTTGGCTTCTATACTTCATGAAATTAGTGGAATATTCTTGATATTTGCGCTTCATCTAGTATCTTTTCATGGAAATATTCTTCTGAGCATTCTTTAATTTTACTCCACAAAACAGTATCATGTTGATAATTTGGACGTTATTGATTTCTGGATAAATTAAATTATAAATCTTTAAAAATTTATCCTTGAATTTATTTTATTGAATTCTTATATCATTATCCTCATGTTTATAATATGTTGAAAGTCATACATGACTTTGTGAGTGCATGAACGGACTTGGTATGATTATGACCATGGATTATTCGGTATAATCATGGCCGTAATGTTACAAATGATGTGGTAAAAGTCCTCATTGGTAGTAGTGCATTGATGGACGATTGTTGGCATGATCATGACAATTGATGAATACACGAATATCCTTGGCCGTGTAGTGCGTAGATAAGTTGTGGTTGTGATACTAATGAATATCCTTGGTAAGTAGTATGAGGGGATGATGTGGTTTATTTATTAAAAGTTGAGTCTCGTGATAAAAGTGATGAAAAACCTTTTAAATCATAGAAGATAGTAGATTTTATTCTCTACTTGACTCTTCTAATGGATTGTTTGTTCCGCTGCAGTTAAACTTGATGGTTGTTATATTTTATCAGTTTAACACTGTTGAAGGCTAATGATAAATTATTCTGCATTATCTTAGTCATAATATTTCTTACTGGGCTAGTTGAGCTCACCCTTTCGTTCACTGTTCTCCTCAAGAAATGAGAATATAGCTGGGACGAGTCGGGTAACGGATTGACGGTCCAGATGGTTGTTTTAGTAGTCCTCACTATTTTACAAAATAGTGTAATAATAAATATAATGAGGACTCCATTTAGTGTGGATATTGTCTAGATAACAATATTCTTATTAAAACTCTTAGATTATGTTTTGTAAGTATTTTACATTTGTTGTATAATTAAGTTGTATTTGAATTTTGTACCATGTATTTGGCGACTCAAGATGGGTGATGTATACCTATTTTGGGGGCGTCACAGTTGGTATCAAAGCTTAGGGATATGATCCCTGGCTAAGATGTGAGACTAGAACTAGGAGGGGAGAGACGGGGAATTCCTTCGCTAGTATGACCTACCTAAGTTTATTTGGTATTTAATTGGTTGAGTCGGTAGTATAGGGATAATATGTTGCATGTCAATTAACCTTTGTTTTGTGGCAGTATTTGAAAATGACATCCGAGAATGTTGAGAATAGCAATGGAGCACAGGAGACCGTTGAGTCTCCATAGATCAATAATTAGGATAATGATGAACGATGGAATGTTCAGAGGCTTTATGCAATTCTTGCAACATCAGGCGAGAGCGGCTCCTATCCAAAATGTAGGTGGAAACACTGAAAACTCTCGAACGGTCACTGCTAAACAGTTCAAGAAGCTGGGACAACCGGAGTTTATTGGAGAGCCAAAACCACTTAAGGCGGAAGCGTGGATAAAGCAGATCACCAAGATATTTGATGTCTTTGGATGCTTCGAGGAGCAAAAGGTTCCCTTTGCCACCTTTATGTTGCGAGGAGAGGCAGATTACTGGTGGGAATCGGTAAAGCGTACTCAACCTGCTGCACTGAAGATGTCTTGGGAGAAGTTCCAAGAACTATTCAACGACAAGTACTTTCCCGAAAGTATTCGTCACATGAAAGAAGTAGAGTTCATCAAGTTGGAGCAGAACAATATGACCGTGTCACAGTACGAAGCTAAGTTTGTCGAGTTATCTCGGTTTGCGTCTCACTTGGTTGATAATGAGGAGAGATGGACGCGGATGTTTCTAAGAGGTTTGAAACCCGAGATACGTCAATATCTAATTTCTCATAAATTATGTTTGTATTAAGATGTTGTAAATAAGGCTCAGTTATTGGAGCGCGATAACGAGTCAACCCAACCAAGAGAAAGCAGCCGGCAAAATGCTAATACCAGTGGTGGCAGTCATAGAAGTGGTGACAACAAACATGGAGGGAATCAACATGCAAGAAATCGTAACCACTTCGGTGGTAATCATGGCCAAGACAATAAGAATGGACATTTCAAGAAGAGGAGATTTAACAATGATGGAAAGACGTCAGCACCAACACCCGTTGTCAAGGAAGGAGAACGACCACCTATCATATGCTTCAAATGTGGAGGAGAGGGACACATCAGTCCAAAACGTGTTACAATTGTGAAAGAGAAGGTCACCTTGCCCGATTTTGTCGTGCACCGAAGTAAAGTCCAGCTGGGATGGAGGCATCAAAGGCCGTCCCAAACAAGACAAAACCGGTAGTTCAAGGGAGAGCGTTTGTCGTAACCTCCCAAAAAGCGTGGAATTCGAACGAGGTAATCACGGGTAAGCTAATCATAAACTCTAGTGAAGTTTATACTTTATTTGATACCGGTTCTACCCATTGTTTTATTTCTCCTACTTGCGCTCAACGTTTAAATTTGACTCCGGAGAAATTAGAGTTTGATTTATCCGTTGAAACTCCGTTGGGAGAAACCTTCATCACATCCACTGTTTATAAGTCTTATTTGATTCAAATCGGTATCGCATACGTTACTGTCGATCTTATCTCTGAAAAAAATACTTACATTTGACTTGATTCTAGGGATTGATTGGTTAACTACTCATCATGCTAAAAGTGATTATTTTCGTAAGGTTGTTAGCTTTCATATTCCTAATCAACCTATTATGCGAATTCAAGCGACCAAACCATTAAAATCAATCACGGTCATCTCAAGCCATAAAGCTATTCGTTTATTGAAAAACGGATGTCAAGCTTTCTTAGCTCATGTCACAGATTTAAATAAAAATACGTCAGATTTGAATGATATTTCTATTGTTAATAAATTTCCTGACGTATTTGTAACGCCCCCAAAATAGGTCTAATCCAACCAACCTATTTTGAGTCGCCAAAAATATGGTACAGAAAACAACTATAACTTTATTACTACAATTGTCGTGCAAAATATAACAACACATATGTTGTGAGTTTTGATACAAATATATACCAACTGTGACTCATGTCCCAACCTTGGATAGTACGTCACAATGGTACCCTACATAAAGGTACAGTCAATAATTGTTTTAGAAATTAAAATCTTTGGGAAGTGCTCAAGGAAACCTTCGTACATGGGAGGCCATGCGTCTAGGTTATGATAGATATCATATGCCCACAGAATTATCCTTGGTTGTCCCAATAAATCCCAAAGAAAAACGAGAAGATTACTATCATATTCTTTCCAATGGTGAGTCTTCTCTTGACATATCATTATCTCCACCGTCTCTAATTGAGAATTATACTTCAACCAAACTCCAAGATCATATTGGTAGTGCTTATAGATATACTCAGCAAGTAGATGTGCACAACCTTGTCTTATGATAACACGAAGTCGCATGTCATTAGACATCTTGTATGATAGTGGCAAAACACCCTTCCAAACGTTGGGTTCGCCTCACCCTATTTGGTTCACCAAATATAACTACTAAATGATGTATAAAATACAACCCACTTTTCTATACTATTTAGGGAGAACCTCCACAGCTAGAGACCACCGTTCTATTCCCCTGTTACCCCCACTCGACCCAGCTACACTCTTATTACCTGAAAAGAATTGTGAAGCAAAAGGGTGAGCACAATTAGCTCAGTAAAGAATATTATGACTAAAGATAATTAAATTCTCAATAGCCTTCATCAATAATAAATCAGAGATTTAGAACATATGGTAGATGATAAAACTTTTCAACCATAGTTGCAGCGGAATGAGCAATCCATTAGAAGAGTCAAATAGACCATAAAGTCTATTATCTTCTCCATGTTAAAAGTCCACCAACAATGTTTTATCCCTGTAACATCAATCAACAGTTCTGGTTCACAATCATATAAATAACTCATAATCATAATTGTGGTTCTAAATTCCTCTTCTCATCCAGGACGAAGATAATTTTCATCAATTATCTTTACCTGAAACATCAAAGATCATGGTTATACCAAATCACAGTTGCTGTTCATAATCATACTAATAAATTCATCTTTGCACTATGGGCCAAAGATATTCATCAACAGTTCATCTTTGCACTACATGCCAAAGATATTCAACAACAGGTCATCTTTGCACTACAAGCCAAAGACATTCATATCTCAAAGAAATACATAATCATTTCAGAATTTATATAAACCATAATTATAACCATGTTGATCAATTCACCTTGCACTTAAGCTAAAAATATTCCATTGTAAATTCAATGGTCATGATCATACTAGTCAACAATTCAACTTTGCACTAGTGGCCGAAGAGAACCCATAGTCACGATCATACCAATACTTTACCCATCTTTACACTCAAGTCAAAGAGAAATTTCATCACCAGGGTTATAAAAATGTTATATATGATAATAAAAATAATAGGATCAACAACTACATTTAATTCAAGAGCAATATTCATAAATCAACGATAATTTGGTCAGAAAAAGAAACCAATTTTGTCGTGAATAGTAACTCGTGAATAGTAACTCATGAATAGTAACTCGTGAATAGTAACTCATGAATAGTACTCCGTATTCGTATATAGTACCGTATACGTAAAAATATCATATACATGAATAGTATCGTATACGTGAATAGTGTCGTATACGTGAATAGTACCCCCGACACTAAAAGACAAGAATTTCACAAGAAAAATACTCCCAATATTTTGGCATAATGATATTGAAAGAAATAATATCATTTACGAAGAAAATAACATCCCTTACAATCCCTTAAAATCCTTTACAATCCCTTAAAATCCTTTACAATCCCTTACCTCAAAAGAGCAGTACTGGAATGTCGGATATAACGTTGAACGAACTTACACCGTATAGCAACACTCATGATATCTAAATACTCACAAAATACGCTCGATAATATAGAGAGAGAAAACTTCAGTTTCTGGTTTGATTTTCAATTCTAACCTAAGCACCCTATTTATAGGAAAATGCTTAGAACACCAAAGCAGAAAATTTAATAAAATATTAATATGTATATATATTATAAATTCCTACGCACGCCTCCACTGATCCAAAACATCAGCCATATATGTGCCAAACTCACCAAAAACGTTTTTCATAAAATAAATAATTAAAACTTCCAAAAATCAATTATTTCGGAACTTTGGAACTTCAATAATTCATAATAAATAGCTCTTTTGTCAGAAAAATTCAAACTACATGTCCTTTCCATAGGAAATTTCATTCTCTACAACTTTGTAAGTTTAAGTTTTTCCAAATTCCAAACAGAAATTGACCGAAATCCATAAACGGGAGATTTTACAAGCTATAATCAAATTTCAGTCAAGAAATGGGCCCACAAACATGTTTAACATGTTTTAAACAATTTTTGTAACAAAATACTCTTCCTCCTCATTTATTCATATATCCCACATTCATTGTAAAATATCACCATTATAATATTATTAAAATATAATAATATATTTAAATGAATTATTTTATCAGAAAAGATAAAATATCAATTTTTCAACAATTTTCACTTTAAAATTTTCTCCATCTATATCCACATAAAATGAATATTTTTCTTATCATATAAATCAATAATTAACTATTCACAAATAATATTACGAGAATCACAATGATACTAGCGACGGTAGTTCCCCGAAGAGAGGGGCTTTCCAATAAGAGTTTCTCTTTACTGGCGCGTAATTAGGTGACCAAACCTCTCCTTAGACAGAACTTTCTAGACATTGCCAATAATGTTATCTAGTAATATTATTAAAATAATATGAATCATGGAACTGATAATGGGAAATATTGTGTAGTGACAATTATTAAAACAACAATAATATAAAATTTCAACGTAGCAATTATTGAATCAATAAAATAAAATATTGAACAGTAATTACTGTAACAATTATTGAGTAGTGCCTTCTTACGTAAAAATCAATAATTCAAAATCTCATGCAATACCGTGTCTTTCTTGTGTGACGAATCCGGCGTATTATTATATTTTAACCATCGGGTATTCCAACAGTGTTAACGGTAACAACTACGCCGTTATTTATAAAACTCATACTTGTCATTTTCTTCATCCAATCGCTTTCCGTTATGGGGCCCACAAAAGGTTGCGCCGTCATGCGAATATTCCCCGACAGGAAGAATATTCCACGACCAAATGAATATTCCCCGACAACAATGAGTATTTTATAACCACTTGCTTATTTAAAATATTTACATATATTACCTTTAACTTTAAACTTTTATCAATTTAACCATTTACTGAATAGTAATTATAAGAAAATTGAATACTTTTATTTCATAAAATTCGGGGTCTTACAGTATTCTCCGAAGAACTTTATGGCCTACCCCCAGAGCGTTAAATCGTTTTTGGGATCGACCTTGAACCCGGTACAAAACCCATTTCCAAAGCCCCATATCGAATGACTCTTATTGAACTTGAGAGTTAAAACCCAACTCTGAGAATTGTTAGACATCGGTTTCATTAGTCCTAGTACGTCTCCTTGGGTGCTCTGTTACTATTCATGAAGAAGAAAGATGGAAGTATGCAACTTTGTATTGATTATCGGGAGTTGAATCATGTCACCATAAAAAATAGGTACCCGTTGCCTCGCATTGATGACCCGTTTGTCCAGTTGCAAGGAGCCAAATTCTTTTCAAAGATTGATCTTCCTTTCGGATATCATCAGTTGAAGATTAAAACTGATGACATTCCAAAGACTACTTTCAGAACTCGGTACGGGCATTATGAATTCCTAGTCATGTCTTTTGGATTGACTAATGCTTCTGCTGCCTTCATGGACATGATGAACCGAGTATTCAAGGAATATTTGGATCACTTTGTGGTCGGCTTTATTGATGACATCCTCATATACTCCAAAAGTTGTGAAGACCATGAGCAACACTTGAGGCTGATACTCCAAAAGCTTCGTGAAAACAAGCTTTATGCTAAGTTGAAGAAATGCGAGTTCTGGATTGAGGAAGTTGCATTTCTTGGGCACGTGATATGAAATCATGGAATATCTGTTGACCCGGCAAAGATTGAAGCAATTCAAAGCTGGGAGCAACCTAAGTCAGTGACCGAAGTATGTAGCTTTCTCGGTTTAGCTGGTTATTATCGGAGATTCGTAGAAGGGTTTTCTCGAATCGCTACTCCATTAACTCAGCTGACTCGAAAAGATATAAAATTCGGTTGGAGCGAGGAATGTGAGAAGAGTTTTCAAGAACTCAAGAGGAGACTCATTTCAAAGACTGTTTTAATAATACCATCCGCTCGGAGGATTTGTCATCTCACAAAGATGCTTGAGTGCAAAGGGTTAGGATGTGTTCTCATGCAACATGGGAAAGTCATAGCCTATGCCTCACGACAACTTAAAAAATATGAGAGGAATTATCCTACTTATGATCTAGAGTTGGCAGCAGTCGTTTTTGAGCTTAAAATTTGGAGGCATTACCTGTCTGGAGAGAAGGTGGAGATCTATACGGATCATAAAAGCCTCAAATATTTCTTCACTCAAAAGGAACTCAACATGCGGCAACGACGATGGCTTGGGTATTGAAAGATTACGATCATACCATTCAATACCATCTTAGAAAAGCGAACGTAGTAGCTGACGCATTGAGTAGAAGATCATATGCGGGTACGAGTGCGATATTGTCAACGCAAAGGCCCATTTTATATGTGTAGATACTCGAAATTTTTTGTACTGCTGTCACTAACATTGCAGGAGGATAGATTCATCTTTTAAGAGGGAACCCTAAAAGACAATCCATATCCATTAGGATACTCTACCTAAGTTCAAAGATCAACCGGAACACACGATTAGGAGTAACAATTCCAACCTCGAGATATAACCCCAAAGCGTGCGGACCCATCTACCTAACACACACACCGGAGAAGACCGATTAATCTCAGAGATGACCCCGAGATATCCAGTCTCAGTCCCAATCATGGGAATAGCCACCAACCTTGGTGATTACCCCAAGGAATGCAGTTTCGGTGATAACCCCTGAAATACTTGTTTCAAATGCAACCAGCTTCAATCTCGGCTCACAACGAGATACTCCGTTCCAACCCGGAGATAACACCGGGAGGACAGGCACACCTCAAAGATAACATTGAGGACCTTCAACAATTGCAGCAGTCCAATCTCAGTGAAGCCCTGAGCAACGTCTACTTTATCTGCCCAAACCGGCGATAACACCGGTAGGGGGGGCAACATCGCCATCTCGCCAATGCGATTCCACGCCATGTCGTCTCAACATTTCATACACATCTATACACAACGATGTCCCACAAGAATCAAGGATAACCAATCCCGAGTGACTATTGTGCGGGGTAACGGATGGAATTTGAAGCTTGAAGACCGGAGGGCATCGTCCCATCTTCAATGACTTCGTACAAACTCTAATCCCATGCCATTATACAACTCTCAACAATGGCGGTCCGAAATAGGTCCTGTATGCCTCAATCGGATGCCCGGATTGCACTTCTGAAAGTTTGAGTGGACATTACAGTGCACGTACTACGAGACAGCCCGACCCGAGAAACCTGGGTTGCCTCTGGTGCACATGAGGCCCAGCCGCAGGCACCCTCTATAAATAGAGGGCTTGGGGTGGCCATTTTGCAAGAAAAAACAGCGAGGAAGCCCTGCCCAATTTGCTCTGCACTCACCCCATATAGTGTACTTTCTCATTTTAAACACCTGTGAGCTCATATATAACTACTTTTGTACCTACAAAAGCCGGTGTTTACCCACTTTAAAGATATAGAAGTCTTCTTTGGCGTACTTCACATGTAAGCCTTCTCATACACTTTAAAAGCCTTTCTCTTCATCTTTGCACACACCCTTCTTCACGTTGAGAGTCGTGTTTACAAGGTTTGCCTGCACTTTGGTCCGTGGTTTCATTTCGGTTTGTATATACATATATATATATATATATATATTTATATATATATGGACTAACATTATCGAGTTATGCCTCGATTGAAGTGAGACTTGATTCGGAGCATTTATTTGCTTTAATATATATATATATATATATATATATATATATATATATATATATATAAATCGTGTGTCGAACTTTGTTCGATGAGCCTGAACTTGATGCCCCGAGCATTTATTGCTTTAATATATATATATATATATATATATATATATATATATATATACTATATATATGAATCGTTGTTTAACTCGTTCGATGAGCTTGATTTTATATACAGTGCGTTTACTCACTTATATATATATATATATATATATATATATATATATATATTTCCCCACTGGAGTTTACTTAAGTGGTGGTTGATCGCTTCTGACTTTCTTTACGTTTCATCCTCGCTTTGGAGTTCACTTCGTGGCGATTGATTGCTTTCATGCAGACTTTATTTATATTTTGTCCCGCCTGCAATTTCCTCCATGGTGGTTGATAGCTTTACAACTTTATTTACATTTTGTCCCGCCTGGAGTTTCCTCCGTGGCGGTTGATAGCTTTTACAGCTTTATTTACATTTTCCGATCCCCATGGAGGTGCTTCGTGGTTGGTGATTATGTAAGACCACCAAATTTTTAAATAAAAGGAATTTCCTTTATTTATTATTTTGAAATAGTAAGGGTTGATTTGATTAATGTGGATAGTTAAGGGTTAAATCATGCAAATATTTCAAAATAAGCAGTGGTTATAAAATATTCATTATTATTTTTGAAATAGGGAATATTAGTTTGGTGGTGGAATATTAAATGCTTTATCGGGGAATATTAAATGCGACGGTAGCGACCATGTGTGGGCCCATGTGAAGCGATTGGATGAAGAAAAAAGCAAATATAAGTTGTTTTTAAATAGCGGCGTAGTTATTACCATTATCTTGTTGGAATACCGGTGGTTAAAACACACTGTCTGGCGTTGTTGAGCGATAGCTTTGCGGTATTGCACCAATTATTGATTCTTACGTGAAGAGGCACTACTCGATAATGGTTCTGATAATTCTTTATTCGATATTTTATTGAGTTAATAATTGTTGCGTTGATATTTTATATTCTTTGTTGTTTGATAATTGTCATTACGGGTATTTTTCATTATCGAAGCAATAATTCATATTATCTGAATAATATTATTAGATAACATTATTGGCAATGTCTAGAAAGTTACATCTAAGGAGAGGTTTGGTCACCTAATTGCGCGCCCGGATGAAGAAATTCTTATTGGAAAGCCCCTCTTTCTGAGGCGCTGCACGGTTGTCGATATTGTGATTACATAATATTATTTGTGAATAATTAATTATTGATTTATATGATGAGGAAAATATTGATTTTATGTGGATATAGATGGAAAATTTTTAAAATGACAATTGTTGAAAATTAATATTTTATCTTTTTACGATAAAATAATTCGTTTAAATATATTATTTTAATAATATATTAGCGGTGATATTTTACAACGAATGGGGGATATATGAGTATAAGAGGAGGAAGAGTATTTTTGTTGCAATAAATGTTTAAAACATGTTAAACATGTCGGTGGACCCCATTTATTATTGAAATTTGATTATAGCTTTGTAAAATCGCTTGGTTTGTGGATTTGGTCAATTTCTATTTGGAATTTGAAAAACTTTTCTTCTGCAAAGTTGTAGAAATTGAATTTCCTATAAAAACTCATGATTCGAATTTTCTGATGAAAGGGCTATTTATTATGAATTATTGAAGTTCGGATTAATTGATTATCATTTTTTGGAGTTTTAAGTAACTTTTGCATGAAAAACGTTTTTGTCACTTATGGGACATGTGTTAGTGGTTGATTTCAGCTGATGGTGTGCGTGGGAAGATGTGGAAAAATAATATTATTAATATATTAAATTTTACGCTTTGGTGTTCTAAGCGATTTCCTATAAATAGGGTCTTGGGTTAGAATTGAAAATCACACGAAAGCTGAAGTTTTCTCTCTCTATATTATCGGCGTATTCTTGTGAGTATTTTGAGTATACTTTGAGTATTGCTAGGCGGTGCAAGTTCCTTGACCTTATACACGTATTCTAGCTAGAAATCTTGATCTTTTCGAGGTAAGGATATTATTTTTTTTAAGTAATGATATTATTTCTTGATATCATTATCTTTGAAATATTGATCTGAAGTTTTATCAAATTTGGAACTTTTTCATATCGGGGTTACTATTCATGGGTTCTTATTCATGAGTTCTTATTATTCGAGAGTTCTTATTAAGCGAGTTCTTATTCACGATTCTTATTCACGAGTACTATTAATGAAGCGTGAAGATGTTTTTGTGGAATTTCTATCTTTTGGTGTCGAGTTTACTATTCACGTATACGGCCTTATTCACGTATCTGACACTATTCACGTATCTGATCTATTCATAGAAAAATAAAATTTCTTCTTTTAAATCCAAAACATCTATTACGGATACTAACTCTTCGATTGTATCCATGTTTTGATCATTCTTGAATTTTACACCACTATGATTATTTTTGAGGTATTTTTGGGCGTGGATAAAACCAAATACGAATCCTTAATCCTTAATCCTTGTCATTTTGTTTCAACGGATTCGTTTCTTTAAAAAATTTTTCATCATCCTCGGTCTTAAATGATGATATTATGGAATATCTTTGGCACATAGTGCAAAGATGAATGATTTCTTAAGAATATCTTTGGCTGTGTAGTGCAAAGATGAATGATTTCTGAAGAATATCTTTGGCCGTAGTGCAAAGATGAGCAGTGTTTAAATGAACATGACCCGGTGATGAATATCTTTGGCTGTAGTGCAAAGATGAATATTTGATTCGGATGTATATTGATTGATGTTACGAGGGATAAAAGATGAGCGATGAACTTTTAAATTCATACATAGAAGATAGTAGTTTGCATTCTCTACTTAACTCTTCTAATGAATTATTATTTCATTGCGAATATTGATTTAAAATTTGTTGTCTATTGTATTACATTATATTTTTCCTGTTGAAGACTAACGATAATTTGTTGTATATTATCTTAGTCATAATATTCTTCTTGAGCTAGTTGAGCTCACCCTTTTCCTTTTGTTCCATTTTTCTCGGGAGGCGAGAATATAGCGAGTGCAGTCGGGGTATGGAATGAAGGTTTTAGAAAGGATTGTTTAGTAGTCCTCACCATTTTGTAAAATAATGTATCGATAAATGTGATGAGGATTTATTTGAGTATAGATATTGTCAGAAGATAATATTTGTATTCAAACTCACAGTTTCTTGTTGTAATAATAAAGTTGTAGTTGTTTACGTACCATGTATTGACAACTTCGAGAATAGGTGATGTATACCTATTTTGGGGCGTCACGATTGGTATCGAGCTTAGGGATATGATCTCTGGCGGAGATCGGGGAATAGAACTAGGAGGGAGAGGCGAGTAAATCCTTAAGCTAGTGTGTCCTACTAAGCTTATTTGTTAGTTGGTCGATATATAGGGATATTATGTGATATATTGATTTCCTTAATTAACCCTTGTTTTATGACGGTATTTGAGAATGTCGGTGAGAATATTAACAATGGAAATGAGGCCAGTGTGGAGATGCTGTACTCACCAGCGAGGAGAGCGTCTGCAGTGGCAATGTTCCTCATGTGAACAACACCATTGAGCGAGATGATGAGCGAGGGGATGTTTAGAAGTTTTTTGCGATTCATGCAAAATCGAACGAGGAGACTTCGTGTTCAAAATCTGAGGAGGAAATGATAGCAATTCACGGGTTGTCACGACCAACGATTCGAAAGTTGGGACCACGAATTTAAGGAAAGCGGATCCGATCATGGCGGAAACATGGGTCAAACAAATTACCAAGATATTCGATGTCTTGGGATGCGGGAGAAAACGAAGGTTCCATTCGCCACCTTTATGTTAAAATGGCGAAGCGGACTCTCTTGGTGGGAGATGCGTGAAGCGTACCCATCCGGCCCTTTTCGGCATGTCTTGGGAGACGTTTGAAGCTATTTAATGACAAATACTTTCACGAAAGTGTTAAATCGTATGAAGGAAGTGGAGTTCATCGATTGGAACAAAACAACATGGCGGTGTCTCGATGCGAGGCAAAGTTTGCGAGTTATCGAGTTTGCACCTCATTTGGTGGAGAATGAGGAGCGTATGGCGGATGTTTCTTAGAGGTTTGAAACCCGGCGTCGTCGATATCTCATTTCTCATAAATTTTCTCTTTATTGGATGTTGTATGCAGGGCTCAATTATTAGGCGAGATAACGAGTACTGCAGTCGGCGAGGACCCTGACGAGGATCGTACGAGATAGCGATCAGCGAATATAATGATAACCCGCGGAGAAAAAAGAGATGAATAAAAATGGTAACCACTCTGGTGGTAATCATGGCCATGAAAATAGAAGAAGCGAGTCGGGAGGAGATTTTAAAAAGAGGAGATTTAACAACGACCATGTGAAGATGGCGGTCTTGGCGACAAGCGGGTTCTAAGGGAGGAGAAACGACCACCGGTCATATCTACTAAATCACGGAAAAGAGGGACATATCGGTCAAAGCGCCCTACAGATTCAAGGTATGCTATAATTGTGGAAAGGAAGGACATATCGCTCGAGATTATGCGATGGCGAAACCTAGTTCAATGAGGGACGGTGACTCAAAAATCATCCCGAGAAAAGTCAAAGTCAGCGATTAGGGAAGGCGTTTGTTGTGGTGGTCATAATCGAGGACCCAAGCGAGGTGATCACGGGTAAGCTATTTATAAATTCTTGCGAAGTTTATACCTTACTTGATCTGGGTGCTACCCATTCATTTATCTCTCTCATGCATGTGCTCAGCGTTTAAACTTGACTCAGGAGAAATTAGACTTTGACCTATCTGTGGAAACTCAGTTAGGAGAAACTTTCATCACATCCACTTTGTTTATAAATCTTGTTTGATTCAAGTTGGCACCATTACCTTACACATTGACCTTATCTCTTTAAAGATACTTGCTTTTGATGTGATTTTAGGGATTGATTGGTTAACTACTCATCATGCCAAAATTGATTGTTTTTATTAAGGGTTGTTAGTTTTCATATTCTAACCAACTTTGTTATGCAATTCAAGCAACTAAACCATTAAAATCAATCACTATCATATCTAATCATAAAAGCTATTCGTTTATTGAAAAAGCGGATGTCAAGCTTTCTTAGCCCATGTTATGGATTTGAATAAAGACACGTCAAATTTGAATAATATTCTGTTGTTATTGACTTTCTGATGTATTTCTAGAAGAACTTCCGAATCTACCCCGAGCGTGAAGTTGAATTCTTTATTGATCTTGAACACAGTACAAAGCCCATTTCTAAAACCCCATATCGAATGGCTCTATTGAACTTGAGTTAAAGGTCAACTTCTGACGAAATTGTTGGACATCGGTTTCATTAAATCTAGTACATCTCCTTGGGGTGCTCTTTTTTATTTGTAAAGAAGAAAGAGGCGGGGTATGCGACTTTGTATTGACTATCGGGAATTGAACCATGTCACCATCAAGAATAGGTATCCTCTACCTCGTATTGATGACTTGTTTGACCCGATTCTGAGGGCACAATTCTTTTCAAAAATCGATCTTAGATTACGGATATCATCAATTTGAAGATTAGGCGAGGATATTCAAAGGCGCCTTGAAACTTCGGTATGGGCATTATGAATTCTTAGTCATGTCTTTCGGACTAACTAATGCTCCTGCGACTTTCATGGATATGATGAACCAAAGTATTCAAGGAATATTTGGATCGATTTGTTGTTGTCTTTATTGATGACATCCTTATATATTCCAAAAGTCGTGAAGATCATGAGCACCATTTGAAATTTGGTACTCGAAAGCTTCGTGAAAACAAACTATATGCCAAATTGAAGAAATCACGAGTTACGGCTTGAGGAAGTAGCATTCCTTGGGCGCGATGGTGTCGAAACATGGAGTATCTGTTGATCCGTGAAGATTGAAGCAATCTGAAGTTAGGGAGCAACCGAAGTCGGTGGTTGAAATCACGTAGCTTTTGCTTAAATTGGTTATTATCGGAGATTAGTGGAAGGGTTTTCTCGAATCGCTACTCCATTAACTCATTAACTTCGGAAGGATACAAAATTCGTTTGGAGGCGAAGAATGCGAGAAAAGTTTCCAAGAGCTTAAGAGGAGACTTATTTGGCTTTTGTACTAACAATACCATCTGGTTGGATGGATTTGTTATCTCTGATGATGCTTGAGGCAAAGGGTTAGGATGTGTTCTCATGCAGCGTGGGAAAGTCATAGCCTATGCCTCGCGACAACTTAAAAGAGTATGAGAGGAATTATCCTACTCATGATCTAGAGTTAGCGGCCCGATCGTTTCAGCGCTAAAAATATGGAGCACTATCTATATGGGGAGAAAGTGGAGATATATTCGGACCATAAAAGCCTTAAATATTTCTTCACTCAAAAAGAACTCGACATGCGGCGGCGACGTTGGCTCGAGCTATTGAAGACTACGACCACACTATTGATACCATCACGGTAAAAGCGAGCGTGGTAGGTAGCGCGTTGAGTAGAAGATCATATCTTGAGGAGCGAGTGCGATGATGTCAAGTATCTGCGTAGAGCCACTTTAATAGAAAAAGTTAAGGTTGCTCGAGCCCCAGGCCGGGCAGGGTGATCGTATGAAGAAGAAAAAGTACAAGAAGGAGCTATTAGGGCGAGAATTGATGAAGAAGGAATACTTGAGTCCACTCTAGACTTTGTGTTCCTAACGACTCGATTTGAAGTACAAGATTATGATGGAGGCACACAATCGCCCATTTGCAATCCATCACAGGAAGTACTAAAATGTATCGTGATCTTGACATACATTTTGGTGGAACAATATGAAGAGAGAGATTGCAAAGTTTATCTCGATGTGTTTAACTTGTCAGCGTGTAAAGGCGGAGCATCTTGTACCTAAGGGTCCGTTGCAACCACTTGAGATTCCGGAATGGAAGTGGGAACACATTACTATGGATTTAGATTCTGGGTCTTCCTACGGTTTCTCAAGGCATCAATGCTATTTGGGTTATTGTTGATAGATTAACCAAATGCTGCTCATTTCTTGCCGTCTGGGAGACTTATTCCTTGAGCGTCTTGCTAGTATATGCGTGAATGAGATTGTGAGGTTGCATGGCATGCTGTATCCATAGTTTGGATCGTGACCCAAGATTCACTTCAAGATTTTGGGTTAGCTTGCAAAAAAAAGCTATGGGCGCAGTTTTGCGATTTAGTTGACATACCATCCCCAAAGCGGACGGACAATCGAGAGAGGACTATTCAAACTCTTGAAGATCTATTAAGACTACTGTGTCCTAGACTTCAAGGGTAGTTGGGATAAGTATTTACCATTGGTGGAATTCTCCTACAACACAGCAGATTATCGAGCAAGTATAGGTGTGGCTCCATTTGAAGCATTATATGGGCCGAAAATGTCGTTCTCGATATGTTGGGATGAGGTGGGTGAAGCAACATTGTTGGGACCCGAGTTAAATGCGTATGACTCTGAAAAGATCCAAATGATTAACAAGCGTATACAAAGCGGCACAAGATCGACAAAAGAGTTATGCGGATCTTCATCGAAAGGGCGTGGAATTTAATGTGAGGGATCATGTATTGTTGCGAGTTGCTCCATGGAAGGGAGTTACAAGATTTGGGAAGAGAGAAAGCTCGATCCACGATTTATTGGTCCATTTCAAATTCTTGACCGAGTAGGAAATGTAGCCTATAGACTTGCGTTACCTCCAGTATGTCTCGTGTTCATAATGTGTTTCACATATCGTACTTAAGTAAATATGTGAAAGACCCGAACCACGTTATTGAGTTAGAACCGGACGAGATAGCGAAGACTTAACGTATGAGGAGGAGTACTGTCAAGATCTTGGATAGGAAGGAGCATGTCCTACTGCGCAAAAGGTCATACCACAAGTTAAAGTTTTGTGGAGGAATCATCTTTATAGAGGAAATGACACAGGGAATTGGAAGCGGAAATGAAAGCGAGGTATCCTCACCTTTTGAAACACACCGAATCGTCGTCAATTTAGAGGGCGAAATTTCATAAGGAGGGAGGTTGTAAGACCAAAAATTTTAAATAAAAGGAATTTCCTTTATTTATTATTTTGAAATAGTAAGGGTTGATTTGATTAATGTGGATAGTTAAGGGTTAAATCATGCAAATATTTCAAAAATAAGCAGTGGTTATAAAATATTCATTATTGTCGGGAATATTAGTTTGGTGGTGGAATATTAAATCTTTGTCGGGAATATTAAATGCGACGGTAGCGACCATGTGTGGGCCCCATGTGAGCGATTGGATGAAGAAAAAGCGACAAATATAAGTTGTTTTTAAATAACAGGCGTAGTTATTCAGATTATCTTTGTTGGAATACCGGTGGTTAAACACACTAATCTGGCGTTGTTGAGCGCTAGCTGCGGTATTGCACCAATTATTGATTCTTACGTGAAGAGGGCACTACTCGATAATGGTTCTGATAATTCTTTATTCGATATTTTATTGAGTTAATAATTCTTTGCGTTGATATTTTATATTCTTTTGTTGTTTGATAATTGTCATTACGGTATTATTTTTCATTATCGAAGCAATAATTCATATTATCTGAATAATATTATTAGATAACATTATTGGCAATGTCTAGAAAGTTACATCTAAGGAGAGGTTTGGTCACTAATTGCGGCGATGAAGAAATTCTTATTGGAAAGCCCCTCTTTCTGAGGAGCTGCACAGGTTGTCGATATTGTGATTACATAATATTATTTGTGAATAATTAATTATTGATTTATATGATGAGGAAAATATTGATTTTATGTGGATATAGATGGAGAAAATTTTAAAATGACAATTGTTGAAAATTAATATTTTATCTTTTACGATAAAATAATTCGTTTAAATATATTATTTTAATAATATATTAGCGGTGATATTTTACAACGAATGGGGATATATGAGTATAAGAGGAGGAAGAGTATTTTTGTTGCAATAAATGTTTAAAACATGTTAAACATGTCGGTTGGACCCCATTTATTGGTGAAATTTGATTATAGCACGTAAAATCGCTTGGTTTGTGGATTTCGGTCAATTTCTATTTGGAATTTGAAAAAACTTTCTTCTGCAAAGTTGTAGAAATTGAATTTCCTATAAAAACTCATGAGATTCAATTTTTCTGATGAAAGGGCTATTTATTATGAATTATTGAAGTTCGGGATTAATTGATTATCATTTTTTGGAGTTTTAAGTAACTTTTGCATGAAAAACGTTTTTGTCACTTATGGGACATGTGTTAGTGGTTGATTTCAGCTGATGGTGTGCGTGGAAGATGTGGAAAAATAATATTATTAATATATTAAATTTTACGCTTTGGTGTTAGCGATTTCTATAAATAGGGTCTTGGGTTAGAATTGAAAATCACACGAAGCTGAAGTTTTCTCTCTCTATATTATCGGCGTATTCTTGTGAGTATTTTGAGTATACTTTGAGTATTGCTAGGCGGTGCAAGTTCCTTGACTATATACGGTATTCTAGCTAGAAATCTTGATCTTTCGAGGTAAGGGATATTATTTTTTTTTCGTAATGATATTATTTCTTGATATCATTATCTTTGAAATGTTGATCTGAAGTTTTATCAAATTTGGAACTTTTTCATGTCGGGGTTACTATTCATGGGTTACTATTCATGAGTTACTATTCACGAGTTACTATTAATTCATGAGTTCTTATTCACGATTCTTATTCACGAGTACTATTCATGAAAGCGTGAAGATGTTTTTGTGGAATTTCTATCTTTTGGTGTCGGAGTTACTATTCACGTGTATCGGCACTTTATTCACGTATCTGACACTATTCACGTTATCTGGTACTATTCATAGAGAAAATAAAATTTCTTCTTTTAAATCCAAAACATCTATTACGGATACTAACTTTCGATTGTATCCATGTTTTGATCATTCTTGAATTTTACACCACTATGATTATTTTTGAGTATTTTTGGGCGTGGATAAAACCAAATACGAATCCTTAATCCTTAATCCTTGTCATTTTGTTTCCTTTGGATTCGTTTCTTTAAAAAAAATATTTTCATCATCCTCGGTCTTAAATGATGATATTATGGAATATCTTTGGCACATGGTGCAAAGATGAATGATTTCTTAAGAATATCTTTGGCACATAGTGCAAAGATGAATGATTTCTGAAGAATATCTTTGGCCGTAGTGCAAAAGATGAGCAGTGTTTAAATGAACATGACCAATGATGAATATCTTTGGCTTTGTAGTGCAAAGATGAATATTTGATTCGGATGTATATTGATTGATGTTCTGAGGGATAAAAGATGAGCGATGAACTTTTAAATTCATACATAGAAGATAGTAGTTTGCATTCTCTACTTAACTCTTCTAATGAATTATTATTTCATTGCGAATATTGATTTAAAATTTGTTGTCTATTGTATTCTATTATATTTTTCCTGTTGAAGACTAACGATAATTTGTTGTATATTATCTTAGTCATAATATTCTTCTTGAGCTAGTTGAGCTCACCCTTTTCCTTTTTGTTCCATTTTTCTCGGGAGGCGAGAATATAGCGAGTGCAGTGGGGTATGGAATGAAGGTTTTAGAAAGGATTGTTTAGTAGTCCTCACCATTTTTGTAAAATAATGTATCGATAAATGTGATGAGGATTTATTTGAGTATAGATATTATGCAGAAGATAATATTTGTATTCAAACTCACGTTTCTTTGTTGTAATAATAAAGTTGTAGTTGTTTACATACCATGTATTGACAACTTTCGGAATAGGTGATGTATACCTATTTTGGGGCGTCCACAAAATTCAAACCACAATATATATAGGTGCGAGACGAGGCCTCGTGACTACTTCCAAATAACAACACATTGACCCACACACACACACACACATTGGATAATAGTTTCTTGAAAAGAGGTGGTCACCGTGGTAGTATACGGATGTCGGGGTGCCTAACACCTTCCCTCTCTGATAACCAAGTCCCCGGACCCTAATGAATCTCGGTTTCACCGAATTGGATTTTAGCAGTGTCACATCTCTGGTCAATGTGCAAACCTTTTCTCGGTTGTGTTGGTACAACCATTTAAAAACCAATCTGCGACTCTTAACAGGTCCATCGTCGACATTATACATGTCGGACCTTTTTCACTTGTTTTTTCAAACAAATCTCACCTAAAATGAGAACACCAAAGAACAAGTAACGGAAAGGGACATCTAAAAATCCCGACGTCGACAAGTGTCGACTCTGCTAGGGACTCCAATAAGAGGACTTAAGCCGCTATTACAATCTTTTCAAAACTATTATCTGCTTGTGTGTGGATGTTGCATTTACATTTATGATGAATGTGTACGAATGCATTTCCTTATTATACTTAGTGCCTCGCACCATAACTGCTTGTGATATTAGTGCTTCGCACATGTCATCATTTTCATACGGTGAGACGTGATGTATGTGAATGTATGTTGTGTGGTCCCTCCACCAGGAGGCTATCCCGTCGGTGTTTGATTACTGGACTCGTGGGAAGACTGATTCCCCGAGGCTCAGGAAAGGCACCACCCAAATTTGCTCTAGTTAAAAGACCAGATTAACTTCCCGTTGAATAAATTGCGATGATTTGGGAACCTTCATGCCAAAAAGCCGCGAGAGTAACCTAAGATAGGTCAGCCTCTGATAAACTCAAAACGGAGGAAAGTCTCTTCATGCTCTCATTTCAATTACTTGTAAACATAATTACTTGTAATTTCATTCCACATCTATCTCCATGTAATGAGAAATATGAAGAAATGTGTACACATACATATTTTAATTAACATGCTACAAACAGCTGACATCCGTTTTGCAGGATAAAAGTCCTAAAATGGACACATCACATAGCATGTTATTATACACATTCCTTAAAGACTAAACTATGCAAGTCTTTTGCAGGGAACCAATCGGACCTACTACCTGGTTAAAATCCAAAAAGACTACAGGCCTACAGTCAATTATGTCGTCATCCGACCAGACTGAACTTAATCCAGTTTCTCGTAAAGAATTTGACAGACTAAGCAAACAGATTACAGATTTGGTTGTTCTACTCAAAGAACTACACCAGTCCAATCAGGGTCCAAAAATACCCGTGCATTCTGAATCCTCTACACAAGGGGGAACCCAGGTCATTACAATACCTGAACTGCAGTTGGATACGACCAACAAAACTCATGATGCTACCCATCCCATTGGAGATCCAGATACTGGTGACATCAAAAAGAAAGTCTTCCAAATGGAAGAGACCATTCGTGCTATCAAAGGAATTGGAATACACGGGAGTGTTTCATATGCTGATCTTTGCATTTTCCCTGGTGTTCATTATCCAGAAAAGTTTAAAACTCCTGACTTTGAAAAATATGACGGGTTAGGAGATCCTTACACACATTTAAAGGTGTTTATTGGAGAACTTGGATCTTATGCAGAGGACGAAAAGCTCAGAATGCAATTGTTCCAGAAAAGTCTAACTGGAGAAGCCCATTCGTGGTACACAAGATTAGACAACTCAAAGATCCATAGCTGGGAAGAGCTAGTACATGCTTTCCTCACTCAATACAACTTTCAATCTCAGATAGCTCCTGATCGGTATCAAATTACCAAGATTAAGAAACAGTCTAACGAGTCTTTCAGAGAGTATGCTTAAAGGTGGAGACGCTCGTACCTAAGTTAGTCCTTCCATGACTTTTAATCGAGATGGTCATGACTTTCATAGACATACAAGAAGCTCCTTTCTATAAAAGAGTTTTAGCCGGCATTGGCAAACCATTTTCTGAAAGGTCAAACATGGGGAGATGGCTGAGGTGGGATTGAAGTCCGGGAAAATTCAAGACCTAGCTGCACTCAAAGCTATTGCTGATCACATCCAATTCGGAAATTATGGAAACAACCCCCGGAGGGTCCATAAAAAGAAAGAGGAAGATGTTTCCCTTATACTACAGGGTCAAAAAGGCAATCAAAACATGCATGTTCAAAGGAGAAACTACACTCCCTTTCAAGCACAGTCTGCGAAACCTCCAATACCAAAAGGTGGAGAAGTCAAACGCCCTCGAGTGTTTACACCCTTAGGGGATACCCTCGAGAACATTCTCAATCTTCTGACAACACATAAGAAAATTATGCATCTTCTTCCACCAAACAAATTTCTAATGGACGGGGTTTCAATGTTTGCTTTGAAATGTGCTTATCATGCCGGGGTACCTGGACATGATACTCAGGATTGTTGGGCCTTGAAACACAAGATCCAAGACCTGATAGACAACGATGAGATCGTGGTCACCAAACCAAATCAGCCTCACATTCAAGACAACCCTCTTCCTCAACACAAAGAAGAAGAGGTCAACATGATCAACTGGAGCAACGGACAAAATTCCAATTTCAACTATGAATCCTCCCAGACCCTCAAAGACGGTGTTGACAAATGGGATTATGCCAAGTTTCAGTTACCAACGGAATGAAAGATGAAAACTCTATGTAAGCAAATTGAACAATTGGCAGAATTGGTGACTTATCAGCATCAAGTGACTCGTTAATTAATCAGCCAGGAGCATGCCAGTCTCCTACCTCTTGTCATGAATATTCCCTCGTCACTTTCAAAAAATGAAATACTAGAAGACAAAGTGACAAAGAGAGCAAATGCCAAAGCCCGTCGGGATTTTGCCAACAAAAGGGAATTCACCTATTTAGGCCAACCTATGGAGGAAATCCTTCAGATGTTAATCAATGAAGGAAGGATCGAGTTCCTTCTACCTCCAATCAACCCCGTTTAGGGCCAAGACAACTCGATGGAGTATGTCAACATCACTCCCGGTCTCATGTCACAAAGACAAAAGAATCTTTGGGCACTCATACCCTCATTCAAAATCTAATTGGACAAGTGGTGTCTCGCACCTAGCGGACGATGATACTGTGTTACGTGCAAGTGAGAATACAGGTCCTACTAAGTGGAAAAGTGTGGTAGCAGTCATATCCACTGAAACTGATGGGGCTAATAGATAACTCAAAATGCCAATAATTCAACTCAGGGGAAGTAACAATCCTTTGAAAGTGGCTGCTCCCGAGCCAATCAACTTGCCGCGTAGAGCACAATATCCTATTGTTAGCTTGCACAAGGTTCCATGGAATTATGGAGAAGGTGAAGGATCCACCTCACATACAACTGCTACAGTGTTGAAGAAAAATCCACTGTATCTTCCCCAACGGGTGATGAAGCCTACCATCAAATCAAAGGGGAAAATACCCATGGAGAAGATTGAAAAATTCCGCCACACTATGGGTCATAACGAAGCCATGGTGGTTTTAAGCTTAAAAGAAGCTCCACAACAGATATCAGTTTTGGACTTGGATCTAACTTTCGAGAATCACCGGAAGGTCTTGTTGAAGGTTTTAGAAGAATCCTATCTACCGACATTAGTTGATACGAAAAAATTTCAACATCTGGTTAATCACATTTTCAACAACAATGTGATATCCTTTACTGATGATGATATACCACCTGAAGGGACCGGTCATTGTAAGCAGTTGCACATTGCGGTCTTGTCCTCTGGATACATGCTATCTTGAGTCTTGATAGATGGAGGTTCATCTCTAAATATCTGTCCATACGATACCTTGGTGAAGATGAATAACAATCTCAACCAAATTCGGAGTAGCCATACTACCATCAAAGCTTTTGATTGTGCCCGTTGGAATTTGGTCGGAGTAATTGAACTGCCAATCGAAATTGGTCCCCATACATTATGTGTATCTTTCTATGTACTCAAGATAGATTCGGGATACAACCTGCTCTTGGGATGACCATGGATCCATATGGCAGGGGCAGTCCCCTCCACCCTGTCGACGTCGGGATTTTTGGATGTCCCTTTCCGTTACTTGTTCTTTGGTGTTCTCATTTTAAGTGAGATTTATTTGAAAAAACAAGTGAAAAAGGTGCGACATGTATAATGTCGACGATGGAATGTTAAGAGTCGCCAGTTGGTTTTTTAAATGGTTGTACCAACATAACCGAGAAAAGGTTTGTACATTGACCCAGTGATGTGACACTGCTAAACGGGTTGGTGAAAACGTGATTCATTAGGATCTGGGGACTTGATTATGCGGGGGGAAGGTGTTAGGCACCCCCCGACATCCGTGTTACCACGGTGACCGCCTCTTTCCAAGAAACTATTATCTGAGTGTGTGTGTGTGTGTGGGTCAATGTGCTGTTATATGGAAGTTGTGAGAGGCCTCGTTCGAACCTATATACACAGGGTTTGAATTTATGTAAAAAATCAGTTTTTAGCAAGATATGGCAGTGATGTTTTATAAAAGAGGTTTTCAAACCCTGATGCTCAATAGGAATTGAGACCTTTTACACTCCAATTTTATTAAGTGATCGGCTTGATTGATTTTATTTGACGAATGCGAGGCATCCATACGAAAATAATATACAAAAATAATGCCGACTTCCTCGTGGGTATGGAAACCATCTGAGGAAATTCGAATAACCGCATAATAATTTACAAGTCGCTTACAAATTGAAAAATATCCATCACGGAACCGAATCTAGATTCAATGGGATGAATCAGCGATCACATGATTCTAAAGCACAAAATACCGCAATTTATATGAAAGCGATGAGCGGTATATATATAAAAAAGTCAGAAATATATATATACGATACATGATCACCAACCACGAAGCACCTCCACGGGGGATCGAAATGTAAATAAAGTCGTAAAAAGCTATCAACCGCCACGAAAGAAACTCTGTGGGGCGAGAATAAATAAATATATATATATATATATATATATATATATATATATAAGCAAAGATAAACGCACCGGATGTAAAATTCGTGCTCATCAAGAGAGTTCACCACAGCTTCATATATATATAAAAAGCGAGTAAATGCACCTTGATATAAAACCCGTGCTCATTGAATAGAGTCCCACCACGCTTCATATATATATATATATATATATATATATATATATATATATATATATATATATATATATATATATAAGCGAGTAAACGCACTGCATCAAGTCTAGGCTCATCGAACAAAGTCCGACCACACGTTCATATATATAAATAAATAAATAAATATATATATATATATATAAAAAGCCGATGCTTAATTGCGCATCAGACCGAAGTCTAGGCTCAATCGAGGCATAACTCAATAATGTTAGTCAATATATATATAAATATATATAATATATATATATATATATATATATATATATATATACATCTGAACGAAACCACTTGATATCAAGTCCGGCAAAAGCAAGCAACATGACTCTCAACGTGTAGAAGGGTGTGTGCAAAGATGAAGAGAAAGACTCTAAAGTGTGTGAGAAGACTTACAACTGACTGATAAAGAAGGCTTCTATATCTTTAGAGTGTATAAACACTGGCTTTTATGGGTACAAAAGAGGCTATATATGAGCTCACAGGTGTTTAAAAGGTGAAAATACACTGTATGGGCGAGTGCGGAACGAATTGTACAGGGTTTCCCCGTCTTTTTTCTGTTAAAAATCAGCACCCCAAGCCCTCCATTTAAAGGCATATTAGCCGCAGGTGTACATGCGGTTGAGCCACAGGTGTACCAGAGGCAACCCGGGTTGGCCCGGGTTTTTTGGGTTGGGTCGTCTCAAAGTACGTGCACTCAGGCACTGTAATGCCCACTCGAACTTTTAGAAGCGCAATCCGGGCATCTGTTTGAGGTATACAGGACCTATTTCGGACCGCCGTTGTTGAGAGTTGTACGATGGCATGGGATTAGAGTTTGTACGAAGTCATTGAAGATGGGACGATGCCCTCCGGTGTTTAAGCTTCAACTTTCATCCGTTACCCCGCACAATAGTCACTCGGGATTGGTTAGCCTTGTGGGACATTGTTGCGTAGAGACGTGACGTGGCATCGTGTTGACGAGATGACGATGTTGCCTCTCACCGGTGTTATCGCCGGATTGGGCTGATAAAGCAGACGTTGCTCAGACATCGCTGAGATTGGACTACTGCAATTGTTGAAGGTCTTCATTGTCACCTTTGAGGTGTGCCTGTCTTCCCGATGTTATTGTTGATTTGGTGCAGTGTATCTCATTTTGAACACCGAGATTAAAACTGGTTGCATTTGAAACAAGCATTTCCAGGGTTATCTTCGAAATTGCATTCCTTGGGGCTATCACCAAGGTTAGTGGCTATTCCCATGGTTGGGACTGAGACTGGATACCTCGAGGTCATCTCCGAGATTAATCGGTCTTCTCCGGTGTGAGTTCTGGTATTGTATCTTCAGGCCTCGGGGTTATCTTTGAGGTTGGATTTGGTTACTCCCAGACTGCGATCCGGGGTTTGATGTTGAACTTCCGATAGTATCCGGTACGGGCTTGGATTGTCTTTCAAGGTTCCCTCTTAAAAGACGAATCTGTCCTCCTGCAATGTTAGTAAAAGTAGTACAGAAAATTTTGAGTGTCTACAGATGCCCTTCTTTATCATACTCATGCATAGCGATGCATGGGTAGGATAAAGAATCCTACACACTTGAAACGCAACAAGACGAACATGGTACTGTGGATAGCAACATGATGCAAATGTATGATGCATGTGTATGGGGTTGTAGCCCAACATGCTGGGGATGATTGCTGATTCCCTGTTGCTTTGACTAGGGATTGGCAATGCTGACCAGATTCGATGTGTAAGTCGAATCTGTTAGGATGTTGATGTTGGAGTTATCACCGATCCCTGTGTTTTTGATTATGACTTGATCCTGAAGATGTACCTCTTATGTGTAAGAGATCTGTGGGGATAAAGCTTGATCTGTTTGAGGATGTGTATAACATATTCCATCATCTATCCTCATTGATAACGTTGACCTTTCCTGGTTAGTATCGCCAGCATATGTTAAGATCTTACTGGATTTACTGCCAACAGCAAATGTTGTCAGGAATGCCTGACCTTCGTTGACGTGTACTTCATCGACATGTGAATCAACGGCTAAGAAATCATGTGGAATATACTGTTAAGGCTGCTTGACCTTCGCTGACGTGTGAATCAACGGTTGAGGCTCTGTGAATAGATTGTCAAGGTTGCTTGACCTTCGCTATCGTGTAGATTAACGGAGCATTGCATTGTGACCCCCTCCGGGGATCCGCTGGGGAATACGAGCAATTGGGTATAAAAACCTCGAATATCTATAGAGCTCTGATAGGTTTAATCGCTATCGGCTGAAATGACATCAAGGTTGATTGACCTTCATTGATATGTATGTCAACGGTTTGAATGTACGTTGTAATCCCATGCCGTGACTTCACGTTGTAATCCCCGTTGGGGATCTACTGGGGACTCATGAGTACGTATACAATTATAGAACTGTTCTCCATGCTTCGATGGGTTTCCTTGCCATCGGCTGAAATAACGTCAAGGCTGCTTGACCTTCATTGATAAACGTGTCAATGGATGAACGTGTTAGAACCCCCCACCGGGATCTACGTTAGAACCCCGTCGAGACATATACATTATAACCCCGTCGAGGATATACGTTATAAATCCGTCGGGGACTCATTTAGGGTAACGACCGGAGTTGAGCATGCATCGGACTGTCTTTGAGGTATTGCCGGATGTGATTTATGACAAATGAGATCATTGGCAGGATTTACCTCGTGTTCGGGTGACTACCAATGAGTGATGTACAGATTCAAAGTCTCATCTGAGAAGACCAGGAATGCATGCTGTTTTACACAATCGCGTGGCATTCCTATTCCCGATTTGACCTTTTTAGTCCGTAAGAACTCCTTTGCAACTTGAACTGGACCGAGCCGGAGGGGTGGGACCCACATAGGGTGTTTGCAGTGCACTTTTTTTCTGCGCATGAGATGGGTCTATGACGGACGGATCATAAATCCTGCAGGCTGGTCTTCACAAGTCATTTTCAACTCACTTCGCATAGAGAAAACCGCGAGCCATCTTCAGATCTGCTGAGTTCGGCCGCTACGCAAATTTCATCACCGCCGTCTGAGTGTTCTACACTATCCACGTAACGTATGAATGTATTTTTCCGGTTTACATCCGTTAGATTGGGAATTATCGCACGAAATGCATCTAAACACCATAGTAGTGATTATGTATGCACAATAACTTGATAAAAAATATTCAACATAGTAAATGTTAGTATTAAACCATGCTGAACATAATGATGTGAAAAAATTTGACTTTTGAGACAGTCAAATTGGCACCTTTTTCTGCTATTTTTTGTCCTATTTGAGGTCCAATGAACAAAAGGTAGAAAGGCAAAGTACTCCTAGCATTGAGGTTGGCCTTATGCATAATGATTTTGATTTTTAATGCATATATTATGTATATGACTTTGGGGCAGGTGTGCTACTGAATGGCCACCTAGACATGCATACGTGCATGGGGATAGTCCTATTTTTAAGGGGGACTATGACAAAATTTTTCCAAATGTGGGCATTGGGTAGTCATGCATTTTAACTCTATTATATGTTAAAGTAAATGCATGCATGCATATAGTCATAAATGCATTTTAAAAAAGCTCCAGGTAAGGAAATACCACACCCTTTCTGAGGTGATTTGGAGAATTATTGTCCAGATATTATGGATCCGGATCAGCCGAGCAGTTCTTATAGGACCTCTTCTAGCGTACGGTGGAGGGCTTCTGAAGTGCCTCATCCCCGTTCTGTCAGACAGCCTCGTCATTTGGTGGAGGTCGTGATACGTCCTGTCCAGGTAGATGTTCCAGACGTTGAGGACGAGGAGGCGGATATTTCGATTGAGGATCCCGCTCCTGCTGCACATGTCCCTCGCAGGGAGCTTTCGAGCATTCAGGTGGTGAACCTAGAGTTACTGGATGATTTGGGCAGACATCCATCGATGTATTTGCATGCTAACGAGGTATGGCGTTAGACTTTGATCTTCCTTCTTTCCTATTGATGAGGATTAAAGGGTTCTGATATTGATCTGCATTTCATGCAGGTTCCAGGATTTACACAGCCTCGAGGGAACTAGTTTAGCATTCACTCCATGTACCAGGCGCTTCATCCTAACTATAGAGCGATAGTGCATGAGTGGGGATTCGGGGCATTCTTCTCCATCCTTCCCCGTCACTGTCCCTGGGGTTATCTCAGGGCATTGTCTGAGCGATGGTTTCATCAGACTCAGTCACTCCATCTGCTGGATTGTGAGGTGATGATGACGCCTATGGATTGGCGATTTATCACAGGTATGGAGTTTGGAGGGGAGCCAGTGCCTTGCATGGAGAATATTACCCATACTGCCGTTAGATCCTTATTAGGAGTTCCGGCGGAGGCGCTCAAAGGAAAGACTGTCCATTCAGGTCTTTTGAGCGTAGATGCTATGAGCGGGCTATTGAGTGAGCCCATGCCTGATGATGTTAGGATCAGGGATCGCGTTCTGCGGCGATTGTTCCTGATGATCATTCGAGGCTGCTTTATAGCAGATAACTCTTCTATGGTATCCTTTGCTTTGATCAGCGCCACACATGATGTGGACCGTATTGGAGAGTATGATTGGGGTTCCTATACCTTCGCCTATTTCCTCCAGGTGGCGTGTAATGCGCTCATGAGTTTTAATGAGGCTCAGCTAGATTTTACCCATTTCTGCTGGTGAGTATTTCTCTTGTCTTTTCCCATTCATAGGTTAAGAGTGTTTACTGATAGCAGATGTTTACTATAAGTATTAACCTTTATAAGTCACTAATCAAGCTCAGGGTGAAAGATATGATGATCTAAAGTAGCTTATCCGAACTGTTCTTCATTTCTGGGTAACCCAGAAATGAAGAACAGCTCCTGACAAGATCTTTGAAGGCTGATAACTCTCTGGGATGTTGTTGTATGGACATGAAATTAGTTTTAGGTTGTAGTATTACATTCGTACTACTATATTAACACCATAAGCGACCCATAATCCATTAAGAACACTACTTAAATTCTGGTCAAACCACCCAACCCAGAATCGGCTATGCATTTAAGGCTTGATGAAGAAACGTGGCCAAGAACACCTACAATGACGGACAGTTACGTCATTATAAGGCCCTTTTACCGAAGCTTTTATTATTATTCTCCTAAAATTAATTAAAATAGAAAAATAGATTTTAATTATTAAAAATACTAAATAAATTTCTAAAAAATATTTTAAATTCTAAAAATAGTTTTTAATTATTTAGAGTATATTTCATAAATATTTAATATTTTTGGAATATAAATGGTATTTAATTTATTTAATTATAATATTAAATAAATAATTTAAAATGATTTTAATTAAGCTGAAATCATGAAAAATAATATTATGGTATTAGAAAATATTTTAAGTTATTTTCAATGACTTTTAATATTTTGTGATAAAATTTATTAATTAATCAATATTAATGATAATTATTTTATTTAATAAATATATTAAATAAATTATGGGAAAATAGAATAAATGATTTAAAAATCATATAAAATGATTTAAGTGTTATAAAAATATTTTAAGTTATAAAATATAACTTTTGATATTTTGTCATGAAAATATTAATATTTTAATATTAAAAGCAATTATCGGATAATGAATTTAAGTGTTTAAAATCATATTTAAATGATTTTAAAGTATTGAAAATACTTTATGATATTATAAATATATTATAATATTATGGCATGTATTTCATTAATATTTGATAATAAAGAAATATTAATGATAAAAGAATTAAGTTGTATTTAATTTATTTAAATACGTTATTAATGATTTAAAAATCAAGATAAATTGTAATAATTATTTAAAAATTATTACGAACTTATGAAAATTATTTTGATTGCTTAGAAAATTGTCTAAGTTAATTATTAAGTGTTTAGGCAGAGTTTAACTGAACATAAACTCGAAGAATTATCCGACTAGACCGTCGGGACGTTAGAATTTTGTCGGATTCAAGTCAGACTGAAATAGTTTGACTTGATACCGTGTCTTATATGTGTAATAGACTAATAGGGTTATGTGTTATGTGCTATGTGTTTAGGTTATTCTATGTATATATATATTATAGTATTATATTGTGATGATATTATTATAATATTGGAGATCTATATTACTAATATTAGGTCTTCGGATAAAGCGATATAAATTGCGTTGCGATAATTAACGGTTCAGGCAAGTTTTTTTTACTTAACTCTACTAAGAGTGTTTTATTCGGATAAGCTTATGGTTAATCATTGCTGATTACCATGAATTGTACTCTGTACATAATGCATGTATAAGTTAGGTATGAAAGGCTGATCACCTTCATTACCAGTTGGTTTCAGATATATTTGTTCATGTATAATACTTGTTCAATCATAAATTTTTTCTTGCTAGTTCACAATTATATTGTTGAATTATAGCCAGCCAATTATTCAAATCATTTCAATCATGATATATCGTTATATTGTTGAATTTAAACTTGCTGGGCAATCCTTATGCTCACCCTTGCTATATCATGATAAAACATTGCAGATTAAGACGAACGCGTCGGATATAGGAAAAGATTGAATAAAGTTCCAGCTTTAGTTTATGTATGTGATTAAGAATATAATAGTGTAGTTTAATAATAAAGTTATGTGTTAGATATTTATGAATTATGTATAAGTTAAGGTTACTCGACCTTGGGGAATAGTGTGTAATGTAATGTATAAACAATTTATGTTTATATCTTCCGCAAATAGTAATAGTTGTGTAGAATGATCGAACCGGATCCGAGGTGATTTAGGACCTGGATTTAGGGCCGTCACAGCTGGTATCAGAGCTGTAGGTTATGAACCTTAGGTAGGAAAACCTGAGACTAATAACCGTAGTGATTAGGATAAGATATAACTCATATAGAGTTAGTCGGTCGGTAAGATTCAAGACGAATCTCGGCGAGTTATAAAGATACAGAGTTTTCTAACTCTGATAACAAAGTTGAACAATAGTGATGAATAGATAGAGTCTAAAAGACTAAAAGTGCAGTGATAGAAGATCGTAAAACAAAAACGATCAAGATATAGAAATGAATCGTAATATATACGATAAGATCACCCCGTGGCTAGTGTTTTTATTTTGATTAACTTTCCAAAGACGCTGATATATCATATATATAGCAATAAATCAGAATTAATCAAAACCCTAATCTAATTAAAATAAAATCCGAATTTATATATATATATATTATATCTTAATTAAGTCTTACTTAATTAATATATATAAATATATACAGCATCCTTTTCATTTAAATTCGTGATTTAAATACTATCAATCATATTGATATATTTAAATCCTTACAATTTAAATTAATTCTCTTTTAATAACATTCTTTGTGTGTGACCTTATAGGTTATTATTACGTTGGCAATAATTTCAAAATCATATTATAAAATTATAAACAGTGAGCGGCATCTAGTAATGCATCACTACTACCCAAGTAATAATAAGATCGATGATTCGATGCAACCTTTTCATGACCAATGTTTCAATGTAATTTAATCCTTTTAACCTTAATATCCTAGATTAAACTCGAGTCATGAAATGTGTCATACTCTTCATAATTTAATCTGAGTTTTCTTGATCAATGAGTAGACTATATGAAACAAATCACTATTTGAGCATGGCCATGCATTTCATAGTCCTACTCAATTAAGAGGCCTATGGATATCACCCATAATATATAGGATGGTTAAATTCCATCTAGATCACTCATATTTCTCACACGATTCATGATGAACCCAATAATCACCTTTATAATCCACCCTATTAAAGGTGACATTTGATGATATCAAAGTACATAAATTCTCGTGTAGTAATATAGCAATTTTAGGTCGGAGGACCATTACATCATTGTCACTATGAGAATTGTTAATGACACTTCGCATAATGCTCCATATAGAATTCTCATGGTGGGTCTGTCCAAGACATCGTTTCTAACATACGTACCTATGCATTGACTTAATATCTCATATATTTATGACCAATGAGATTTGGTCATCAGTCAATCCACATACTAGTCTTAATGCATCATTGTTGTCCCATCAATAATGATACTCGACTAAAGACATTTAAGAACAATGATACTAATTGTAATTATAATCTCATGTTCAAGTCACATACTTGAAACTATATAATTTGTATCACTATTCTAAGGAATTTTATTATGTTAACAATTATATTACGCAGTAAATAAAACAATAATAAAATCATTTATTTATTCAATCAAATATAATATCAAAACGTTAAGCAATTATATCAAATAATTGGCCTCTGTGGCATAAACTCTAACAGCCTCCCACTTGCACTAGAGCCAATCACTCATGTATCTAATACCCATGGAACTAGTGTGACCATCGTGCTTCTCACGACAAAAAGCCTTGGTCGAAGGATCTCGCAATATTATCATCTGTTGGTACTCTTCCTATATGTACATCTCCTCTATCAATGATTTCACTGGATGAGATGGTACCGCCTTAAGTATATGCTTGGATCGTTGGTGAGATCTCGGGTTCCTTAGCTCAGTCTGATGGCTCCATTATTATCACAAGATATAGAACACCGGATCAATAATGGTTGAAACAACACCAAGTTCGAAGGATGAACTTTTTAATCCATACAAACCTCCTTGGGCACGCATTAGAAGCAATATACTATATCGACCTCTCATTGTAGAATCAAATAATGTCTCTTGCTTGAATTTTCCAGTAACAAAGACCACCATTAAGGCAAAACACAAAACTGGACCGAGACTTATAGTCATCATTGTTAGTCCGAAAACTAGCATCTGTGTAACCCTTTACTTGTCGGGCCTCGTCTTCACCTCCATATACCAAGAATGAATCCTTAGTCCTTTTCGGTACTTAAGGATATTCTTGATCAACGTCGATGACCTTCACCGATTCGATTGGTATCTGCTCGTCATGCTCAAAGCATACGAGACATCCTGACGAGTACATATCATTGCATACATAATAGATCCAATTCTTCAAGCATAAGGGATCTTTCTCATACGCTTCCTCATCATCTTCTCGATTTAGGACATTGGGCCTTAGAGATCTTTACACCATGAGTCACGGGTAAGTTTCTCTTTTCGCCTTTTGCATGTCTTGAACTGCTTTCAACACTTTATCAATATATGTACTTTGACTTAGGTAGAGAGCATTTTCTCGATCTATCTCTATAGATCCTCGATACCTAAAATGTAGGCAGCATCGCCTAAATCTTTCATGGAGAAACATTTTCCTAACCATGTTTTTACAGCCTATAAGGAAGGAATGTCATTCCCAATAATTAATATGTCATCAACATATAATACTAGGAATACAATGTGACTCCCACTAACCTTCTTATATACACAAGGTTCATCTTCATTTTTAATAAAGCCAAATTCTTTGACTGCTTCATCAAATCGAAGATTCCAACTCCGAGAGGCTTGCTTCAATCTATAAATGGATCGTTGTAGAAGCTACATACCTTTCCAAAGATCCTTTGGAGTGACAAAACCCTCGGGTTGTGTCATATACACATCCTCAAGGAGATTTCCGTTAAGGAAAGCGCTTTTGACATCCATCTCGCCAGATTTCAGAATCATAAAAAGTCGCAATAGCAAGTAAGATCCTCAAGGATTTAACCATTGCCACTTGAGAGAAGGTTTCATCATAGTCAACACCTTGAATTTGTTTGAAACCTTTTGCTACCAAATCGACCTTTATAGGTTTTTACATTACCATCCATGTCGGCTTTCTTCTTGAAAACCCACTTGCACCCGATTGGTTTTTTACTTGAATGTGGATCAACCAGAGTCCATACTTGGTTAGTATACATGGAGTCCATCTCAGATTTCATGGCTTCAAGCCATTTCTCAGAATCTGGTCCATTCATAGCTTCTTGGTAGGAAGCAGGCTCATCTTGATCTATGAGCATCAAATAGCCGTTTTGAGTCACAAGATATCCATAATATCTCTCAGGCTCTTAGCGTGTCCTACCAGATCTACAAATGCCTTGTGTAATTTGAGCAGGTTCACTTTCCACAATATGTTGTGGTTCCTGCTCACGTTCCAACTCAAGTTCAATGATATTTTGTGGTTCTCGAATTTCATCGAGTTCTACTTTCCTCCCACTGTTTCCTTTAGAGACAAATTCTCTTTCTAGAAAAATATCAGTTCGAGCAACAACCACTTTGTTCTCAGAAGGTTTATAGAAATAATACCCTTTTGTTTCCTTTGGGTATCCCATAAAATTACATTTGTCATATTTGGGTCCGAGCTTGTCAGAATCTAGACGTTTTACGAACGCCTCGCAACCCCAAATCTTCATGAACGACATACTAGGACGTTTCCCAGTCCACATTTCATATGGTGTCTTCTGAACCATCTTTGTAGGAACACGGTTAAGTGTGAATGTAGTTGTCTCTAGGGCATGACCCCAGAAGCTTATTGGAAGATCTGCATGACTCATCATTGATCGTACCATGTCCAACAAGGTTCGATTCCTCCTCTCAGATACACCATTCCATTGTGGTGTTCCAGGTGGAGTGAGCTGTGATATAATACCGCACTCCTTTAGAAGGTCATCAAAGTCTTGGCTTAATTATTCACCTCCTCGATCGGATTGAAGGGCTTTTATGCTTTTTCAAAATTGGTTTTGAACTTCATTCTTGAATTCCTTAAACTTTTCAAATGATTCGGATTTGTGTCTCATAAGATACATATCCATATCTACTAAAGTCGTCAGTAAATGTAATGAAGTAATAAAACCTACCTCTTACTAACGAACTCATGGGTCCACATACATCACTATGTATAAGTCCCAATACATCGCTAGCCCATTCACTGTGTCCAGTGAAAGGGGCTTTAGTCATTTTACCTAATAAACAAGACTCGCATTTCTCATATGATTCAAAATCAAATGAATCCAAGAACCCATCTTTATGGAGTTTGGATTTGCGTTTCTCATTTATATGGCCTAAACGACAATGCCAGAGATATGTCGGATTTGAATCATTTGATTTAAATCATTTTGTATTTATGTTATATATAGGCATTTCTAAATCAAGAATATAGAGACCGTTAAACAATTGTGCAACACCATAACAAATATCATTTAAGTAAAACAAACAACGATTGTTCTTTATTATAAATGAAAACCCTTTCTTGTCCAAACAAGAAATGAAATAATATTTTTGCTTATAAAGCACGCACAAAATAACAATCTTCTAATTCTAAAACTAGCCCAAAGGCAAAGATAAATGATAAGTTCCTACGGCCAATGCAAAGAACTTTTGCTCCATTCCCAACTCGTAGAAGTCAACCTCTCCTTTCGCTTAAAGTCCTACTCCTTCTGAGTCCCCGCACATTAACACAAATGTGAGAACCACATCCAAGATCCAATACCCATGATGTAGAAGTAGACAAGTTGACTTCTATAACATATATACCTAAATCAAGTCGTATTTCCTTTCCTTTTCTTCACTTCTTCCAAATAAGCATGATAGCCCTTTTCAAAGTCCAGGTTTTCCACGTATGACATTCACCTTCTTTAGCCACCCCACCTTTAGGTTTTAAAGCTCTGTTTGGTTTTGGAATTGGGTTTGGCAAAAGATTTAGATCCTATCTTCTTCTTTTTTCCAATTTCCCTTAGCATTCCCCTTTTGCACCATCATTATGGGAAGCGGTCCTCGCTTTTTCATGTTGTTCTCTGCAGCTTCTTAACATGCTCAAAAACTTCGAAGGGGTTTCTCAATTTATTCATAAGATAGTTCATAACAAATTGAGAGTAGTTCTTGGTTCAAAGATTGCAAAACAAGGTCGGTTTTGGGCTTCTGGAGTGATTGAAAACCCAACCTATCAAGGTACTCAATATACCCAATCATTTTCAAAGACATGTGGACCCACTGGATCACGTTCACCCATTTTGCAGTGATACAACGCCTTGCTTGTATCATACCTCTCCTGTCGAGCATGCCCTTCGAACAATTTCTTGAGATGCTCGATCATATCATAAGCATCCATCAACTCATGTTGCTTCTGAAGCTCAGCGTTCATGGTTGCTAGCATGACACAACTCACGTCCAGAGCATCATCTTGATGCTTCTTGTAAGCATTATGCTCCACACGCAGTGCAAAGGATGGCCGGTGCCGCAGAATGGGCCCATCAAGGACATATAGCTTACGCTCTTGTTTGAGGACAATCCTCAAGTTCCTATGCCAGTCAAGGAAATTAATTCCACTCTGCTTGTCCTTTTCAAGGACTGATCGTAATGAAAGACTATTTGTGTTGTTGTTGTTTGCCATTGATATCTACAATTTATAAGTGCAAAAATAATAAGTCAAATTGCAGAGTTGATATTATGTAATTAATAATAGTACATTCAAAATATATCTCCCACTATTTTATTCAAATTAATAGCCTTCACCATTAATTCGGAAAGCATTTTCTATTAAATCTTTCTAGTGAGCCAAGATCCATATTTCATTATGCCTTAAGTTAGCTTTGGCTAATCTCTTAAAACACAATTATTTAGGTAGACAACCCTTTATCAATTATATCATATATAACTCCTGGATAGTTTGGTAAACAACAATTGTTTCTAGTCCATCTAATGGTACCTACCAAACTCTATGCCTCTAAGTCCACAATCCTATTGAGATAACTTAGTTAAGTTTCAGCCCAATAATTTTAATGATTGATATCACAATTATCCTATCGCATCTTACCTAGATAAATAGGGTACTTTGCTTTGGCAAACCTACATCTATTGATCAAGGTCTTGATGAGTGTTATTCATTGGAAGGCATCTGATTTAGACTTAATAATTTAATGAGGGATTTTATTAAAAAAATAGATCTCACCAATTTTAATCTTATTAAACATGCACATTATTTATCATATCATATCGCATACAAGCATAAATAAAGTGCAAAATTAAATGTGTCACAGTTATGGCCCAATCCACTGTCAATCTTTTCAAGCTAATGAAAGATTGAAGGTCAATCTAAGGTGGTAAAAGATCTTAAAATAAATAGCTTCCTTGGATCTTCCTCAAGTATGTGCCTCCTCTCCATCATCATCTTTCCATTGTGTTCTCCATCTTGACATCTTCATCAATTACAGATTATTACACGACATAAAGAAACCTCGAGTTACATTCGAGGGGATTTAGATGAGAAGAGAATATTACATTAGAATTTATAGAAAGGCACGACATGCAAGCCGTATTTCAAAACCAAAACCACTAACCTATGGGTCAAAAGGCCATAATCAGGCACCATGCATATCACAATAAGCACATAACAATTTATATATAATTAAAGAAAACAATATATAACATATAGGGGACACGACCATCGCTGCGCCATTTGACGGGGGTCGAGGGGGTCTCTCCCAGCGCGGTGGTCCGACAGTAGCCCACGGAAAAAAATTTGAACTACAATCAGATTGCAGAATTTTTTTATACGTAATCTCTCAAATAGCTTTAATCATATATTTAATCCACCAAAATAGTCATAATAATAATACACCTAAGACATATCATATATGTCCAAGCTTCAATTAATCATATTAAACTCGAATCTGCATACTTCTAATCCAATTAGAAACATAAGTTGTATAATCGTTATTATTACGCCATATAAGATACAATTAACAGAACATCATATACATGCATATCTATTACTGATATTCATAATACCAGAATATGTCGATTACAGAATATCATATACTCAAATAACAGTTCAGTAAAATTATACCATCATATATCATATATATCGAAAACAATATAATCAATTTTAGACCGATAAAATTGTATCATCACATATCATATATATCGAAAACAATTAAACACGTTATCTGAATTAATCGTTTCGCAAGTAGCTCTGATAACACTGTTGGGTTTCGGCACAGAAAACGCACAGCGAAAATTAAAATTTTAAAGCAATTTTCGAAACCCTAAAACAGGATCCATGCGAAAAACAATTAATTCAGAGGTTAGAAATTATACCGATTGTTAAAGCTAGAATCGATGCGGTCGAATCTCCAACGCAATTCAAACGGATCAAGCCTCTACGGTATCCACACACTAACGCTTCCACACGAATCATCCTACGATCTGCGGATGAAGGAATCAAGCAGATTAGCCACCAAGGATGAGGATTTTCGGAACTGTTTTCTCTAGTCTCTCTCTAAGAGCGGTTAGGGTTTTTGTTTTGATTAACTTGAAAGTAGTATGCACACAAGCCAATCATGTTTGATGATAAAGCATATACTTTGTAACAATCTTATTCATTTATTAATAAAAAGTATTAATTTAATAAAGGCTTTTAATTATCTACATGATGTCGCTTTTTATAATATGTGATAAACCCATAGTTTTAAGCAATGCTTTTAGAATAATGATGATGATCATTCTAATGAGATCTAAATTCTTAGAAAGCTTAAAACTAAAATAGTTCCCAATCATTGGATTACTTGAATTGGGGATTAGTGAATCCGGATAGATTGGTACATACGTTGTTTGCTTTCATTGGATGAGGATGATTGATCTCATGATCATTTGTGTGGAGACACTAAAGCAAGTATGTAGGTGCTTATTAGAGAATAAGTTCACCGAACGTGGCTCGCTAAGGAATACCTAATGGAGTTTTATTTGCTGTCAATAGGAATTCTCAGAGTGATAGTAGTAGACAAGTGATCCTTGGACTTGAGATCATCATAGTATCTTGTGTATGATGAGTTATACTTTGACTTATTCCTTAAGACCCTTAGGGTATATCAAAGGGTATGCTTGGGTATAATAAGTTGTACATGGAGATAATGTATGATCAATAAAGAAACTACCACTTCTAATAAAAGAAGAGAATGTCCTATGTGATTCGATAAATGACAACCCAAAGAGTCCTCGGCAGCAAGGCGTAATGAAATTAGAAAGGAGTTTCTAATTTGCATTATTTGAGTTGTGCATTTAAGGATCGAAATACATATAATTAAATAAAATAAGACTTGACAAAGAATTCCATGTCTTATATTTAATCGGGACATCAGTATGGTGGAAGGATTGAATTGTACAGTAACTATTTACTCAAAGGTTCTTTTATGATTAATGTTGAAATCTATATTATCCGAAAAGTCGTTGATCGCTAGGAGGCTTATCCCTATTGTAGAATAAATATTATTTATTTAAATAAATTAATTATTTAATTTATTTATTTAAATAAGATTAGAATTGTTCTAATTGATTTATTCACAACCTGCTTAATATGGAGAACCTAAAGGGTCACACCATAAAAGGAAGAATAATTATTTAAGAAGTAAATGGCATAATCGTAATAATATGTTATGTATATTTAATTTAATCTATGGTGATAGAATAAATTAAATAACTTAATATTTATTATTTAATATTTTAGAAATATTAAATATAAATTAATAAGAGGAGTCTTATTAATATTATTACAATTATTATTATTTTAATTTCTAAAAGAGTTTAGGAATTAATTTAATATAAGTACTCTCATTTATTCCTAATAAGATTAGGGAGGTTAAATTAATTAAAAGAGTTTAATTAATTATCCCTAATAAGATTAGGGGAGCTTAATTAATTAAAAGAATCAATTAATTAAAACCCAATTCCTTAATTGTTAAGGTGGGTTGCCCACATCTATAAATAAGAGAGAGTCTTATTATGGGTGGTATGGGTTGTTGACTTTTAACAAAGTACGTAATAATTCCAAGTTGTTGGGAGTATGCCTTTCTATAGAGATAGAAAACTAGGGTTAGCCATAACACCCATCTTCTTGAATTTTATTCTTCCTCGGTGGATCACCTCTAGAGGCCAAACATTTGGGTGGCTAACGCCGATCAAAGGAAGGAACCAAACCCGGTGGATTCAAGATCAAACGCGAAAGGATTTGGAGGTGAACTTGTACACCGAGGAAGCTCGATCTTCAAGGGTATGATTTATTCTTTATCTTTTCGCTTTAATTAATAATTATGCATAAAGGGTGATCCGGGTATATGGTTTGTAAATCTTTAAACTCGATTTTACACGCTTCGCATTTTTATGCAATTTGATTGCATTACTGAATATTACAAACCTAACAGTGGCATCAAAGCCAAACCTTTATGCGAATTATTAATTGTTTTAATTTGATATGTATATTGATATGTGTTTAGAACAATTTAATTGGGCATAATTTTATTGTATGAAATTTAAAAAAAAAAAAAAAAAAAAAAAAAAAAACGGCAGGAAATCATTTTTTTTTGGCTGCTAAATTATAATAGTAAGGAATTAACAGTTTTAACCTCACGAAAAAGGCAGCTGTATTTTTTTTTATCATGCACGGAAATCGAAAAACAAAACCGGACTTGTCATTTTAAAAAGGAAATCAACAGCACAAAATTCGGCAAAGAACTCACGGAATTAAAGGAATGAAAACCGAAGCAATTTTTTTTTGTGTTTTTTTTTTCAAGAAAGGGATGCACGGATTTCAAGCATGTATTTATATATATATATATATATATAATTAACGTTATTATATATTTATATATATATATATATATTAACGGTAATAATATATATATATATATTCTTAATTATTATATAATTAAAATAAAAAGTTTATTTTAATTTTAAAATAAAAGGTTTATTTTAATATTAAAATATAAAGTTTTATTTTAATTTTAATAATTTTATAATTAAAATAAAAAGGTTTATTTTAATCTTAAAATAAAAGGTTTATTTTAATATTAAAATAAAAGATTTATTTTAATTTTAAAATTAGAATTTAATGCTAACTAATTAGAGTTGGAATTGGATTCCATGATAACTAATTGGAGTTGAAATTGGATTTTATTTTTCCTAAAATAAAGGAGTTTATTTATGAATAGGGAAGTAAATCCATCTTTCCTTAAATAAAGGAGTTTGTTTAGATATGAAATAAGATTTCATATTATTCAAAATAAAAGAGTTTATTTGTGAATAGGAAAGAGAATCCCAATTTCCTTAAATAAAGGAGTTTATTTAGATATGAAATAAGATTTCATATTATTCAAAATAAAGGAGTTTATTTGTGAATAGGAAAGAAAATCCGTGTTTCCTTTAATAATATTTTTTTTTTTTACATGGAATTGATTCCATAATTAATTAAAATAAAAGAGTTTATTTTAATTAAAGTTTTTTATATATGGAATTGGATTCCATAATTAATTAAAATAAAGGAGTTTATTTTGATTAAAATTTTGATTAAAATAAAATAGTTTATTTTATTCAAAATTGGATAAATTAAAATAAAATAGTTTTATTTTGATTTAAATTTGGATTGAAATAAAGGAGTTTATTTTAATTCAAAATTAGATTTTATACTAACTAAAATTTGCCCATTAAATGATATCAATATATATATTAAATGTTTATTATTCATGAGATGAATGTTATTTATTGATGCATATGGTGATGTGTATGATAATAAATGGGATTGATTATGGACTATCGACCAATATGATTGGATTTTATTTTAGTTGGATGCATGAATGTATGGGTTTTATTAAATGGGGTCTCACAGACTGCCTTCTAATTTTTTCTTAATGTAAATTCTATCTCTCTCCTATGTACTTCCCTCGATCACGATCAAGGTTTCTATTTATTTTAAATAGTTTTGTAATAGGAATATTTAGAATTAATTTTGAAAAATTGGAGATCAAAGGAGTAAGGAGCGCGCGTGAAGACCCGCTTTGTAATGGAGCCCTAGTTTAAATGTAATAGTTATATTTAAATATTATTTCTTGCACCCCTAGGGTTTGACCTTTTGGTTCACTTGGTGGCTCTAGTGAACCAAACTAGAATAAAAGTCCATAATCAATCCGGGTAGAATATAGTATTCTATATGCATGCTTATACTATATATATATTATATATTATGCAAACATGCTTCGCATGTTCATTAATATAACGCGTATTTTATATATATATGTAAATGCAGCTAAAAACAAGATGAGACAAATTAATAACAAACCCTCATAATTTTATATTAAGTCCCAAGCGTTCAAAGATATTTGGAATATCGAACGTCGCTTTCTAGCATGATAAAATTAATAGAGTATTAAATATTTAATATGAGTTTGTTGTGTCACCACAAGGCAAGTATTAAGTATTTAAGATGTTAATTTATCACATTTGATGCTTATAAAGAAAATTGAACAATATTGTTTTGTTGTGTCACCACAAGGATGATATTTTTCTTTTTTGAATATATGGAGTGCTAGGTCGGGCTTAACTTGGATAATTTTGATTCGGATGTGCCACCACTTGATCAAAATAATCTAAGAGGCAAAAAGAAAAGGAGTTGCATAGTTGATGTAATTGACAAAAGTTGTCTACCTATTTATTTATATATAGTTTGTTGTGTCACCACAAGGCTATATACATTTGAAATGGGATCCTTATTCTCACTAGCAAATCTTTAATTAGATTTTGCCGAACTATATAAGTGAGGGTAATATAGTTTGAAGAAAATAGTGGGAGATACCAATTTAAAACAAGACCTAATTTATTTTGGTAATTAATAAAAGAATGTATGTTAAAATGTTGTTAATTACAAATTCATTTACGTAATTTTACAATGTCTAAAATTACTATCAACGCAAAGCATATTAGATGCTAAATTAATCGAGGCCATCAATTAAACGGATTGGTTAAGGAATTTGAGAATAGTTCTCATAGTCGAAAAACTATCTTATGTCCTTAATACGCCTATCCTCGAATGGTTGCGCATAATGCCTCCGAGGAAGACATTGCTACTTTTAGAAAGTGGCAAGATGATGCACATTGGCTCAATGCATCATGCTCAGATCCACGAGTAATGAGCTTCAAACAAGATGAAACTATGGATGCTCCTACTATATTCCCGCATATCAAGTAGTTGATGGTGAGGAAAGTAGGACCCGATAGATATCGACATATCTAAGGAGCTCTTCCGATCTAGAATGGCCAATGACACTATAAAGATGCATAAAAAGTTCTTAACATAATCAATTTGATTGATCAATTAGACAACTAGTTTTGTCATGGATGGAGAGTTGAGCCAAGATTTGATCTTGCACTCACTCCCTGGACTCCTTTCACAATTGTTGTGAATTTTCATATGAATAAGCTGGATATCGCCTTCGTTGATTTGCTTAACATATTGAAAAATGTTGAGAGTCACTTTCCAACCAAGAAAGATAAAGTCTTACTGGTAGGGGCCAAAGGATCTTCTGAAAAGAAGAACGATTCAAAGAAGGTAAATAGAAAGGCGTAAACAAAGGATAATAAGAACAAAACTGATATGGATAGCAAAGGAGTTTGCTTCCACTGCAATAAGCCTGGACACTGGAAAGAAACTGCGAGAAGCATCTTGCAGAGGCTAACCAAAGAAGCTTAGTGAAGTTTCGGTTACAATACAGTTTTTGTTCATGATTGAAATAAATTTTTCTTTAAGTCAAGGTTCTACTTGGGTATTGGATACCGACCTTGGTTATCATAAATATAGATTTATGAATGGACCAAGCAGAAGTAGAAATCTAAACAAAGATAAGTAATCCTATGTGTGGAAAATGAAGCAAAGGTTGCTACATTAGCCATAGAAACTTATAGTTTAGCACTGCCTACGGGCAAATCTATTAAGTCAATAAGTTGTTATTGTATTTTAGTTCTCGTTGAAAACATTATTTCCATTTTATTGTTGGACAATGAAATCTTTGGTATTATAATTAAGAACAATTGTTGTTCTATTTATAATAATAATGTTTTGTATAGAACTGGAATATTACTTAATAAATTTTGTATACTTGACTTACATGAAAATAATTTTGCATATTGAACAAATTAGTATAAGAAAAGGAGATGATCATTCAAAGAGTTGAATGTGTGTATTTGCTAAAATACAAGTGTGAATTATTTGAAAGGTTCAAAGAATTCAGAAGTGAAACAAATTGACAAAGTATTAAGATTCTTTGATTAGATCAAGGAATAAATACTTGTGCAATAAGTTTCTAGATCATCTCAAATGGTTTTCTCATAATGGACACATCCTGATACGCAATAATTGATTGATGTATCTAAATGAAAAATCGTACCTTGTTGGACATGGTGCAGTCCATAATGATTTTACCGACATTCCAAAGATCCTTCCGGGATAATGTCCTAGAAATGGTCAGATATCTACGAAAATGGTAACCTCAAAATCCTACCAAGACTCCATAAAAGTTATGGACAGGGAGGATTCCTAATCTTAAGTATGTTAAGATAAGGGGTTCCAACTTATGTGAAAAGGTTTCAAAAGGATAAGCTTGGGACAAGATTTGACAAGTGTCGATTTATGGGACATCCTAAAGTAAGTTTAGGGTATATGTTCTATAATTCTACTTAGCAAAAGGTGTTTGTTACGAAACACGCTGCCTTCTAAGATAAAGGTGTTTATCATTAAAAGGGCTAGTGGGAGGATAATAGATCTTGAAAAGTTCAAGAACCACAAAACACTATAAGTCAAATAAGAGGAACTCAGAGATAGACTCCTATTGTACCACAAACCAAATTGTAAATCGAATAGTACCAAGATACCTAGGAGGTATGGATTCATCATGGATGATGATGATGAGGTACGATCATGAAGATGATGATCCGTAGTTATATACGATAAGGTAAGAATTCTAGTGTGTACAAAAGGGTCAGTAGGAGCGTCGTGACATTCCTAATATTATATGTTGATATACTACGAATAAGGAATGACATACCAATGCTACAATCAGTAATGATAAAGTTGTCTAAACATTCCTCCATGAATGATTTGGGAAGAGTATCTTAATTGGGGATATAAATCTATATAGATAGATTTAAGAGGATGCTCGACTTAACCCAAGGAACGTATATTCATTTGATGCTAAAGTCGTTTAGCATGGCAAACTCAAGAGATGTCTCATGTCGATGAGCTATGGAGTGTATCTCTCTTAATAGTCCCCACAAACTCCTCGAAAAGAGAGGTCGCGTGAGTGACAATCATGTATGCAATGAAATATACGAGACCCGATGTTGATCGGTCATATTACGAGAAGATCACTATAAGACGGTGAAAAACATCTTAAAGTTCTTAACCGACACTAAGGATGTGAACAAACATGGTGGGTCCTAATTAAAACTAGAGGGCTTTACGCACTCAAGTTTTTCGCATGCACCAAGATTTCGATGTAAAATCCACTTTAAGGTAAAGGGCTACCTTGAATAGTGGTGCGTTGAATTGAAAGGTTCCAAACAAAGAAAGAGTTACTTGGTTTAGTGATAAAGACAAAGTATATAGCTATAAATGAAGCTGCAAGTTGATTGTTTGGATTAAAAGTTCATTACAGAACTAGGAATAGTTCCTAAATCTCATCTTGGATCTAAACATGTGTTGTGGTATTTTCATTTGATTATTAGAATCATTGAAAGATGAGAAATCACTATAGAGATAGTGGACTCTCAAAGAACAACATTACATATCCATTAACTAAAGCTTATCCAACAGCAGGATAATCGTCACTTAAAGAAGAAGAGTATAAGATACCATGACGATTGGCTTTAGTGCAAGTGGGAGATTGAAAGTAGTATGCACACAAGCCAATCATGTTTGATGATAAAGCATATACTTTGTAACAATCTTATTCATTTATTAATAAAAAGTATTAATTTAATAAAGGCTTTTAATTATCTACATGATGCTGTTTTATAATATGTGATAAACCCATAGTTTTAAGCAATGCTTTTAGAATAATGATGATGATCATTCTAATGAGATCTAAATTCTTAGAAAGCTTAAAACTAAAATAGTTCCCAATCATTGGATTACTGAATTGGGGATTAGTGAATCCGGATAGATTGGTACATACGTTGCTTGCTCATTGGATGAGGATGATTGATCTCATGATCATTTGTGTGGAGACACTAAAGCAAGTATGTAGGTGCTTATTAGAGAATAAGTTCAATTTGAACGTGGCTCGCTAAGGAATACCTAATGGAGTTTTATTCATTTCATCAATAATTCTCAGTAGTGATAGTAGTACAAGTGATCCTTGGACTTGAGATCATCATAGTATCTTGTGTATGATGAGTTATACTTTGACTTATTCCTTAAGACCCTTAGGGTATATCAAAGGGTATGCTTGGGTATAATAAGTTGTATATGGAGATAATGTATGATCAATAAAGAAACTACCACTTCTAATAAAAGAAGAGAAATGTCCTATGTGATTCGATAAATGACAACCCAAAGAGTCCTTGGTTGTAAGCGTAATGAAATTAGAAAGGAGTTTCTAATTTGCATTATTTGAGTTGTGCATTTAAGGATCGAAATACATATAATTAAATAAAATAAGACTTGACAAAGAATTCCATGTCTTATATTTAATTGGGACATTGTATGGTGGAAGGATTGAATTATACGGTAACTATTTACTCAAAGGTTCTTTTATGATTAATGTTGAAATCTATATTATCTCGAAAAGTCGTTGATCGCTAGGGAGGCTTATCCCTATTGTAGAATAAATATTATTTATTTAAATAAATTAATTATTTAATTTATTTATTTAAATAAGATTAGAATTGTTCTAATTGATTTATTCACAACCTAGGTTTAATATGGAGAACCTAAAGGGTCACACCATAAAAAGGAAGAATAATTATTTAAGAAGTAAATGGCATAATCGTAATAATATATTATGTATATTTAATTTAATCTATGGTGATAGAATAAATTAAATAACTTAATATTTATTATTTAATATTTTAGAAATATTAAATATAAATTAATAAGATGAGTCTTATTAATATTATTACAATTATTATTATTTTAATTTCTAAAAGAGTTTAGGAATTAATTTAATATAAGTACTCTCATTTATTCCTAATAAGATTAGGAGGTTAAATTAATTAAAAGAGTTTAATTAATTATCCCTAATAAGATTAGGGAGCTTAATTAATTAAAAGAATCAATTAATTAAAAACCCAATTCCTTAATTGTTAAGGTGGGTTGCCCACATCTATAAATAAGAGGAGTCTTATTATGGGTGGTATGGGTTGTTGACTTTAACAAAGTACGTAATAATTCCAAGTTGTTGGGAGTATGCCCTTTCTATAGAGATAGAAAACTAGGGTTAGCCATAACACCCATCTTCTTGAATTTTATTCTTCCTTGGTGGATCACCTCTAGAGGCCAAACATTTGGGTGGCTAACGTTGATCAAAGGAAGGAACCAAACCCGGTGGATTCAAGATTGAACGCGAAAGGATTTGGAGGTGAACTTGTACCTGAGGAAGCTCGATCTTCAAGGGTATGATTTATTCTTTATCTTTTCGTTTAATTAATAATTATGCATAAAGGGTGATCCGGGTATATGGTTTGTAAATCTTTAAACTCTGATTTTTACACGCTTCCGCATTTTTATGCAATTTGATTGCACACATGAATATTACAAACCTAACATAACTTTCCAAAGACGCTGATATATCATATATATAGCAATAAATCGGAATTAATCAAAACCCTAATCTAATTAAAATAAAATCCGAATTTATATGTATGTATATATATATATATTATATCTTAATTAAGTCTTACTTAATTAATATATATACATATATAAAGCATCCTTTTAATTTAAATTAAATGATTTAAATACTATCAATCATATTGATATATTTAAATCCTTACAATTTAAATTAATTCTCTTTTTAATAACGTTCTTTGTGTGTGACCACTATATAGGTTATTATTACGTTGGCAATAATTTTAAAATCATATTATAAAATTATAAACAAAGTGAGCTTGATCTAGTAATGCATCAACGCTACCCAAGTAATAATAAGATCGATGATTCGATGCAACCTTTTTGTGACCAATGTTTTAATGTAATTTAATCCTCTTAACCTTAATATCCTAGATTAAACTCGAGTCATGGAATGTGTCATACTCTTCATAATTTAATCTGAGTTTTCTTGATCAATGAGTAGACTATATGAAACAAATCACTATTTGAGCATGGCCATGTATTTCATAGTCCTACTCAATCAAGAGGCCTATGGATATCACCCATAATATATAAGATGGTTAAATTCCATCTAGATCACTCATATTTCTCACACGATTCATGATGAACCCAATAATCACCTTTATAGTCTACCCTATTAAAGGTGACATTTAATGATATCAAAGTACATAAATTCTCGTGTAGTAATATAGCAATTTCAGGTCGGAGGACCATTACATCATTGTCACTATGAGAATTGCTAATGACACTTCGCATAATGCTCCATATAGAATTCTCATGGTGGGTCCGTCCCAAGACATCGTTTCTCTAACATGTACCTATGCATCGACTTAATATCTCATATATTTATGACCAATGAGATTTGGTCATCAATTATTCCACATACTAGTCTCAATGCATCATTGTTGTCCCATCAATAATGATACTCGACTAGGGACATTTAAGAACAATGATACTAATTGTAATTATAATCTCATGTTCAAGTCACATACTTGAAACTATATAATTTGTATCACTATTCTAAGGAATTTTATTATGTTAACAATTATATTACGCAGTAAATAAAATCATAATAAAATCATTTATTTATTCAATCAAATATAATATCAAAACGTTAAGCAATTATATCACATAATTGGCCTCTAGGGCATAAACTCTAACAGTACTATGAAATTGTACTATGAAAACTCATGAAAGAGTTATGGATTATGAATACGGATTAAATGAAATTCGTATTGAGAAGGGTATTAGTGTTAGGTGGGAATTCAATTGAGGATTCATGTCGGCAACTGAGTTGTATGATTCCTTGTGTGGGCGGGGAATTGTACTTTGTGTAAAAACTACTTAGTTCTGGCATTGATAATCATTGAAATGTTTGTGTCGCGCTATTTGCTATATGCGTGTTAAGAGGGTGATTCCTTTCTCATGTGTATAACAGATAGATAGGTCATAGGTAGAGGATATAAGGTTAAGTACGAGTTCTTAAAACTCATACTTAAGTGACATACTTGACTCATAGTTATATGAAATGTTTATGAACCCCTCAGTGAACGGACGCCAAATGTCAGGCTAGGAAAGTTCTTAAACTCATATGATTGTGGCAATTTATGGACTCATAAGTGTGGTTTTACGAACTGGGTATAGTTGTGTGTAAATGGAATATTGAGGACAAAAGGAACAGATAGATTGTTTAAGCAAATGATTATTAGTGGAGACATAAGTTTTTCAAAACTCCTAGCTATGCTGGACTTCGAAATGATTGACATCAAGCTAAATACGCACTATGTTCTTTTAAAAAAATGTAGACTCGTAATCATTTTTGAAACGGTTTAAAGTATAGTCTATGCTACTTATTTCAGCTAGACGCAAATGATTTGAAATATCAAAATTTATTTTATTTATCACTTATGTACCATGCAACCTGGTGTAGAGATGATAAAAATTTGATGGAGTTGTAAATACGGGAATACTTAGTGTGAATTTGATCTAAAATCGTTGTTCCACTATTGTATGATGTGTTATGACAAAGTCATACAATGACGGCATCCTCAAACAGACTGTTAATACAGTACGGCATTATGACGTCATTCTCAAAAATATTTTCAAAAATTATAATTTTCCAACGGAGTTTGACGACACTTAAATAATTCGATTGAATTGAATTATTGATATGAGTCTATGCTATTCGATTCACTTGAGACTAAAGTTTATAAAAATTCTAAGTGTTCATTGAAAGAAATTTCCAACCAAATTGTTTTGAAAGTAATCCAATAAGACCGAGGTATAATTTTGTGCCTATGGCAAAGCGAGAAAAGCAGTCGAATCAAAGAAGATTTAATAAAGTACAGACATACCGGATTAATTACCCACTATGTCCGTAAGTTATGACGGTTTGCGGATGAATTTCCTATAACCTCTGCGAAAATGACAGACAATAGTCTGTAAAACCCCTTAACAAAATTTGAAAATTTTTACTCTTGTAAGAGGTGTATTGGGTAGCATGTGATGGTGATAATGTATGAGAATGGTGTAAGCAGTACGGTGTAAGGTGTAAGGTAAATTTTGGGGATGAAATTTTTAGAAGAAGGGGTGAATGTGACAACCCGAGAATTTAAAATATTTTTTAAATTTTTATTAATTAATTTAAGGTTCGAAATTAGAACCTAGACAGAAAATAAGTGTATGCGTTTGATATTTTTAAGATAGAATTTTGAGGATTTCAAAATTCTGTGAAGGATTTAGGTGAATTATTCAGGATTAATGAAATACGTGAAAATATTCTGTGTATATGGTTGTATATGTATACAGATGTGTGGTTAAGGGTCAAGGTTCACTCAAATAAACTATATACATAAATAAACCCTAAGTATATATTAAGAACGTCAACGTTAGGTTAGAAAACCCTAGCGTTTAACAAGAAACCCTAAAACCTAGCTTACGAAACCCTAATTTCGCCGGAATCAAACCCTAATTCTATGCATGAAAACCCTAAATCGAGAACTTAATGGCGTAAGTGTAAATAATTATAGGATTAATTAGGGTTAATCTTAACAAATTGGTTACAAAACCCTAATTCCAAATTTGAAACCCTAATTACTTTAGATTTAAAACCCTAATTTATAAATAGGGAAAAACCTAAGTGTTAATTAAATACTTTTAATGTTAATTAGGAAATAATAATCCTAATTCTCAAGATTAAGTAATTAGAAACCCCTAATCTAATTACGAAAATCTAATTTCTATTTTAAAAAAATTAATTTTCTATTAGAAACTCTAATTTTGGGTTGTAAACCCTAATCCGTGATTTTGACCCTAATTGCTAAATTAGCGATTTTAATTAGGAAATACTAATCCTAATTAGCGATATTTAAATTATGATTACAATTTTTTAATATAATTAGAAAATTCAAATTATAATTAAGAAATATTAATTTTCAATTTTGAAAACCTAATTTGGAAATTTTAGAAATTAAATTGCTAAACTTGAGGGTTCAAACCCTAAACCCTAAAAGTTTTCCAAACCCTAAACCCTAACCAAACCCTAAACCCTAAGAGTTTGGCCAAAGTCCAAAATACCATTAAAATTAAATGGGAAATGACTATAATACCCTTGGGTGCATTATTTGAGCTTAACTTGCAAATGTTGCCCTAAGGTGAGTTGCTCACCAACCCTAGTACTAGCCTTGTGCTACAAACACTGAATTCAGCCAAATTATATCAGCCATTTCATTGCAACAATAATTAATAGAGATTAAAGAGAGAGTCATGCACACTTTAATTTTTCATTTCTCCCAAGTCCCTTCTCTCTCTAACTTTCGAAATCTAGAGTGAGAGAGAGTTAAATGTTGAGCCATGATCAAGTATTAGCAAGCCAAGAACAAGATCAAAGATCAAAAATCAAAAATCAAAGCTCACAAGGTATATGAACCCTAAATTTCGAAATCTTTTGATTTGATGTTAAAAGTTGTAATTGATTGGTTAGATATGTGTAATAGGGTGTCTATAAGTGATCTGGATTGATATATCATGGATCTATAACACTAAGATGCACGAATCAAGCATTTTTACAAATATGGAAAAACTGGAAAAATATCGACTGACAGCCTAATGTCAGTGGCCATAGATCTCTTTCTGTTTTTGTTTTTCTTGTTTTATGTTATAAACATGTTCTCTGTCATGAGGACTATGATCTAAAACAAGAAACAAGGCCAGATCCTTAATAGATTAAGAGATACAAGCTGGTCAAACCTCGCCGACCGCTCACGGAAACCCGCCTCGGCAACCTAATTTTTCCAAAGTTATCCGACAAGTTTTTTAAGCCTTTGATCTTACGTCATTAAGTGTTTAGCCATGTTGGTGTTAGATTTTACTTGTATGACATGAGATCTACATATACAAGCCCTTATACCCATCAGATCATGGTCTGGATTGAAAATAATAGTGGTCAAACTACGTTGATCGAATACTGAAGAACAACTGAAAACCCAGATTCTTCAAAGCCCGTTTTCTCTGACAATGTTTGACCGGCCTAAAACTAGTGATTGTGTTGATAATATACTGATATTATGTTATATAATTTGTCTCTTACATGTTTACTATAAGTATTAACCTTTATAACTCACTAATCAAGCTCAGGGTGAAAGATATGATGATCTAAAGTAGCCTATCCGAACTGTTCTTCATTTCTGGGTAACCCAGAAATGAAGAACAGCTTCTGACAAGATCTTTGAAGGCTGATAACTCTCTGGGATGTTGTTGTATGGACATGAAATTAGTTTTAGGTTGTAGTATTACATTCGTACTACTATATTAACACCATAAGCGACCCATAATCCATCAAGAACACTGCTTAAATTCTGGTCAAACCACCCAACCTAAGAATCGGCTATGATTTATGGGCTTGATGAAGAATAAAAGCGAAGAACACCTATACGATTTGCTCAGCCATAGGCCTTTAGCGATAATTTTATTATTATTCTCCTAAAATTAATTAAAAATAGAAAAAAAATAGATTTTAATTATTAAAATACTAAATAAATTTCAAAAATTATTTTAAATTAAAAAATAGTTTTTAATTATTTAGAGTATATTTCATAAATATTTAATATTTTGGAATATAAATGGTATTTAATTTATTTAATTATAATATTATGGTATAAGAAATTATTTTAAGTTATTTTCAAGACTTTTAATATTTTGTGATAAAATTTATTAATTAATCAATATTAATGTTAATTAGTTTATTTAATAAATATATTAAATAAATTATGGAAAAATAGAATAAATGATTTAAAAATCATATAAAAATGATTTAAGTGTTATAAAAATATTTGAAGTTATAAAATATAACTTTTGATATTTTGTCATGAAAATATTAATATTTTAATATTAAAAGCAATTATCGAAAAATGAATTTAAGTGTTTAAAAATCATATTTAAATGATTTTAAAGTATTAAAATACTTTATGACTTTATAAATATATTATAATATTATGGCATGTATTTCATTAATATTTGATCATAAATAAATATTAATGATAAAAGAATTAAGTAGTATTTAATTTATTTAAATACGTTATTAATGATTTAAAAATCAAGATAAATAGTAATAATTATTTAAAAATTATTACGAACTTATGAAAATTATTTTGATTGCTTAGAAAATTGTCTAAGTTAATTGTTAAGTGTTTAGGCAGAGTTTAACTGAACTTAAACTCGAAGAATTATCCGGCTAGACCGTCAGGACGTTAGAATTTTGTCGGATTCAAGTCAGACTGAAATAGTTTGACTTAATACCGTGTCTTATGTGTGTAATAGACTGATAGGGTTATGTGTTATGTGCTATGTATTTAGGTTATTCTATGTATATATATATATATATATATATATATAGTATTATATTGTGATGATATTATTCTAATATTGGAGATCTATATTACTAATATTAGGTCTTCGGATAAAGCGATATAAATTGCGTTGCGGTAATTAACGGTTCAGGCAAGTTTATTTTTACTTAACTCTACTAAGAGTGTTTCATTCGGATAAGCTTATGGTTAATCATTGCTGATTGCCATGAATTGTACTTTGTACATATTGCATGTATAAGTCAGGTATGAAAGGTTGATCACCTTCATTACCAATTGGTTTCAGATATATTTGTTCATGTATAATACTTGTTCAGTCATAAATTTGTTCTTGCTAGTTCACAATTATATTGTTGAATTATAGCCAGCTAATTATTTAAATCATTTCAATCATGATATATCGTTATATTGTTGAATTTAAACTTGCTGGGCAATCCTTATGCTCACCCTTGCTATATCATGATAAAACATTGCAGATTAAGACGAACGCGTCGGATACAGGAAAAGATTAAAGAAAGTTCCAGCTTTAATTTATGTATGTGATTAAGAATGTAATAGTGTAGTTTAATAATAAAGTTATGTGTTAGATATTTATGAATTATGTATAAGTTAAGGTTACTCGACCTTGGGGAATAGTGTGTAATGTAATGTATAAACAATTTATGTTTATATCTTTCGCAAATAGTAATAGTTGTATAGAATGATCGAACCGGATCCGAGGTGATTTAGGACCTGGATTCGGGGCCGTCACATATCCGGAGGACAAGACCGCAATGTGCAACGGCTTGAAATGACCGGTCCCTTCGGATGGTATGTCATCATCAGTGCATGATATCACATTGTTGTTGAAAATGTGATCAACCAGGTGTTGAAACTTTTCCGTATCCACTGATGTCGAAAGATAGGCTTCTTCTAAAAACTTTAACAAGACCTTCCGGTGATTCTCAGAAGTTAGGACCAAGTCCAAAATTGATATTTGTTGTGGAGCTTCTTTCAAGCTTAAAACCACTGTGGCTTCGTTATGACCCATGGGTATTTTCCCCTTTGATTTGATTGTGGGCTTCATCACCCGTTGGGGAATATACAGTGGATTTTCTTTCGACACTGTAGCAGTTGTATGTGAGGTGAATCCTTCACCTTCACCATAATTCCACGGAACCTTGTGCAAGCTAACAATATGATATTGTGCTCTGCACGGCAAGTTGATTGGCTCGGAAGCAGCCACTTTCAAAGGATTGTTTCCTCCCTTGAGTTGAATTGTTGGCATTGTGAGCAATGTATTAATCCCATCAGTTTTAGTGGATATGACTGTTACCACGTTTTTCCACTTAGTAGGGCTTGCATCCTCGCTTGCACGTAACACCATCTCGTTGTCTGTTAGGCGCAGGACACCACTATCGATCAGATTTTAAATAAGGTGGCGGAGTGCCCAGCATTCTTCTGTGCTATGACCACGAGACTGGGAGTGATATTGACATACTCCATCAGAGTTGTACCGTCCTGAACGGGGGTTGATTGGAGGTAGAAGGGAACTGATCCTTCCTTCATTGATTAACATATGAAGGATTTCCTCCATAGGTTGGCCCAGATAGGTGAATTCCCTTTTGTTGGCGAAATCCCGACGGGCTTTGGCATTTGCTCTCTTTGTCACTTTGTCTTCCAGCATTTCATTTTATGAAAGTGACGACGGAATATTCATGACAATGGGTAGAAGACTGGCATGCTCCTGGCTGATTAACTGACGAGTCACTTGATGTTGATAAGTCACTAGTTCCGCCAATTATTCAATTTATTTGCAGAGAGCTTTCATCTTCCGTTCCATTGTGAATTGGAACTTGGCATAATCCCATCTGTCATCACCGTCTTTGATGGTCTGGGAGGAATCACAGCTGAAATTGGAACTCTATCCACTGCTCCAATTAATCATGTTGACCTCTTTTTCTTTGTGTTGAGGAAGAGGGTTGTCTTGAACATGAGGTCGATCTCGGTTTGGTGACCACGATTTCTCCGCTGTTCATCGTGTCCGGATCTTATGTTTCAAGGCCCAACAATCCGAGTATCATGTCCAGTGCCCCAGATGATAAGCACATTTCCTAGCAAAGATTGAAACCCCGGCCCATTAGGGGTTGGTTGGTGGAAGAAGATGCGTAATTTTCTTCTGTATTGTCAGAAGATTAAGAATGTTCTCGAGGGTATCCCCTAAGGGTGTAAACACTCGAGGGCGTTTGACTTCTCCACCTTTCAGTACTGGAGGGTTTGCAGACTGTGCTGGAAAGGGAGTGTAGTTTTTCCTTTGAATAGGCATGTTCTGACTGCCTTTTTGCCCTTGTAGTATCAGGGAAACATCTTCCTCTTTCTTTTTATGGACCCTACGGGGGTTGTTCCCATAATTTCCAGATTGTATGTGATCGCAGAATGACTTTGAGTGCAATAGGTCTTGAATCTTTCCCGACTTCAATCCCATCTCTCACCATCTCCCCATGTTTGACCATTTCGGAAAATGGTTTGTCGATGCTTGGCTTAAAACTCTCTCATGAAGGGAGCCTCTTGTATGTCTATTTAAGTCACGACCATTATCGACTCTGTCACGGCAGACTAACTTCAAGCGACAGTGCGTCTCCACCTCTAGCATACTCTCCGAAAGACTCGTTAGACTATTTCTTGATCTTGGTAATTTGATACCGATCAAGAGCCATCCGAGTTTTGAAAGTCAGATTGAGTGAGGAAAGCATGTGCTAGCTCTTCCCAACTATGAATTTTGGAGTTGTCTAATCTTGTGTACCACTTAACGGGCTTTTCCAGCTAGACTCTTTTGAACAATTGCATTCTCGAGTTTTCATTCTCTGCATATAGATCCAAGTTCTCCAATAAACACTTTTAAATGTGTGTAAGGATCTCCTAACCCGTCCATATTTTTCAAAATCGAGTTTTAAATTTTTCTCGGATAATGAACACCGTGAAAAATACACAGATCGTATATGAAACACTCCCGTGTGTTCCAATTCCTTTGATAAATACAAAGGGTCTCTTCCATTTGGAGGACTTTCTTTTGATGTCACCAAAGGTTCGGATCTCTAGTGGGATGGGCAAGATCAAGAGTTTTGTTGGTCGTATCCAATCGTAGTTCGTATATGGTAATGACCGGATTCCTCCTTGTGTGGGGGCTCAGATGTACGGGTATTTTCTCACCCCATGTGGTCGATGTAATTCTTTGAGTAGAACAACCAAAATCAGAATTTGTTTGCTTAATCCGTCAATTCTTTGCATGAAATCGGATTAAGTTCACCTGGCCTGATGATAACACATGATCGATCAGAGTTCTGCCGCCTTTTTTGGACTTTGAACGGGTAGTAGGTCCGATTGATTCCCCGCGAAAGAATAGCATAGTTTAGTCTTTAGGGATGTATATAATAACATGCTATGTGATATGTCCATTTTAGGAATTTTATCCCGCGCATAACGGATGTCACCGTTTTGTAGCATGTATGTATGTACACATTTCTTCATATTTCTCATTATATGGAGATATATATGGAATGAAATTACAAGTAATTGTGTTTACAAGTAATTGAAATGAGAGCATGAAGAGACTTTCCTCCGCTTTGGGTTTATCGAGGTCGACCTATCTTAGGTTACTCTCGCGCTTTTTGGCATGAAGGTTCCCAAATCATCGCAATCTACTTGACGGAAGTTAATCCGGTCTTTCAACCGGAGAGAATTTGGGTGGTGCCTTTCCCGAGCCTCGGAGAATTAGTCTTCTCACGAGTCCAAAAATCAAACACCGACGGGATAGCCTCCCGGTGGAGGGACCACACAACATACATTCATATATCATCGCGCCTCACCGCATAAAAATGATGACATGTGCGGCACTAATATCATGAAGCGAGATATAAGTGCGAAGCACTAATATCACAAGCGAGCTATGGTGCGAAGCACTAGCATCACAAGCGCTTATGGTGCGAAGCACTAACATCACAAGCAGTTATGGTGCAAAGCACTAAGTGCAATAAGGAAATGCATTCGTACACATTTATCAAATGTAAATGCAACATTCATACACAAACAGATAATAGTTTTGAAAAAGATTGAAATAGCGGCTTAAGTCCTCTTACTGGAGTACCCAGCAGAGTCGCCACCTGTCGACGTCGAGATTTTTGGATGTCCCTTTCCGTTACTTGTTCTTTGGTGTTCTCATTTTAAGTGAGATTTGTTTAAAAAACAAGTGAAAAAGGTCCCATATGTATAATGTCGACGATGGACCGTTAAGAGTCGCCAGCTTGTTTTTTTAAAATGGTCGTACCAACACAACCGAGAAAAGGTTTGCACATTGACCCGAAGATGTGACATCGCTAAACGGCCTGGTTGAAACCGAGATTCATTAGGGTCCGGGGACTTGATTATGGGGGAAGGTGTTAGCACTTCCCGACATCCGTGTTACCACTACGACCGCCTCTTTCCAAGAAACTATTATCCGAGTGTGTGTGTGTGTGGGTCAATGTGTTTGTTATATGGAAGTTGTGCGAGGCCTCGTCCGAACCTATATACACAGGGTTTGAACTTATGTAAAAATTCAGTTTTTAGCAAGATATGGCAATGATGTTTTATAAAAGAGGTTTTCAAACCCTGATGCTCAATAGGAATTGAGACCTTTTACACTCCCATTTTATTAAGTGATCGGCTTGATTGATTTTATTTGACGGATGCGAGGCATCCATACAAATATAATATAAAAAAATAATGCCGACTTCCTCGTTGGTATGGAAACCATCTGAGGAAATTCAGACACCGCATAATAATTTACAAGCTACTTACAGCTGAAAAATGTCCATCACGGGAACCGAATCTAGATTCAATGGGATGAATCTGTGATCACATGATTCCTAGGCGCACAAAATACCGCAATTTGTATGGAAGCAGTAAGCATGTATATATATAAAAGCTGTAAATATATATATACAGACATGATCACCAACCACGAAGCACCTCCATGGGGGATCAGAAATGTAAATAAAGCTGTAAAAAGCTATCAACTTCCACGAAGGAAACTCCAAAGGAGATTTAAAAAATAAATAAATATATATATATATATATATATATATATATATATATATAGCAATAAAAGCACCGGATGTAAAATCTGTGCTCATCGAATGTAGTTCGACCACAGCTCATATATATAAGTATAAATATATATAAAAGCGAGTAAATGTACATTTGGGATATAAAACCTGTGCTCATCGAATGTAGTCCGACCACAGTTCATATATATAAATATATATATATATATAAGTGAGTAAACGCACTGCATCAAGTCTAGGCTCAATCGAGGCATAACTCAATAATGTTAGTCAATATATATGTAAATATATATATAATATATATATATATATATACAGATCGAAAGCATAAAACCACTACCAAGTCCGGCAAAAGCAAGCAACACGACTCTCAACGTGTAGAAAGGTGTGTGCAAAGATGAAGTGAAAGACTCTAAAGTGTGTGAGAAGGCTTACAGCTGACTCTGATAAGGAAGGCTTCTATATCTTTAGATTGGGTAAACACTGGCTTTTGTGGGTACAAAAGAGGCTATATATGAGCTCACATGTGTTTAAAAGGTGAAAATACACAGTATGGGCGAAAAGTGAGCTTAATCAGTGCAGGTTTCCCCTTTTTTTCTCTTAAAAATCAGCACCCCAAGCCCTTTATGTATAGGCATATTAGCCGCAGGTGTACCTGTGGCTGAGCCACAGGTGTACCAGAGGTAACCCGGGTTGGCCCAGGTTTTTCGGGTCAGGTCATCTCGAAGTACGTGCACTTAGGCACTGTAATGTCCACTCAAACTTTTCGGCGCAACCGCATCCGGTTGACGATATCAGACCTATTTCGGATCGCCGCCGTCGAGAGTTGTACGATGGCATGGGATTAGAGTTTGTCTGAAGTCATCAAAGATGGGACGATGCCCTCCTGGGTCTTCAAGCTTCAACTTTCATCCGTTACCCCGCACAATAGTCACTCGGGATTGGTTAGCCTTGTGGGACATTGTTACGTAGAGACGTGACGTGGCATAGTGTTTACGAGATGACGATGTTTCCCCTCACCGGTTTTCGCGGATTAATGATAAATGAGACGCTGTCGACTTCACCGAGATTTGATCTGCCGCAATTGTTGAAGGTCCTCATTGTCACCTTTGAGGTGTGCCTGTCTTCCCGATGTTATTGTCGGGTTGGTGCAGTGTATCTCGTAGTGAGCGCCGAGATTGAAGCTGGTTGCATTTAAAATAAGCATTTCCGGGGTTATCTCTGAAATTGCATTCCTTGGGGCTATCACCAAGGTTAGTGGCTATTCCCATGGTTGGGACTGAGACTGGATACCTCGGGGTCATCTCCGAGATTAATCGGTCTTCTCCTGTGAGTTCCGGTATATTGTATCTGGCAAGCCTCGGGGTTATCTCCGAGGTTGAATTGGTTACTCCTGCATCGCGATCCGGGGTTTGATGTTGAACTTTCGGTGAGTATCCCAGACGGCTTGGATTGTCTTTCAGGGTTCCCTCTTAAAAGACGAATCTATCCTCCTGCAATTTTAGTAACAGTAGTACAGAAAATTTCAAGTGTCTACACACCCTTCATCAGCAACTGAAATACATTATCAACAATAGCCTGGTCACGGTCAACGCTAAACCAGAGTGTCCTCAACACGGGGACATGCCATTCATCAATGCCAATGCAGATGTTGAACCACCGGCCATGCCTTGAAGTAAGCAATACCCAATACCATGCTATTGAAATGCCATTACCTAACCCAAGATTTCTGCCGAGGTAATGCTCACTTACTCAAGAAATGATGTCATTAGGTCATAAGCCGAGACAAGGGTCAGGTAAGATCATCGTGGTATCAAGTACCCAATTCGATTAACCAAAGCGAACTAGAATAAATTGGCTAGGCTATTCTACCAGTTCTAGTCACAGGAATCCTCATAAGCATCAACAGATTCCTTCAGCTTCAACCATGCGACGTTTATCTTCGCCTTCAAACTCGAGTCCGCACAACCTCCTCAGTAAGGTGCCAACCAATGTAATGGCTATGTTATTTTCCAAGCCGCATCGGTAAAGAGAAAGAAGTCTTTGTTCCAAATCCCGCAAAGGAAGAGGAGGAACGAAGAATCAAGCAAGACGTCATCCGAATGATGTCGCATACGCATCATCGCTCATGATGAACATACCAACAGATACACCCTGCATTTATGATTGCCTTCGCACGTAATGGCCATCATTCGGATAGGAGGATGATGACAATCCCTCCATCATCATGGGTCCACTCGGACTTTTGCCTTCGCTAATCGGAACAAAGACTCTCTGCATTGGTCGTCATCGGTAAAACGCAAGTAACTCTTTTCGCGCTCAGAGATATAATAACTACTACTTTTTTCTCAGACAATATTAGCAGCTTTTATTTTGTCAAGATATGCTAACACCGTATGATCAACACATTTCATATATACTAAGTGAAAGCATATTTTGTTTCAGACTCAATTTAGATGTGCCATGATTTGCCGACATTTGCAAGCTCTTCTCCACAAGGATCAGTACCTTTGATGTAGAGATGAATTCACCTTGATGGATATACATGATGACATTGAGGTGCCTCCGTAAATTCAAGAATGGGTCAAAGACAAACCTAAACCCAACCTCGATCAAACCACTTCTTTCAATCTCTAAACCTTAGAAAGCCCTAAGTTAATCCAGATTGTTCGCACTCTTACCCCAAACCAAAGGAATGACATGGTTACGCTTATTAACCCAATTCCAGGATGTGTTTGCATGGTCTCATGAAGACATGGTGGGTTTGTCCAATCGACATTGTCCTTCATCGCCTTCCCATTAAAGAGGGATTTAAGCCAACAAGAAAAGCTCAAAGCGATTAAAACTCGAATGGAGTTTAAAGGTGAAAGAAGAAATTGTGAAACAATTTCAAGTCGGCATCATCATGGTGTCCACATATCCCGAGTGGATATCCAACATTGTTCCCGCGCCTAAACCCGGAGGGAAGGTGCGAGTTTATGTGGATTACCGGACTTGAACAAAGCTTGCTTAAAAGATAGCTTTCCGCGCCATTTATCCACATTCTTATCGACAATATCGCGTAATACGACATATGTACCTTTTGCACGATTGCTTTCATGGGTATCATCGATCATGGTTGCCGAGGAAGATCGTGAGAAAACCGCTTTCATCACGCCTTGGGGAACCTTTTTCTATGTATTTATTGTCATTCATTCGCCTCATCAATGCCGGAGCCACCTATCAACGAGCTATGATGGCTCTTTTCCACGACTTAATGCACAAAGAGATCGAGATCTACGTGGATGACATCATTGTCAAGTCCCTAAGGAGGATGACCATATAGACCATCTCGTAAAGTTGTTCAACAGTCATGTAAGTACAACTTGAATTCAATCCAAATAAATGCGCCTTTTCATGCTAAATCGTGCAAGTTGCTAGGATTTCTAGTCACCACAAAGGATTGAGTCGATCCCCGCCAAAATCCAAGCCATCACGAAAATGCCCATTCCTCGATGTAAAAGGAAATACGGGATTTTGGGAAGAATCAACTTCATTAGCAGTGTTTATCTCTCAACTCACAAAGAACTCGTGGAGCCAATCTTCAAGCTTATTAAGGAAGAACTCCTCCATGAAATGGAATGATGAGTGCCAAAAAATGCCTTCCTCACAATCAAGAAAACAAATAGTCAAAGCTCCCGTGTTGGTACCACCTGTGGATGATGTTCCCTGCTCATGTACCGTCCATAAGTGACAATGCCATGGGTCGATGTCGACAAAAAGATGATAGAGGCCAAGAACGAGCTATCTATTACCTCAAAGAAAAGATTCAAAGAAGAAGAACACAAGTACACTCGATCGAGAAGACTTGTTGTGCTTTTAGCATGGGCTTCCATGAGGTTACAACATTACCTCCATGGTCACACAACCCATCTCATATCCCGCGTGATCCTCTCAAATACGTGTTCAATAAACCCATGTTAAATTGTCGGTATCGTCTGATGGCAGCTTGATCCTACAACAATTTGACATCGATATGTGACTCAAAAGTCCATCAAAGGTCAAGGAATTGTGATCAATCGCCACCGCACCTTCGTGGGATTTCAAACCCTTGAAACATATTTCCACGATGAAGGAGTAATGACAGTTCAAAGAACACCATCAAGACGATACGCCAAATCATGGAAGATGTATTTTGATGGAGTCATTAATATGGAAGGTTCCGAGAGCCGAGCAGCTCTAGTATCCGCACGGGAGCAAGATCCCGTCATCATCAAATTGCAGCTTTGTCAACACCAACAACACAAATTGAGTATGAAGGTCGCCTCATGGGGCTAAAAACTTGCCCGCTCAATGGGCATCAAAGCAAGTTAACTCGCCTTTGGAGATTCGTAGTTGGTAATCGAATAATCCACCGGAATCTATCAAACCAAGGAACTACATTTGCCGCCTTACCATCTAAGAAGTTTTACAGATGGTTTTGAGTTCAAGAAATCTCCTTTTCTACACATTCCTCGTAATAGAATGACTTTGCGACGCATTAGCAACTTTGGCCTCCTTGATTCAAGATATCGATAAGAAACACTTGCCAAGCGCCACAATTTCCCTCACACAAGGCCCCAAATTATGGGAATTACGTTGAGAAGTATCGATGAGCTACCTCCCATCCAACATCCTTGTATCAAAGATATCAAGGAATATCTACGAGATGGATCTACACCACGCGAGGCGAGCCCGACCGAGAAAAAAAGGCGATCCATCGACTTGCTATGAAATTCTACCCGAGTGGAGATGCGCTTACAAAAAGAGATGCAGGACTAGGTCTCCTCGTATGTTTAGACAAAGATCAAGCCCAAAGGCTTATGGATGAAATCCATGGCGGAGTCTCAGGGCCCCACACAAGAGCCCCCCCTCCTTGTCAAGAAAGTCCTCGTGATGTGACATTATCGCTTATCTCTCAAAGTCGATCAGAATGACCACGCCAGAGATGCTATCAATGCCAAATTCATGGGAATGCTATACACGCCCTCCACGAACTCCACAATACGAGTTCACCTCGCCCTTCTCAATGTGGGGAATGGACGTTATCGGCCCATCGAGCCTAAAGCCAAGAATGGACATCGATTTATCTTCACCATGATCGACTACTTCACCAAGTGGGTAGAGGCAACCTCCTTCCCTGTGGTTACTAAAGAAGTCATCATTGCTTTCATCGTAAACAATGTCGCTTTGTCGATACGGACAACCGTAGGTGATTGTGTCGACAAAATGCTAAGAACCTCAACAACAAAATGATGGAGGAATTATGCAAGAAATTCCACATCAAACATCTTAACTCACATCTATCGTCCAAAGATGAATGGTGTCATTGAAGCGGCTAACAAAAACATCAAGAAGATTATGCAAAGATGTCCGCCAACCACAAAGATTGGCCCGACCTATCGCTTCTTACTCATTAGCCTACGTAACCTCAATGCGCACTTCCACCGGGCAACCCCTCACGATTAACCTATGGGATGGAAGCAAGGTTCCCCATAGAAGTTGAAATGGAATCCTCAGAGTGTCGATAGACGCCACCGGATGATGAAGACCAATGGGTACAAGATGTATCACCAATTGTCTCTAATAGATTTAAAGGCGTAACCGCGACTATCTTCCATGGTCAAGAGATCAACAAAGGATCGCCAGATCCTACAACAAAAAGTCCAGCTACTAAAGCTTTTAAACAACACGACTTGGTTTTGAAGAAGATCATCGACAACCAAGATCAATCTAAGGGAAAATTCGCCCTAACTGAAGGCCCGCTTTGTTGTCAAGGAAATATCGACAGAGGCGCCTCGATTACAAGAAATGGACGGCGATGAATTTCCACAACTCATCAACTCGACGCCGTGAAACGGTACTATGTCCGGTTGCCATCAAGCAAACATCCCGGTGTTGACCATCGATCACCAAATCATTCCGCTTCTTTAACCCTTTACCACATACAACTCTTCCACACTTTTTTCCTCAGTGGAAACATACTTTTCAAGCCAAAGAACTTGCTTCTCTCACGCTCCTACGACTTAGGTCATCCCACTACGGATTGAACCTCTTGCGCTTGCGCTTTTGCTACCCATACATGGGATCAAACTTCTCCACCTACAGCTTATCCTCAACCTAGATTAAACTTTCTCCTCCCCGCACTGACCGCATATGGGATCACGCTTTTCATCTCGCCTCGAGGGGCTAACTACGCCGACCGATCTCCTCTTCAATAGAGTACGAGGCAACCATTTCATATGGCCCTACCGCAATAAAACAAAAAAACAACAAAAACATTTCTACCCTTTTTTACAAAAAAAAAAAAAAAAAAAAAAACATTCCTACACCATTTCATATATACAAAGGCTTGAACCTCTTACACTGTGTTCAAACTACGCAGACCGATCTCTCTTCTTCAATAGAGTACGTAGTACCATTCATGGTTCTGGCCTCACCCCTACCAAAACACAAACCATTGTCAACTGGTAATCGGGATCATCCTTCAATCCACTACATTTCATTCTACTTCGCACTAAAGGGATGGAATTACCCAACTCCTCCCAAATAGAGATTCTACACCATCTAAGTCATGCACATACCTTGAAGAGCAACACCAATCCATAAGAGATGGAATTAACTAGGCTTCTCCTAAATAGAAGTATCGGCACCATCTGTGGTGCTGCATTCAATCTCGTAGAGGAAAGCCACACTCCTCTCCACATTTCCATACAAAACCAAATCCCAAGACACCAAAGATGGTAGGGATACATACAGATCGATGATCCATTCTCGAACTATCCAGAGACAACTCAATGTCCATCCACCCAGAGGAATTCGTAATACATCAAGATCACAAGCCCTCAAGCAAAGTGCAAAATATCAAGCAAGTAAAAAGCATATCTAAAAGGGAAGTGATCCAAAATATATTTCCTCATATATATAATGTTGTTTGATATATACAATGTAAACTCGATACATGACAAAATGGCTAAGCTAGTCTGCAGGTGAAAATACAAGCTCATCTACAAGTCGTGGTATATGCGAGCTAACAAGCCCAACATGGCATCCCTCTCGTAAGAAGGAGGCGAAAGTCGTGGTCTCCTCAGACGAGAATATCCACACGACCCAACAGATCTCAGCAGCCCATCCGCATGGTGACCATATGCTCATCAATATAAGCGCATCTCTCTCGATCATGCCAGCAGGGGTAAGGGACCACCACCCGCAAAGATTATCTCGTGATGGCTACATCCCGCAGCAGATATAGCACTATCCCGCCAACTATCATCGCATCTCTCGGGTCGATCTAGCCTCATCCCGCCAACAACAAATGATATCTCTCTCGTGAGCTAATGCCTCGCCTCTCTCTAATAGAGTCGCGCTCTCTCCCATCAAGGGCAATCAACATCATAGATCGAGCCCGATCTCTCTCAAAGGTCATCGATGAAGACTCTTCTTAAAGTACTCGCGTCGATGTCAATCACAACAAGATCGGTACTCGGAGAATCTAAAGAAATGTCGGCAACCCAAAGAATGCTCCTCCTCGATGTGGAAATCAATGTCCTCCATGGGCTCTACATCATCCGACTCACTATCCCAGATCGTGGATACTACCGCAAATGATAAAATCTCTCGCTCCATCCATGCGAATACTCGCGTAACAACCCGGATGACTAATGTAAAAATCAGCTATCTCACGCCGATCCCAACAAGCATACACACACGGATCGGGCCTCTCACCGAAAGATATCGAGAAGTCAACGCCGACCTATCGCCTCTCGAAGGATGAAAATCTCAAATCGGTCAAATCATGACATCACGGCCAATGGGTGATAAGTAGTCACGCCTCAAACCAAATGTAGGGAGGTAGTCCATGCCCTTAGAGCATGAGTAATAAAGTCAGATGGTGAGCTAAGCCCCAACACGGTAATACGACAAATGGATCTCTCGATATCCGCCAAAAATGTGGACCAAGACAGAGCATCTATACACTCCGATGGTCGAAAGGAGTACGACATGGCTATATCATGGGTGAACCAATACCCATGCCGCCTAAGAGTGCCAATCGGCCTCAAATGTGACATAAACCACACATATAGCATTTACCGAAGCTACCCGTGAACACTCCGTCGATAAAGTGCAAAGAAGAGGATGTCGACCGCAGGTCTCTACTATAATCATAGTATAATGGTACGACCTCCCCGAGAGCTCTCTCACCGCCACGATGACACCAATGTCTATCTCATCCATGTATCGGCAGCATATAGATATACGACAAGACGCATAATAACAAGATACATCAACCCCGCTAAACGCCAATGATCCTCCCAAGCGGTGAAATCCCTAATGTCGTCAGAATAGCTATCCTCGAGCCAAATCATTATATAAAAATGCCGGATATCACGTGGCTCGATGTCACTCATCCTCGCACACACTCGCCGCCAAATCCAAAGAGAGAGTCATGAACCGTCGACTCATGTCTCCCAAAGCCATATGCACGCAAGGTCCGCCCAACGGCAAAGATCGCCAATCGTGCATACCCTCCGTAGTAGAGTCAACTCATGGGTCCCAAATCGAAAACCCGCCTATCCGATACCCAATGCTCTAAAGATCCCATCCACAAACCCCGCGGAACTCAAACATCAATAAGGTCATGGTATGTCAAAAGAAATGATCTACTATCACCCGTCTGATGGTGACATGCTATCATACCACGATCATATACCCGATGCCACCAATGATGGTGGGGGGTATGATCAATACGGCTAACTATCAAAGAAGACATCTCAGACGGGCCGTGTCATAAGACCATCCAGGGTCAATGCTAATATCTCTCGACATACATACATATGCATAATACGATATATGCATAGCAGATAATAGATGGCAATATGATATAGAGAATGAAAAAACTGTGCATACATTCCTAAGTATATCATCATCTAATACATCATCTCTCAGATAAATACAAATATAGGAAATGGGGCACAAACGCCTCTACTACTAACAGAGGCCTATCAAAAGATATAGCGAGAATGGGGGCACAACCACCCAATATCTAACAGAGGCCTATCAAAAGATATAACGAGAATACACATCGAAGAAGACAATGGTGTCGATGTCCACATCATCAATCCTGCCCACCGATGTAACTCCTCCCGAAGTCACCGGATCTCTATCAACAGGATGTCAGCCTATATAGAGGAGGATCTCGCACCGCAAAACCGAATGGGTCATCCGAGGGCCAAATACCGAGCCGAAGGATCAAATGAAGTCGCCTCACGGATCTCTCCCCAAATGCCGGATAAATATATGTGCCCGTCCAACCGCCGTCAAACTATCAATCTAGGTCATATGAGTCGATCTCTGACACAAGCTATCCAATCCATCATCATCACGGATCCTCGAACCATATCCCCATAAACCGTGTGGCGCGGATCGGGCTCCGATAATAGTACGAGGGAACCACCAACGCCGAACGCCTCTCCGAGTACAAGGACCTCCGATAATGTAAAGCCGCCAAACCCCAACAATGGGATATCAATGACGGGTGATCGCGATATAAAGCAACGACGCTCGGGCAGAGGGCAAGATCAAGATACGAATCTCCCCCTGTGGTGCTCCTAATAGCACGCTTCCCAAATAGAGCTCCCACCCTCCATCTCGTGAAGAGAGAGGAACTCTCCGGTGGAAATCACGTACTCGACTCAAATGGTATCCATCCTCAAAGCCGATGGTCAAGTGTTCCCTAATAGGAATCCATGTGATGGTATCACCGTCAACAACTCCAACAGATACTAAGAAAGAGTGAAACCCTCACCATGTGGGACCTCCGCCAAAATGGAATGATGCCATCGCCGCCCTCGTGGATAGGTATCTAAACCTAACACACTCACAGACGCAAGCACGGGAGCCTCTCATAGCCCCAAACCGCCAACACAATGGCAAAAACATCTCGCGATCAAGAAACACTCTTAACCTATAAATGGGAAATGACAAGAGAAATACTCACCAAAGAGAAATGGGTAAAAGCCTAGCCAAGCCTCTCATTAAACCCTCGTGAGCGATACGCATGCCCCGAGGAAATAGGCAAAGGTGTAGAACCCCAATCATACTCTCCAATACGGCCCACACGACGCGTGGCGCCGATCAAAGCGAAAGACACCGTAGAAGAGTTCTCTACTATGAAGCGCCTTTCTAATGATCATCAGAACAATCGCCAAAAATGCGATCCCCGACTCTCGACATCATCGTGCATGGGCTCACTCAAAAGCCCGCCATAAGATCTACGCCAAAGGACCCGAACGATACACAGCCCCGCCTTTCGAGCGCCCCACGAAACTCCTAACAAGGATCCGACGGCAGTAGGGGGTAATATTCGCCATGCAAGGCAATCGCCCCTCCAAACTCCATACCGTGATAAATCGCCAATCCATCGGCCATCATCACCTCACAATCCAAAGAGATGGAGGATCGAGTCCGATGAAACCATCGCTAGACAATGCCCCGAGGTAACCCCTGTGGACAACGACGGGAAGGATGGAGAAGAATGCCCCAATCCCCAATCATGCACTACAACTCTATAATCGTGATGAAGAGCCCGATACATGGAGTGTATACTAAACCAATTCCCTCGAGGTCAGTGTGAAGTCGGAACCCGCATGAAATGCAGATCAACATCGTAACCTTTACTCCTCATCAATAGAAAAGAAGGAAGATCAAGATCTAACGCCATACCTCGTTAGCATGCAAGTACATCGAGGGATGTTCGCTCAAATCACCCGTAAGCTCGGGTTTGCCACCGAATACAAGGGAGCTCCCTACGGGGAACATGTGCAAGAGGAGCGGATCCTCAATCGAATATCCTCATCCACGCCCTCAACGCCCGCACATCAGCCCGGATCGACGAATCACGGCCTCCACCAATCGACGAGGGTCGTCTCGACGTAATCGGGGTCGAGGCACTTCGTAAGCCCTCCTCCGTATACCGTAAGTGGTCCTACGGAACTACTCTACCGATCCGGATCCATAATATCCGGACAACAAGTCTCCAAATCACCTCGTAAAGGTGTGGTATTTCCTTACCGAGCTTTTTAGAATGCATTTTATGACTATATGCATGCATGCATTTACTTTAACAAACAATAGAGTTAAAATGCATGACTACCCAATGCCTATATTTTGAAAAAAATTTCTATAGTCCCCTTTGAAAATAGGACTATCCACATGCACATAGGCATGTCTAGGTGGCCATTCAGTAGCACACCTTCCCCAAAGTCATATACATAATATATGCATTAAAAATCAAAATCATTCATGCATAAGGTTAACCTCAATATCGAGTACTTTTGCCTTTTCTACCTTTTGCTCATCGACCTCAAATAGACAAAAAATAGCAGTAAAAAGGTGCCAATTTGACTGTCTCAAAAGTCAAATTTTTTCACATCATTATGTTCAAAGATGGTTTAATACTAACATTTACTATGTTGAATATTTTTATCAAGTCATTTGTGCATACATAATCACTACTATGTGTTTAGATGCATTTCATGCGATAACTCAAAATCCAACGGATAAAAATCGAAAAAAATACATGCATATCGCTACTGTGATATAGTGCGTAACACTTGTACTGGTGATGAATTTGCGTAAAAAAAAGCCCAAACTCAAAGAAGATCCAAGGAGGCTCACGATTTCTCTTAGCTAATCAAGTTGAAAATGACTTCAGAGACCAACCCGCCGGATTATATCATCCACTTGCCGTCGCAGCTCATCTCATACCAAAGTTGTGCACCATGACACTTGTATACGGGCCCCACCCTCCGGCTCCTGGTCCAGCTTCGAAATCAGAAGGAGTTCTTGTGGACTAGAAAGGTCAAATCGGAATAAAACGCCACGCGATCGAGAAAAAAACAAAGATACAATCTCGGTCTTCTCGATGAAACTTTGAGTCAGACATCACTCATCGGTAGTCACCAACACGAGGTATACCCCGCCAATGATCTCATTTGTTATAAATCACATCCGCAATACCTTGTACAGTCCAATGCCGCCAACTCCGGTCATTACCCTAAAAGATCAACGTAATCCAACGATCCCCGACGGGGTTATAACAACGTGATCCCCGACGGGGGTTACAACGTGAAGCCCGATAGGGATTAAAATGCGATTTCAAATTCCGCTTACACATATATCAACAAAGGTCAAGCAAAAATTTGACGTTATCTCAACCGATGGCGATTAAACCTATCGAGCTATAGAGCTATTCGAGGATTTCATGCTCGATTACTCATATTCCCAAATGGATCCCCTACGGGGTCACAACGCAATGTTCCGCTGATTCACACAACAAAGGTCAAGAACCTCGACAATCTACCCACAAGTAGTATCCATTGATTGATTCACACGTCAACGAAGGTCAAGCAACCTCGATAAAGATATCCCATGTGGTTTTTCAAATTGCTGATTCACATGTTTGAAGTACACGCCAACGAAGGTCGCATCCCCGACAAAGATTTGTTGTCAAGCAAGAATCCAATGTATCTCGACATGTCCCGCGATACCAACCAGAAAGGTCAATGTTATCAAGGAGGATCGATGATGGAATATGTTATACACATCCTCAAATGTACTCAAGCTTTATCCCCACGCATCTCTTCTTACACATAAGAGGTACATCTTCGTGATCAAGTCATTATCAAGGACCCAGAATTTGGTGATAACCCCAACATCAACATCCTAATGATTCAATTACACATCAATCGGGTCATCATTGCCAATCCCCAATCAAGCAACAGGAGCCAAAGAATCATCCCCAAAGATGTCAATACAACCCCGCATACACATGCATCATACATTTGCATCATGTTTGCTACATATAGTACCATGTTTGTCTTTGTTGCATTTCAAGTAGTGTCAGATTCTTTATCCTACCCATGCATCGCCATGCATGAGTATGATAAAGAGGGCATCTCAGAGACACTCAAAATTTTCTCAGATCACCATCACTAACATCAGGAGGATGATTCGCTCTTTTAAGAGGGAACCCTAAAAGATAATCCATATCCATTCGGATACTACCGGAAGTTCAAAGATCAACCCTAACACACACTCGGGAGTAATAATTCCAACCTCTGATATAACCCCGAGGCGCATGATCCAATACCGAAACACACACCGAGAAGACCGATTAATCTCAAGATAACCCCGAGGTATCCAGTCCTCACCCCAATCATGGAATAGCCACCAACCTCGTGATAACCCCAAGGAATGCAGCTTTGATGATAACCCCGAAAATGCTTGTTTCAAATGCAACCAACTTCAATCTCTGGCAGGCCACAACGAGATACTCATACCAACCCGAGATAACACCGGAGGACAAAACACACCTCAAAGATGACACCGAGGACCTTCAACAATCAGCAGCAGCCCAATCTCAAATAAGCCCCTCGAGCAACGCTCTCATTTATCACCCCAAACCGGCGATAACACCGGTGAGGGGCAACATCGCTATCTCGCCAACGCGATGCCACGCCACGCCACGCCTCTCAACATTTCATATACACACATCTCTACACAACGATGTCCCACAAGAATCAAGGATAACCAATCCCGAGTGACTATCAGGTGGGGTAACGGATGGAATTTGAAGCTTGAAGACCGGAGGGCATCGTCCCCATCTTCAATGACTTCGCATAAACTCTAATCCCATGCCATTGTACAACTCTCGACAACGGCAATGCGATCCAAAATAGGTCCTCAGATACCTCAATCGGATGCCCGATTGCACTTCTAAAAGTTCGAGTGGACATTACAAAGGTCTCGAGTGCACGTATTACGAGACGACTCGACCCGAGAAACCCGGCCAACCCGGTTGCTCTCTGGTACACTCACTGCTCAAATTAGTAGTACACTCCACCCACCTCTATAAATAGAGGGCTTAAAGGTGGCCATTTTGCAAGAGAAAACGGCGAGGAAGCCCCGCGCCTAATTTGCTCGCACTCACCCCATACAAAGTACTTTCTCATTTTAAACACCTGTGAGCTCATATATAGCTACTTTTGTAGCTACAAAAGCCAATGTTTACCCACTTTAAAGATATAGAAGTCTTCTTTGGCAACCCACTTTAAGCCTTCTCTCACACACTTTAAAGCCTTTCTTCATCTTTGCACACACCCTTCTTCACGCTGAGAGTCGTGTTGCGTGTGGTTTGCCTTTACTTTGGTCCGTGGTTTTATTTCAGCTTTATATATATATATATATATATATATATATATATATATATATACTAACATTATCGAAGTTATGCCTCGATTGAGCCTGACTTTGGCCTCGAGCGCTTATTTGCTTTATATATATATATATATATATATATATATATATATATGAACTGTGTCTAACTTTGTTCGATGAGCCTGATTTTGCATCCGAGCGCTTATTTTTATATATATATATATATATATATATATATATATATATATATATATCGATGAGCTTAACTTTATCTCGATGAGCCCGATTTTACATCCGCTTTATATATATATATATATATATATATATATATATATATATGAATCGTGTCGAACTTCGCTCGATGAGCCCGATTTTACATCCGTGTGCTTACTCGCTTATATATATATATATATATATATATATATATATATATATATATATATATATATATCCTACCCACCTTTTTACTCGCTGGTTATTGATCGCTTTATATATATTTTTATTTATATTTACGCTTCATCCCACCTCGAGTTCACTTCGTGGCGCTTGATTGCTTTCGCTTACGCCTTTTTTTTTACATTTTGTCCCGCCTCGAGTTTCCTCCGTGGTGGTTGATAGCTTTACGCTTTATTTACGCTTTTGTCCCGCCTGAGTTTCTCCGTATGGCGGTTGATAGCTTTTCAACTTTTATTTACATTTTCCGATCCCCATGGAGGTGCTTCGTGGTTGGTGATCATGTCTCAGATATATATATTTACAATATATTTTATATATATACCGCTTATCGCTTTCATATAAATTATGGATTATCATGTGCGCTTAGGAATCATGTGATCACAGATTCAAATTTATTAGATCTAGATTCTTGCCTCTGTGATGGACATTTTCAAATCGTAAGCAACTTTGTAAATTATTCTCATGGTGTCTCAATTTCCTCGATGGTTTCCATACCCACGAGGAAGTCGGCATTATTTTGTACATTATTTTCGCATTTGATGCCTCGCATCTCAGAAAATAAAATCAATCAAGTCGAACACTTAATAAAATGGGAGTGTAAAAGGTCTCAATTACTATTGAGCATCGTGGTTTGAAAACCTCTTTATAAAAACATCACCGCCATATCTTTCTAAAACTGAATTTTTACATAAATTCAAACCCCAGTATATAGGTGCGAATGAGGCCTCGCACTACTTCCAAATAATAAAGACATCGACCCACACACACACACATTTCAGATAATAGTTTCTTGAAAAGAGGCGGTCACCGTGGTAACACGGATGTCTGGGGTGCCTAACACCTTCCCTCCGCATAACCAAGTCCCCGAACCCTAATGAATCTCTTGCTTTCACCGAATTCGCTTAGCAAAGTCACATCACTAGTCAATGTGCAAACTTTTCTCGGTTGTGTTTGTACAACCATTTAAAAACCAATCAACGACTCTTAATAGTCCATCGTCGACATTATACATCGTCGACATTATACATGCACCGGACCTTTTTCACTTGTTTTTTCAAACAAATCTCACCTAAAATGAGAACACCAAAGAACAAGTAACGGAAAAGAATCGGAAGACATCTAAAAAGACTCCCGACGAAGGTGTTTAACTTGTCAACGAGTCAAAGCGGAGCATCAAGTACCAAAAGGTCCATTGCAACCACTTGAAATTCTAGAATGGAAGTGGGAACACATTACCATGGATTTCGTTACTGGTCTTCCCAAGGTTTCTCAAGGCATAGATGCAATTTGGGTCATTGTTGATATATTGACCAAGTCTGCTCATTTTCTACATATACGAGAAACTTATACACTTGAACGTCTTGCTCGTATATACATAAACGAGATTGTAAGACTGCATGGTATGCCAGTATCCATAGTTTCTGATCGAGACCCAAGATTTACTTTAAGATTTTGGGTTTGTTTACAAAAAGCAATGGGCACGGATTTATTATTTAGCTCGGCATATCATCCTCAGACGGACGGGCAGTCGGAGAGGACTATTCAAACTCTTGAAGATCTATTAAGACTCCGTGTCCTTGACTTCAAGGGAAGTTGGGGCAAGTTCTTACCATTGGTGGAGTTTTCCTACAACAACAGTTATCAAGTAAGTATTGGCATGGCTCTATTTGAGGCATTGTATGGAAGAAAGTGTCGCTTCTCGATATCTTTGGGATGAGGTGGGTGAAGCAACGTTGTTGGGACCGGAGTTGGTACGTATGACTACGGAAAAGATTCAAACGATCCGACAACGTATAAAAACCTCACAAGATCGACAAAAGAGTTATGATGATCTTCATCGAAAGGACGTGGAATTCGATATTGGAGATCATGTGTTGTTACGTGTTGCTCCATAGAAGGGAGTTACAAGATTTGGAAAGAGAGGAAAGCTCAACCCTTAATTCATTGGCCCATTTTTAATCCTCGATTGAGTAGGAACTGTGGCCTATAGACTCGCCTTACCGCCAAGTATGTCTCGTGTTCATAATGTTTTTCACATATTTATGTTACGTAAATATGTAAAAGACCCGAACCACATTATTGAATTAGAACCAGATGAGTTAGAGGAAGATTTAACGTATGAAGAGTTACCTGTTAAAATCTTGGATAAGAAGGATCATATTCTACGTTCCAAGGTTATACCTCAAGTCAAAGTTTTGTGGAGAAACCACGATGTGGAAGAAATGACCTGGGAGTTAGAATCTGAGATGAAGTCAAGATATCCTCACCTCTTTGATATACCAGGTACGTACCCTAATTTCGAGGAAGAAATTTCATAAGAAGGGGAGATTGTAAGACCCCAACTTTTATGAATAAAGAATAATTTTCGCGAAATATATTTTTGAATATTATGGTGTGGATTTGATATAATGTTATAGTTGTGGGTAATATTTACAAATTTTGCAAAGTAAGCAAGTGGTTATATAATATTCGATTGGTCGGGGAATATTCATTTTAACGGGGAATATTCGTATTACTAAGACAATCATTGGTGGACCCCACAACTAAGTTTTGTCGTAGTTAGAAAGCGATAGAATTATCTTTTATATAAAATAACTACGAAAGTGTTACTGTTAAACCGTTAAACTACCCAATGAGTAAAAAAAATGCGATGTCTACGCGTGGTTTGTAGTAGTACGCGATATTGATTATTGATGCTTACGTGAAAAGTCACTCAGTTATACTCAATTATTGCTATAGTAATTGATGCATCATATCTCTCATATTATTGATTCAATTATTGTCACAGTATCATCTGTATAATATTTATTATTATTAAATCAATAATTGAGGCGACAAAGTTATTCATATTATTATTTCCAATATTGACAATGTCTAGAAGTTACATCGAGAGGTTTCGGTCACCTAATTGCGGCTACCAATAAGGAGAAATCCTTATCGGAAAGCCCCTTCTTTCCTGGGAACGACCTGGTTGTTAAATATTGTGAGTTATAATATTAATGATGAATAAGTTCTTGTTGATTAAAGATGAAATTGATAGTTCCATTGTGTTGGAATTATTAGTGTTAGTGGAAATTGACATTTATTTTGATAATAATTGATGTGTGGAGGTTATATTGACCAATCGGGTAATTAATCGGATAAATGAGCAATTAATTGCTATTATTTCATATGTTTATAACTATTTGTTCACATGTGTGTACTATTGATTCACATTCATGTACTATTAGGGGAGGTGGTGCAAGTTTGATAATACTTGCAGGACTAAATTAAAAATGAAGAAAAAGAGGAAGGTATTATACTGTAATATTTTCGAGCCCCAAAACGTGCAATTATAGAAACTATATTTTCCTATAAATAGAAGCTCATTCTTCTTTCATCCTCACCAATTCACTAAGTCTCACAAGAGCAATTATTATAGAGAGAAATTATAGAGAGAAAAAGAAGAGTTTTACTACCTCACTTTCGATCCAATTTCTTCTAAGGTAAGGGGCATTATTTCTTTCGTATTCATGAAGAGAGTTATTTTCTTTCAATACTCGTAAGGGTTGTTATTCCATTCTTTATTATTCTATTGAAATAATCTGTCTGTGCGGATTATCGCATGCCTGGTGAATTATGTTGTTATTCCATTCTTTATTATTCTGTTGGAATATCCTGTCTGCGAGGATTACGCATAACCTAGTTCCATTCTTTATTATTCTGTTGGAATATCCTATCTATGAGGGTTACGCATGACCTGGTTCCATTATTTATTATTACATTGGAATAACATGCTTGTTCATGCATGATTCACGCACGCTGGTGAATTCTTCAGTTATTCCATTCTTTATTATTCTGTTGGAATAACCTGTCTATGTAGATTACCGCATGCATGGTGAATGATCCTTGGTATTCATTCCTTATTAAATTGTGGAAATGATCTGTCTACGTGGATTACCACATGGCGGGAAAAAATCCATTTTCGGTTTCATATATTCTATTATACTTAGTTGGTTAAAGTTTTAGCTTCTATACTGCATGAAATTAGTGAATATCCTTGATATTTGCACTTCATCTAGTATCTTTTCATGGAAATATTCTTCTGAGCATTCTGGAATTTTACTCTACAAAACAGTATCATGTTGACAATTTGGACGTTATTGAATTATAAATTTTTAAAAATTTATCCTTGAATTTGTTTTATTGAATTCTTATATCACTATCCTCATGTTTATAATATGTTAAAAGTCATCTGTGACCTGTAGTGCATAGATGGACTTGGTATGATTATGACCATAGATTATTCGGTATAATCATGACTGTAATGTTACAAATGATGTGGTAAAAGTCCTCATTGGCCGTAGTGCATTGATGGACAGTTGTTGGCATGATCATGACCATTGATGAATACACGAATATCCTTAGCCCGTAATGCATGGATAAGTTATGGTCGTGATACTAATGAATATCCTTGGCCGTAGTGCAGGGATGATGTGGTTTATTTATTAAGCTGAGTCTCAGCGATAAAAGTGATGAAAAACCTTTTAAATCATAGAAGATAGTAGATTTTATTCTCTACTTGACTCTTCTAATGGATTGCTTATTCCGCTGCAGTTAAACTTGATGGTTGTTATATTTTATCAGTTTAACACTGTTGAAGGCTAACGATAAATTATTTTGCAGTATCTTAGTCATAGTATTTCTTACTAGGATAGTTGAGCTCACCCTATCTTTCACTGTTCTCTTCTGGAAATGAGAATATAGCTAGGACGAGTCGGGGAACGGATTGACGGTCCAGATGGTTGTTTTAGTAGTCCTCACTATTCTATAAACTAGTGTAACAATAAATGTAATGAGGACTCCATTGAGTGTGGATATTGTCTAGATGACAATATTCTTATTAAAACTCTTAGATCATGTTTTATCGTGTTTTACACGACTGTTGTATAATTAAGTTGTATTTGAATTTTGTACCATATATTTGGCGACTAAGATGGGTGATGTATACCTATTTTGGGGGCGTCACATAATAGATGATTAAAATATTATTAAAAGATTAATAATATTAGTAAATGATTTAAATATTATTAAATAATTAATAATATTAGTAAGTGATTAAAATATTACTAAAAGGATTAATAATATTAATAAGGAATTAATAATATTAGTAAATAAATAAATATTATTAAATGATTAATAATATTAGACGGGATTTTAAGATGATTATCAAGTGATTAAAATATTATCAAAGGATAATAATATTACTAATGGTTTAAGGTATTATCTAATGTTGACTTATGTGATTAAATGTTAAATAGTCTATAATAAAGTAATAGTATTATGAGTTAAGATGTGTTATGTTAATTGAAAGATCAATTTATAGGTCTTTTCATAAGAGGTTAAAATAAATTGTGTAGCCGTAATCAGCGAACGAGGCAAGTTTCCTAACTCAAGCTCGAGTTATTATGTTTCAAGCATGCTAGTGGATTAATTATTATAAATTATTCCACATCTATGAAAATTATTGATATTCGCACTTAGTGCAAGTTTCTTGAACTTTCTCATACATTATTGTGTGGAAGTTCTTACATTCATTTGTCTTTGTATTCTTATGATTGTGTCACGATGTTTGAATTTCTAAATTGCTTAATATTCTTACGTTAAGTAAATCCAATAACTTATACAAATCATTTATATTTGTACAAGTGTTCGAGTTATCTTTAAAATTCAATTATGCCTGAATTGTTCAAGTACTACGTCGATGCCACTTGTTTCGGCTAGACTAATATTAAATTGTTAAAGCACGAAACATTTTATTATTTGCGAACTGATTTGTTATTGAAGATATATGTCACTTGTTTCAGCTAGATCAATATTGATATGATATGTTGAAATGATAGCATTTTTTTGAAAGCAATCCAATCCATATTGTTGTGGTACGGAATAATGATACAAGACTGAGATAAAAAAACCCCTATAAAAGGGCAACTTTATTTTCAGACATTTGACCCCACGCGCTATGTTTAAGTATTATGCATAATCTCGGGTACACTGAGACTGATCATCTTACGTACTTGCAGATGATTATGATTGGTCTTTATGATTAACTTATACTCTTAAGGTATTCAGTTTTATTAATTGATAATTCCTCTGGAAGTTCACAATCCATAGCGATCACTTAACATGAAATGTGGAAATAACCCTCTTTATTGAATGTTATTATAGTATTGTTAATTCTTCATAATCAAGTGGATATTTTTGAACCCTCGAAAGAATTAAACTCTTTTATTCATGATATATTCTTTTCTTATACGCTTTAAAATTGCTGAGTAAATTAGTTGTTCACCCTTGCTTTAAAAAAAACTTTTCAGCTAATGTCGAGGTAACCGAAGGTTCTAAGAAGGACAAGGGCAAAGAGAAGGTGACCGAGTAGTGTCATATGTGTGCTTTTTATTATGTTATATATTTATATAAACCTTTTGTATTATTAGATATGTATTGTAAAGGTTAGTTAAACCTAGGATAATGATATATTTTTATTAAGATATTGTAATTAATGATGTAATTCATAAAGAATGGGTAGAAAGATGAGTTGTGTATGTTATATCGTGAGCACCGAATCGGAGGTTCAAGGGACCTGGATTTGGGGGCGTCATAGTTTGCAAACGGTGTGTTATGTGCCTCCATCATGATTTATATTTAAAATCAGGGTCGTTATGGACACAATCTAGATTTGACTCGAAGTATTCCTTCTTCATCGATTCTTGCTTCTGGAATAATACCTTCTTGTACTTTCTTTTTCATCTTCACTAATTTTGAGTTTGTAGCATGAGCAGGTTTAACTTTATCGATTAAAGTCGGTTCTACTCGTATATTTGTTATCTTCACGAGGGTTCAAACTCGATTTTCATCTTTTATAAGTCATACAAAATTGGCCTTTGTGTTGATAATATCGCACTCATACCCGTATATGATCTTCTACTCAACGCATCAGCTACCACATTCGCTTTTCCAAGATGGTAATTGATAGTATGGTTATAATCCTTCAATAGCTCAAGCCAATGTCGTTTCCGCATGTTGAGTTCATTTTGGGTGAAGAAATATTTAAGGCTTTTATGATCTGTACCGATCTCCACTTTCTCCCCATACAGGTAGTGTCTCCAAATCTTTTACACGAAGACGACTACTGCTAGCTCTAGATCATGAGTATGATAACTCCTCTCATATTTCTTGAGTTGTCGAGAGGCATATGTTATGACTTTTCCGTGTTGCATGAGAACGAAACCTAAACCTCTTCCTGAAGCATCGCTATAGATGACAAATTCTTTTGATCCTGATGGTATGGTTAGAACATGTGCTGAAATGAGTCTCCTCTTGAGTTCTTGGAAGCTCTTCTCACATTCCTTGCTCCATTCGAATTTTGTATCTTTTCGAGTCAGCTGAGTTAGTATAGTGGCAATTCGAGAAAAGCTATCTACGAATCTCTGATAATAACCAGCTAGGCCCAAAAAGCTACATATTTCAGTTTTTGGCTTAGGTTGCTTCCAATTTAGTACCGCTTCAATCTTTGTCGGGTCGACTAATATTCAATGCTTAGAAATTACATGACCAAGGAATGTTTCTTCCTCAAGTTAGAACTTGCATTTCTTCATCTTGGCATATATCTTGTTTCACGAAGTTTTTGGAGTATTTGCCTCAAGTGTTGCCTTGATCTTCATGACTTTTGGAGTATATGAGGATGTCATCAATAAAGACAACCATGAAATGATCCAAATATTCCTTGAATATCCGGTTCATCATATCCATGAAGGCAACATGAGCATTAGTCAATCTGAAAGACATGACTAGGAATTCATAATGCCCGTATCGAGTTCTGAAGGCAGTCTTTGGAATGTCATCAACTTTAATCTTTAACTAATGATATCCAGAACAGATATCGATCTTTGAAAAGAATTAAGCACATTGCAACTGGTCAAACAGGTCATCAATGTGACGTACCGGGTACCTATTTTTTATGGTGACATGGTTCAACTTCTGATAGTCAATGCATCTGTGTGACGCCCCCAAAATAGGTATACATCACCCATTCTGAGACGCCAAATACATGGTACAGAAAATAACTACAACTTTATTATTATAATTATCGTGCAAAATACGACAACACATATACTGTGAGTTTAAATACAAATATTGTCTTCTAGACAGTATTCAAACTCAAATAAGTCCTCATTACAATTATTGATACACTATTTTACAAAATAGTGAGGATTGCTAAACAACTATCTTTATCCATCATTCCATACCCCAACTAGTTCACGCTATATTCTCTCCTCCTAAGAAGAAAAATGGAACAAAAAGGAAAAGGTTGAGCTCAACTAGTCCAGTAAAGAATATTATGACTAAGATAATGAACAACAAATTATCGTTAGCCTTCAACAAATCAGATAAAATATAATGGTCAACCAGTTTTAGATCAATATTCGCAGCGGAAATAACAATTCATTAGAAGAGTTAAATAGAGAATAAAATCTACTATCATCTATGAATTTAAAAGTCCATCATCAATAATTTATCCCTGTAACATCAATCAATATACATTTTGAATTAAATATTCATCTTAGCACTACGGGCTAAAGATATTCATTTGTATCACCAGTTAGTCATGTTCATCTCAACACCTGTTCATCTTTGCACTACGGGCCAAAGATATTCATCAGGTAATCATTCATCTTTGTACTACAGGCCAAAGATATTCATTAAGTATCACCATTTAAGATTGAGGATGATGAAAAATATTTTAAAGAACGAATCTAGTGAGATAAAGGACACGATTAGGGATTCATAATTTAGTTTATCCAAGTTCAAGAATACTCCATAATAATCAATTGTGGAGCAAAATTCAAGAATAAAGTTCAAAACATAGATCCAATCAAAGATAGGAACCATAACAGACAACTTGGATATAGAAAAGAAAACTCAAGGAATTTCTGATCATTTCAGGAATTATAGAAGCAATACTTACCGTAGTAAGTTTAGAGTTAGGAATCTGAAATGAATAATATACGAAAGTATAAATGAATTTTCAACTATCATGCGGTAGTCCGCATAGACAGATCATTTCCATAATTTAATAACAATTGAATACAAAGGGTTGTTCACCAGGCATGCGGTAGTCCGCGTAGACAGGTTATTCCCATAGAATAATAAAGAATGGAATAACAAAAGGATTTCACCATGCATGCAGAGATGCTGCGTGAGCGAGTTATTCAACGAATAATAAAGAATGAAATAACAACCCCTACGAGTATTGAAAGAAAATAACTCTCTTCATGAATATGAAAGAAATAATACCTCTTACGAATACAACAACTAATATCCCTTACCTTAGTAGAAGATTGAATACTAAAGTAGAGTACTAGCAGAATACTCTTCTTCTTGTTCTCTATGGTTTCTCTCTCTACAGTTTCAGTGAATTCGTAAGAAATAATGAAGGAATGAGCTTCTATTTATAGGAAAAAGGACTGAATAGTAACTAATTCATGAATGGCCCATATTAATTTACTTTTAAACGGACGATACATATTGATTTACTATTAAAACTTAAAGCAACGGTCCATACTAATTTATTATTAAAACTTTAAACCATCAATTCATATTGATTTACTATTATAACTTTACACCAGCGGTCCATATTGATTTACAATAATATCTTCAACCAACGGTCTGAAAAATTAGCACATCCCCTCATGGAATAATAAGCCAATCTTATAACAAACACCTCATAACAAACCCCTCTATTTATATCAAAAATTGAATACATAATTACCACAAATCACTTATCTTTAATAAACACATTTTTAATCTATTAACAATTATTCATCATTAATATTATAACTCACAATATTTAACAACCAGATCATTTTCAGGAAAGAGGGGGCTTTCCGATAAGGATTTCTCCATATTGGCGCGCAATTAAGTGACCAAACCTCTCCTCGACAGAACTTTCTAGACATCGTCAATATTGCAATTAATAATATGAATAACTTTGTCGTCTCAATTATTGATTAAATAATATAAAATATTATGCAGATGATACTGTGACAATAATTGAATCAAATAACGTGAGATACTATGCAGCAATTATTATAGCAATAATTGAGTATAACAGAGTGACTTCTCACGTAAGCATCAATAATCAATACCGTGTGCTATTATGCAACCACGCGTATTACTTTACTTTTATCATCGGGTATTTCAACAGTTTAACGTTATCAATTACGCCGTTATTTATAAAAACTCAAACTTATCATTTTCTTCATTCGATCGTTTTTCGTTATGGGGACCACAAATGGTTGCGCCATCGTACGAATATTCTCCGACAGCAAGAATATTCCACAACAAAACGAATATTCCTCGACAACAATGAATATTTTATAACCACTTTCTTATTTTGCAAAATTTACACATTTCACCCATAACCAAAGCATTATATCAAATTAACACCTTATTATTCACAATAATAATTAGAGGAAATTCAATTTTATTTATAAAAAATTGGGGTCTTACAACCTCCCCTCCTTATAAAATTTCGTCCTCGAAATTGACGTACATACCTGGTGTTTCAAAAAGGTGAGGATACCTCATTTTCATTTCCGATTCTAACTCCCAGGTCATTTCCTCATTAACATGGTTCCTCCACAAAACTTTAACTTGTGGTATAATCTTTGTGCGTAGGACATGCTCCTTCCTATCCAAGATCTTGACAGGTACCTCCTCGTACGTTAAATCTTCGATTATCTCGTCTGGTTCTAACTCAATAATGTGGTTTGAGTCTTTCACATATTTATGAAGCATAGATATGTGAAAAACATTATGAACACGTTACATGCTTGAAGGTAATGCGAGTCTATAGGCCACATTTCCTATTCGGTCAAGAATTTCAAATGGACCAACAAATCGTGGATTGAGCTTTCCTCTCTTCCCAAATCTTGTAACTCTCTTCCATGGAGCAACACGTAATAATACATGATCCCCAATATAAAATTCCACGTCCTTTCAATGAAGATTCGCATAACTCTTTTGTCGATCCTGTGCCATTTGTATACGTTATCAAATCATTTGGATCTTCTCTGTAGTCATTTGTACCAACTCTGGTCCCAACAACGTTGCTTCTCCCACCTCATCCCAGCATACTAGAGAGCGACACTTTCGTCCATATAATGCTTCAAATGGAGCCACACCTATACTTGCCTGATAACTGTTGTTGTAGGAGAATTCAACCAATGGTAGGTACTTATCCCAACTCCCTTTGAAATCTAGGACACAGAGTCTTAATAGATCTTCAAGAGTTTGAATAGTCCTTTCTGATTGCCCGTCTATTTGAGGATGGTATGCCAAACTAAATCGTAAATCTATGCCCATAGCTTTCTGCAAACTAACCCAAAATCGTGAAGTGAATCTTGGGTCACGATCCGAAACTATGGATACTGGCATGCCATGCAATCTCATAATCTCATTCATGTACATACGAGCAAGACTTTCAAGGGAATAAGTGTCCCGTATCGGCAAGAAATGAGTAGATTTGGTTAATCTATCAATAATAACCCAAATAGCATCTATGCCTTGAGAAACCTTGGGAAGACCCGTAACAAAATCCATAGTAATGTGTTCCCACTTCCATTTCAGAATCTCAAGTGGTTGCAATGGACCATTTGGCACTTGATGCTCCGCCTTTACACGTTGACAAGTTAAACACCTCGAGATAAACTCCACGATCTCTCTCTTCATATTGCTCCACCAAAATGTATGTCGAAGATCATGATATATTTTGGTACTCCCATGATGGATTACAAATGGTGTGTTGTGTGCCTCCATCATAATTTTATGCTTCAAGTCAGAATCGTTAGGAACACAAAGTCTGGAGTTGACTCAAAGTATTCCTTCTTCGTCGATTCTTCCTTCTGGAATAACACCTTCTTGCACTTTCTTCTTCATACGCATCAGCTCCAGGTCCGTAGCTTGAGCAGCTTTAACTTTATCGATTAAAGTCGGTTCTACTTGTATGTTTGATATCATCACGTGGGTACTTGGAGCCTTTACCTCTATCTCCATCCTTTCCAAGTCATATAAAATGGGCCTTTGTGTTAACAACATCGCACTTGTACCCGCATATGATCTTCTACTCAATGCATCAGCTACCACGTTTGCTTTTCCAGGATGGTATGATCATAATCTTTCAACAGCTCGAGCCAACGTCGTTGCCGCATGTTAAGTTCCTTTTGGGTGAAGAAATATTTGAGGCTTTTATGATCTGTATCGATCTCCACTTTCTCCCCATATAGGTAGTGTCTCCAGATCTTCAACGCTGCACGATCGCTTTAACTCCAGATCATGAGTAGGATAATTCCTTTCATATTCTTTGAGTTGTCGCGAGGCATAGGCTATGACTTTCCCATGTTGAATGAGAACACATCCTAAACCTTTGCCTGTAGCATCGCTGTAGATAACAAATCCATCAGAACAAGATGGTATTGTCAGAACAGGTGCCGAAATGAGTCTCCTTTTAAGCTCTTGGAAACTCTTCTCGCATTCCTCGCTCCATAAGAATTTTTTATCTTTTCGAGTCAGTTGAGTTAACGGAGTAGCGATTCGAGAAAATCCTTCCACGAATCTCCGATAATAACCAGCTAAGCCCATAAAGCTACGTACTTCAGTCACCGACTTCGGTTGCTCCCAACTTTGTACTGCTTCAATCTTTGCCGGGTCAACAGATACTCCATGTTTTGCCACCACGTTCCCAAGGAATGCTACTTCCTCAAGCAAGAACTCGCATTTCTTCAGCTTGGCATATAACTTATTATCGCAAAGCCTTTCAAGTACCAGCTTTAAATGGCGCTCATGATCTTCACGGCTTTTGGAATAGATGAGGATGTCATCAATAAAGACAACAATGAACTGATCCAAATATTCCTTGAACACACAGTTCATCATATCCATGAAAGCAGCAGGAGAATTAGTCAGTCCAAAAGATATGACTAAGAATTCATAATGCCCATACTGTGACGCCCCCAAAATAGGTATACATCACCCATTCTGAGTTGTCAATACATGGTACAGAAACAACTACAACTTTATTATTACAACAATGGCCTGTGAGTTTAAATACAAATATTATCTTCTGACAATATCTATACTCAAATAAATCCTCATCACATTTATTGATACATTATTTTACAAAATGGTGAGGACTACTAAACAACTCTCTCTAGAACCTTCATTCCATACCCAGGCTACGTATTTCTATATTCTCGCCTCCCCGAGAAAAATGGAACAAAAAGGAAAAGGGTGAGCTCAACTAGCTTTCAAGAAAGAATATTATGACTAAGATAATATACAACAAATTACCGTTAGTCTTCAACGGGAAAAATCTAATAGAATACAATAGACAACAAATTTTAAATCAATATTCGCAGTGAAATAATAATTCATTAGAAGAGTTAAGTAGAGAATGCAAACTACTATCTTCCATGTATGAATTTAAAAGTTCATCGTCTATCTTTTATCCTCAGAACATCAATCAATATATATCCGAATCACATATTCATCTTTTGCACTACAGCCAAAGATATTCATCGATTAATTCATGTTCATCTAAACACTGCTCATCTTTGCACTACAGCCAAAGATATTCTTCAAAATCATTCATCTTTGCACTACTGAGCCAAAGATATTCCATAATATCATCATTTAAGACCAAGATGATGAAAAATATTTTTAAAAAAACGAATCCAAAGAAACAAAATGACAAGGATTAAGGATTAAGGATTAGTACTTTGTTTTATTCACGTCCAAAAATACCTCAAAAATAATCGCAGAGGTGTAAAATTCAAGAATGATCAAAACATGGATACAATCAAAGCTAGTATCCGAATAGATATTTTGGATGAAAAGAAAAATTTTCATTTTTTGATGAATAGTCAGTATTCGTGAATAATGTCGATATCGTGAATAGTCTTGGTATCACGTGAATAAGAACTCAGACACCAAAAGTTCCAAATTTGATAAAAACTTGAGATCAATATTTCAACATAATGATATTGAAGAAATAATATCATTATGAAAAAAATATCCCTTACCTCGAAAGATCGAAGACTTACAAATTGAAACAACGGATATAGTCTATGACTTGAACTTGCACCGAATAGCAATACTCAAATTATACTCAAAATACTCATAAGAATATGCTCGATAATATAGAGAGAAAACTTGAGTTTACGGTGTGATTTTCAATTCTAACCTAAGCACCTATTTATAGAAATTGCTTTAGAACACTAAAGCGTAAAAATTTAATATAATATTAATATATTATATATAAATTCCTCGCACACAATCTATGATCTGAATTCAGCCATGCTTGACAACAAATAAGTCTACCAAACAAATCAAAAACGTTTTTATTATTTAAAATAATTAAAACTTCCAAAAATCAATTATTCAGAATTTCAAACATCAATAATTCATAATAAATAGCCCTTTTATCAGAAAATTTGAATCTCATGAGTTTTTATAGGAAATTCAATTCTCTACAACTTTGCAGAAGAAAGTTTTTCCAAATTCCAAAGAGAAATTGACCAAATCCACAAACAGGCGATTTTACAAAGTATAATCAAATTTCATCGATAAATGGGGTCCAATGACATGTTTAACATGTTTTAAACATTTATTGCAACAAAAATACTCTTCCTCCTCAGATACTCATATATCCCACATTCGTTGTAAAAATATCACCATTATTATATTATTAAAATATAATAATACATTATCTTATCAGAAAAAGATAAAATTTCAATTTTCAACAATTGTCACATTAAAATTTTTCTCCATCTATATCCACATAAAATCAATATTTTTCTCATCATATGAATCAATAATTAATTATTCACAAATAATATTACATAATCACAATATTGACAACCGAGGCGCTTCCTGGAAAGAGGGGCTTTCCAATAAGAATTTCTCCTTCTTCTTGGCGCTTGATTAGGTGACCAAACCTCTCCTTAGACAGAACTTTCTAGACATTGCCAATAATGTTATCTAATAATATTATTCAGATAATATGAATTATTGCTTCGATAATGAAAAATATTGTGTAATGACAATTATTGAAACAACAGCAATATAAAATATCAACGCAAAGAATTATTGAATCAATAAAATCTTGAGAATAAGATCACATAACCATTATTGAGTAGTGCCTTCTTACGTAAGAATCAATAATTGGTGCAATACCGTGTGCTACTGTGTTTTAACCACCGAGTATTTTAACAGTATTAATGGTAACAACTACGCTAGTTATTTTTAACCAACTTATATTTGTGCTTTTCTTCATCCAATCGCTTTTTAAGTTATGGGGCCCACACACATTCGGCATTGTCAGTAATTTAATAATATTCCCACAAAGATCTAATATATTCACGACCAAACGAATATTCCCCGACAACAATGAATATTTTATAACCACTTGCTTATTTTGAAATATTTGCGTATTTTACCCCTAACTATCCACATTAATCACATCAACCCTTACTATTTCAAAATAATAAATAGTGAAAATTAAATTTCATTAATAATAAGTTGGGGTCTTACACATACTGAGTTCTGAAAGCAGTCTTCGGAATATCCTCAGTTTTAATCTTCAATTAATGATATCCAGAACGAAGATCGATCTTTGAAAAGAATTATCCTCCTTGCAACTGGTCGAACATGTCATCAATGCGAGGTAGCGAATACCTATTCTTGATGGTGACATGGTTCAATTTCCGGTAGTTAAAATAAAGTCGCATACTCCCATCTTTCTTCTTTACGAATAAAACAGAGCATCCCAAGGAGATGTACTAGGACGAATGAAACTGATGTCTAACAACTCCTGTAGTTGGACCTTTAACTCCTGAAGTTCAATAGGAGCCATTCGATATGGGGTTTTAGAAATGGGTTTTGTACCGGGTTTAAGGTCAATAAAGAATTCAACTTCACGTTCTGGGGGTAGACCGAGAAGTTCTTTAGGAAATACGTCAGGAAATTCACTAACAACAGAAATATTATTCAAATCTGATGTGTTTTTGTTCAAGTCCATGACATGGGCTAAGAAAGCTTGACATCCGTTTTTCAATAAACGAATGGCTTTATGGCTTGATATGACAATGATTGACTTTAGTGGTTTGGTTGTTTGAATTCACATAACATGTTGGTTAGGAATATGAAAACTAACAACCTTACGAAAATAATCAATTTTAGCATGATGAGTGGTTAACCAATTAATCCCTAAAATCACATCAAATACAAGTATTTTCAACGAAATAAGATTGACAGGTAATGTGATAGTTCCAACTTGAATCAAGCAAGATTTATAAACAGTGGATGTAATAAAAGTTTCTCCTAACGGAGTCTCAACAGATAAGTCAAAGTCTAATTTCTCCGGAGTCAAGTTCAAACGTTGAGCTCAAGCAGGAGAGATAAAAGAATGGATAGAACTGATATCTAATAAGGTATAAACTTTGCAAGAGTTTATGATTAGCTTACCCGTGATAACCTCGTTCGAGTTCTTCGCGTTTTGGGCAGCCACGACAAATGCCCTTCCAGGAACCACCAACTTTGACTTGTCCAGGATAGCCTTTCGAGTCACCATCCCCGTTGGACTTGGTTTCGCTACAAGACAATCTCTAGCTATATGACCTTCCTTTCCACAGTTATAACACACCTTCGATTATTGTGGGCAGTTTGGGCTGATGTGTCCCTCTTTCCCGCATTTATAACATATTACTGGTGATCGTTCTCCTCCCCTAGAAACAGTTGATGATGGTGCTGACGTCTTCATGTTATCATTGTTGTACCTTCTCTTTTTGAAATCTCCTCCCGACTCGTTTCTTTTATTATCATGGCCACGATTACCACATGAGTGATTACTGCTTTTGTCCGTATTCTTTCCTCCCCACTGGTTATCATTGCTCTGATGGCTACTGCTACCGGTATGACCCTAGTTGTGGTCCCTCAGTTGAACATACTCATTATCTTGCTCTAATAATTGAGCTCTGTTGATAATATCTGAATATAGATAAAATTTGTGAGAAATAAGATATTGTCGAATCTCGGGTTTCAGACCTCTCAAAAACATCCACATCATATGTTCCTCATTCTCTACCAAATGAGGTACAAACCTGGATAACTCCGCGAACGTCACCTCATACTGGGACACCGTCATGTTGTTTTGTTTTAGTCTAATAAACTCTACCTCCTTCATATGACGAATACTTTTAGGAAAGTACTTGTCATTGAACAGTTTCTGAAACGTTTCCCAAGACATGTTGAGTGCGGCTGGCTAGGTACGCTTCACAGACTCCCACCAGTAGTCTACCTCACCACGGAACATAAAGGTGGTGAATGGAACCTTCTGTTCCTCCGTGCATCCCAAGACATCAAATATCTTGGTAATTTGTTTAACCCACATTTCCGCCTTGATCGGATTCGGCTTTTCCACAAATTCTGGTGGTCCCAACTCTTTGAACTTCTTGGCTATGACAAGCTACGCATTGCTATCATTTCCACTCGTATTTTGTATACGAGTCTCCCTCGTCTGATTTTGTATGAACTACAAAAAGCTTCTACACATCCCATCATTCATCGTTTGTTCGGTAGTGTTGTTTATAGGAGGAATATTGCCTTCTGTTGCACGTTCCCCTGGTTGGTGATTAAAGGTGTCTCCACGGTCTCATTCACTCCATCATTAACATTCTCAAATTTGTCATTCTCAAATCCTGCCATAAAACAATGGTTAATTAAAGAAATTGACATATCACATAATACCCCTATATTATGACCGACCAATAAATAAGCTTAGGTAGGACACACTAGCGAAGGATTTACTCATCTCTCCCCTCCTAGTTCTATTCCCCGATCTCCGCTAGAGACCATATCCCTAAGCTCTGATACCAACTGTGATGCCCCCAAAATAGGTATACATCACCCATTCTAAGTCGCCAAATACATGGCACAGAAAAAAACTACAACTTTATTACTCCCTCCATCCCATAGTTATAGGCTGATTTTTTTTGGCACATAGTTTAAGAAAATTATTTAAGTGGCAATTTTTAACATAAATTTTCCACATATACCCCTTAATATGGAATTAATGAATAAGTTAATTACTCCTTACTTATCACACTAGAACTCTCAACTTCATTGATTGACGTGTACTGACCATTAAAATCCATAAACTTTAACCAAAGAGAATACAACAACATTAAATGTGGTGATAAAAATAATGACATTGAATGTTATTTATTCAAAAAAAGAGTAATGGTTAAATATTTATTATAAGGTCATAAAAGTAAAACAATGAACCAACTAAATTTTATAAATAGTAAGTAGCCTATATATTGGGACATCTTAAAATGGAAAATTAGCCTATAACTATGGGACGCAGGGAGTATTACAATTGTCGTGCAAAATACGACAACACATATACTGTGGGTTTAAATACAAATATTTTCTTCTAGACATTATTCAAACTCAAATAAGTCCTCATTACAATTATTGATACACTATTTTACAAAATAGTGAAGACTACTAAATAACTATCTTGATCCATCATTCCATACCCCGACTATTTCCCGCTATATTCTCTCCTCCTGAGAAGAAAAATGGAACAAAAAGGAAAAGGGTGAGCTCAACTGGCCCAGTAAAGAATATTATGACTAAGATAATGAACTATAAATTAGATAAAATTAATGGACAACCAATTTTAGATCAATATTCACAACAGAAATAACAATTCATTAGAAGAGTTAAGTAAAGAATGAAATCTACTATCATCTATGAATTTAAATGTCCATCATCAATATTTTATCCCTATAACATCAATCAATATATATTTTGAATCAAATATTCATCTTTGCACTACGGGCTAAAGATATTCATTTGTATCACCAGTTGGTCATGTTTATCTCAACACCTGTTCATCTTTGCACTACGGGCCAAAGATATTCATCAGGTAATCATTTATCTTTGAACTACAGGCCAAATATATTCATCAAGTATCACCATTTAAGACCGAGGATGATGAAAAATATTTTAAAGAACGAATCCAGTGAAATAAAGGACACGATTAGGGATTCATAATTTAGTTTATCCAAGTTCAAGAATACTCCATAATAATCAATTGTGGAGTAAAATTCATGAATAAAGTTCAAAACATAGATCTAATCAAAGATAAGAACCAAAACAAACAACTTGGATACAGAAAAGAAAACTCAAGGAATTTCTGATCATTTCAGGAATTATAGAAGCAATACTTATCGTAGTAAGTTTAGAGTTAGGAATCTAAAATGAATAATATACGAAACTGTAAATGAATTTTCAACTGTCATGCGGTAGTCCGCGTAGACAGATCATTTCCACAATTTAATAACAATTGAATACGAAGGGTTATTCACCAGGCATGCGGTAGTCCGCATAGACAGGTTATTCCCACATAATAATAAGGAATGGAATAACAAAAGGATTTCACCATGCATGCGGTAGTCCGCGTGAGCAAAGTTATTCCAATGAATCTGAAAAGAAATAATACCCTTACGAATATTACAACTAATATCCCTTACCTTAGTAGAAGATTGAATTACGAAAGCGTAGTAGTAGCGAATATACTTCTTCTTGCTCTCTATGGTTTCTCTCTCTAGAGTTTCAGTGAATTCGTAAGAAATAATGAAGGAATGAATTCTCTTTATAGGAAAAAGGACTGAATTGTAACTAATTCATGAACGGCCCAGATTAATTTACTTTTAAACGGACGATCCATATTAATTTACTTTTACTATTAAAACTTAAAGCAACGGTCCATACTGATTTACTATTAAAACTTTAAACCAGGGATCCATATTGATTTACTATTATAATTTTCCAGCAGCGGTCCATATTGATTTACAATAATATCTTCAAAACGGTCTGAAAAATTAGCACATCCCCTCATGAAATAATAAGCCAAACTTATAACAAACACCTCATAACAAACCCCTCTATTTATATCAAAAATTGAATAAATAATTACCACAAATTACTTATCTTTAATAAACACATTTTTAATCTATTAACAATTATTCATCATTAATATTATAACTGTAACATTCCAGATTTTTTTAAATGTAAATTATAAATATTATTGATTTATATAAATATTTATTGGATATGTTTATTATTGGATAAATAATTGTTCAATTTGATTGATTTGATTTAGTTAATTATTTATTTGTTAAATAATTAATGTGTTATGTGGATTGAGTTATGTGATTATATGAATTATTTAATAAATTATTATTAAATAAAGTGTGACAAATAACTATGTTATAAAGAGTTATTAAAATAAATTAAAGTAATTTTAATTTAATTTTGTCAAACAAGGTTTAAGTATATTAATCCTTTAATTTTTAAATGGTTTACCAAACAAAACCTTATGGCTTTTGGATTCTTTTTGAATTTAAATTATTAACTAAATAAATAAAATAATATATATATATATATATATATATGGAAACCGATAACTTATTAGCATTATTTATTATAGTTTCAGTTTTTTTTACATTTCAAAGGTAAGCGTTGGTTTAGTTTAATATTACGTATATTGTATATGGCTTAAGTCTAAGAACAAGTTTAGAAAAAGGTTTTCAAAGAGAAAAGTTTCAGAGTTTTGAGAGAGTTTGAGAGAAAACGTGATTTTCAAAGTGAGTTCTGTTAACAAAGATTCTTAAGCAACAAAAAGGTATGTCTATGACCTTAATATTAGATACCCATATATGTCTCTGTGTTCTCTGTTTCTTAAGAATCACTGTGTATAAGTTTTACAAAATTCTTATAAACCATGTTCTAGAATTGGTTATGATAATATGTGTGATTGTAATTGTTATAGATAGCATGTATGTATATATATATATATGTATGTTTTGTATGCTAAATTATCATTGAGAAAGAGAACTTGGTTTTTATAGTGAAAAATATATATATGAATATATGTTTTGCATGATAACAAAAATTCGTATATGCTAATTGTGAAATTTAATGTAATGTTTGTTACTTGGGTATGAGTGTAAGATAACATACTACAAAAAAATCAATTTGGGTGGTAACAGTGGAATTTCAGTTCACTATATTTTATATATCAACAATGGAGTTCTCAGTTTTGAAAATATGGTTGCAAGGATTAAGTTTTCTAAAATCGTTGTTAAAATTGTTAATAATTGGTATACAGATGATTGTTAGCATTTATGTGTAAATTACGTAAAGTTATACATGTTAATTGGTGTTGATTGTTATTAAGAATTAAGACAGCAGCTTTGCTCTGTTCTTCATTTGGTTTCTGTGAGTTTCGGCGTCCCAGCGCCAAAATCTACGCTTCAGCGTCAAGTCTCGCGTCTCAGCGCCAAAAATAGGCCAGAAGTGTTAGATTTGTAATATTCATGTGCGCAATCGAATTGCATAAAAAGTGCGGAAACGTGTAAAATCAGAGTTTTAAAAAAAAATTTACAAACCATAAACTCGGATCACCCTTTATGCACAATTATTAATTAAACGAAAAGATAAAGAATAAAATCATACCCTTGAAGATCGAGCTTCCTCAGGTACAAGTTCACCTCCAATCCTTTTCGCGTTCAACTTGAATCCACCGGGTTTGGTTCCTTCCTTTGATCAACGTTAGCCACCCATGTGTTTGGCCTATAGAGGTGATCCACCAAGGAAGAATAGGAATTCAAGAAGAAGGGGTATTGGCACAAACCCTAGTTTTTCCTATCTCTATAGAAAAAGGGCGTACTCTCCAACAAATTGGAATTATGTCGTTGTAAAAGTCAACAACTCCCCCACCCATAATAAGACTCCTCTTATTTATAGATGTGGGCAACCCACCTTAACAATTAAGAAATTGGGATTTATTTAATTAATTAAATTCTTTTAATTAATTAAGCTCCCTAATCTTATTAAGGATAATTAATTAAACTCCTTTAACTAATTTTCCTTCCTAATCCAATTAGGAATAAATGAGAGTACATATATTAAATTAATTTCTAAACTCTTTTAGAAATTAAAATAATAATAATAATTGTAATAATATTAATAAGACTCCTCTTATTAATTTATATTTAATATTTCTAAAATATTAAATAATAATATTAAGCTATTTAATTTATTCTATCACCATAGATTAAATTAAATATACTTAACATATTATTACGATTATGCCATTAATTTCTTAAATAATTATTCTTCCTTTTATGGTGTGACCCTTTAGATTCTCCATATTAAACCTAACAGAATAAATCAATTAGAACAATTCTAATCTTATTTAAATAAATAAATTAAACAATTAATTTATTTAAATAAATAATATTTATTCTACAATAGGGATAAGCCTCCCTAGCGATCAACGACTTTCCAGATAATATAGATTTCAACATTAATCATTAAAGAACCTTTGAGTAAATAGTTACTGTACAATTCAATCCTTCCACCATATAATGTCCCAATTAAATATAAGATACGGAATTCTTGTCAAGTCTTATTTTATTTAATTATATGTATTTTCGGTCCTTAAATGCACAACTCCAAATAATGCAAATTAGAAACTCCTTTTTAATTTCATTACTCGTCTTGCCAAGGACTACTGGGGTTGTCATTTATCGAATCACATAGACATTTCTCTTCTTTTATTAGAAGTGGTAGATTCTTTATTGATCATACATTATCTCCATACAACTTATTATACCCAAGCATACCCTTTGATATACCCTAAGGGTCTTAAGGAATAAGTCAAAGTATAACTCATCATACACAAGATACTATGATGATCTCAAGTCCAAGGATCACTTGTCTTACTACTATCACTACTGAGAATTCCTATTGACAGCAAGTAAAACTCCATTAGGTATTCCTTAGCGAGCCACGTTCAAAGAACTTATTCTCTAATAAGCACCTATATACTTGCTTTAGTGTCTCCACACAAATGATCATGAGATCAATCATCCTCATCCAACGAAGCAAGCAACGTATGTACCAATCTATCCGGATTCACTAATCCCCAATTTAGTAATCCAACGATTGGGAACTATTTTAGTTTTAAGCTTTCTAAGAATTTAGATCTCATTAGAATGATCATCATCATTATTCTAAAAGCATTGCTTAAAACTATGGGTTTATCACATATTATAAAACAAATCATGTAGATAATTAAAAGCCTTTAATAAATTAATACTTTTTATTAATAAATGAATAAGATTGTTACAAAGTATATGCTTTATCATCAAACATGATTGGCTTGTGTGCATACTACTTTCAATCTCTCACTTGAACTAAAACCAATCGTCATGGTATCTTATACTCTTCTTCTCTAAGTGACGATTATCCTGCTGTTGGATAAGCTTTAGTTAATGGATATGTAATGTTGTTCTTGAGAGTCCACTATCTCTATAGTGATTTCCCATCTTTCAATGATTCTAATAATCAAATGAAAGTGCCACAACACATGTTTAGATTCAAGATGAGACTTAGGAACTATTCCTAGTTACGTAATGAACTTTTAATCCAAACAATCAACTTGCGACTTCATTTATAGCTATATACTTTGTCTTTATCACTAAACCAAAGAACTCTTTTTTTGTTTGGAACCTTTCCAATTCAACGCACCACTTATTCAAGATAACGCTTTACCTTAAAGTGGATTTTTCTGTCATCTTGGTCTGTCTGAAAAACATGAGTCTGTTAAGCCCTCTAGTTTTAATTTAGACCCACCATGAATATGATCACATCCTTAGTGCCGGTTAAGCACTTTAAGATGTTTTTCACTGACTCATAGTGAACTTCTCCATAATATGACTGATCAACATCAGGTCTCGTATATTTCATTGCATACATGATTGTCACTCATGCGATCTCTCTTCTTTTAATAGTTTGTGGGGACTATTAAGAGAGATACACTCCATGGCTCATCAACATGAAACATCTCTTGGAGCTTGTCATGCTAAACAACTTTAGCATCAAATGAATATACATTCCTTGGGTTAAGTTGAGCATCCTTTTAAATCTATCTATATAGATTTTATCCCCAATTAAGATACTCTTCCCAAATCATTCGTGGAGGAATGTTTAGACAACTTTATCTTTACTGATTGTAGCATTGGTATGTTATTCCTCATCCGTAGTATATCAACATATAATACTAGAAATTTCACGACGCTCCCACTGACCCTTTTGTACACACTAGAAGTCTTACCTCATCGAATGTAACTCTTGATCATCATCTTCTATGATGTGTACCTCATCATCATCATCCATGATGAATCCATACCTCCTAGGTATCTTTGGTACTATTCTAGATTTCTACGATTAGATTGTGGTACAATAGAAATTACATCTACAGTTCCTCTTATTTGACTTATAGTGTTTTGTGGTTCTTGAACTCTTCAAGATCTATTATCCTCCCACTAGCCCCTTGATGATAAACACCTTTATCTTAGAAAGCGTGTTTTCGTAACAAACACCTTTTGCTAAGTAGAATTATAGAACATATACCTAAACTTACTTTAGGATGTCCCACAAATCAGTACATGTCAAATCTTGTCCCAAGCTTATCCTTTGAAACATTTTCACATAAGTTGGACAACCCCATATCTTAACATACTTAAGATTAGGAATCCTCCCCATCCATAACTTTTATGGAGTCTTGAGGCCGATTTTGAGGTTACCATTTTCGTGATATGTGTACCATTTCTAGGACATTATCCCGGAAGGATCTTTGGAATGTCGGTAAAATCATTATGGACCGCACCATGTCCAACAAGGTACGATTTTCATTCGGATACATCAATCAATTATTGCGTGTATCGGGGATGTGTCCATTATGAAAAACCATTTGAGATGATCTAGAAACTTATTGCACAAGTATTTATTCCTTGATCTAATCAAAGAATCTTAATACATTGCCAATTTATTTCACTTCCAATTCTTTGAACCTTTCAAATAATTCACACTTGTATTTCAAAGAAATACACATATTCAACTCTTTGAATGATCATCTCCTTTTCTTATACTAATTTGTTCAATATACAAAATTATTTTCATGTAAGTCAAGTATACAAAATTTATTAAGTAATATTCCAGTTCTATACAAAACATTATTATTATAAATAGAACAACAATTGTTCTTAATTATAATACCAAAGATTTCATTGTCCAACAATAAAATGGAAATAATATTTTTAACAAGAACTGGAATACAATAACAACTTATTGACTTAATAGATTTTCCCGTAGGCATTGCTAAACTATAAGTTTCTATGGCTAATGCTGCAACCCTTGCTTCATTTTCCATACATAGGATTACTTATATTTGTTTAGCTTTCTACTTCTGCTTGGTCCCTTCATAAATCTATATTTATGATAACTAAAGTCGGTATCCAATACCCAAGTAGAACCTTGACTTAAAGAAAAAATTTATTTCAATCATGAACAAAAAGCGTATTATGAAGAAACTTCACTAAGCTTCTTTGGTTAGCCTCTGCAAGATGCTTCTTGCAGTTTCTTTCCAGTGTCCAGGCTTATTGCAGTGGAAACAAACTCCTTTGCTATCCTTATCAGTTTTGTTCTTATTATCCTTTGTTTACGCCTTTCTCTTTACCTTCTTTGAATCGTTCTTCTTTTCAGAAGATCCTTTGGCCCCTACCAGTAAGACATGGTCTTTCTTCATTGGAAAGTGACTCTCAACATTTTTCAACATGTTAAGCAAATCAGCAAAGTTGATATCTAGCTTGTTCATATGAAAAATTCACAACAATTGTGAAAGGAGTCCGGGAGTGAGTGCAAGATCAAATCTTGGCCCAACTCTCCATCCATGACAAAACCAGTTGTCCTAATTGATCAATCAGATTGATTATGTTAAGAACTTTTTATCTGTACTATAGTGCCATTGGCCATTCTAGATCGGAAGAGCTCCTTAGATATCGATATCTATCAGTCCTACTTTCCTCACCATCAACTACTTGATGTGCGGGAATATAGTAAAAGCATCCATAGTTTCATCTTGTATTTGAAGCTCGTTATTCATGGATGCGAGCATGATGCGATGAGCCAATCGTGCATCATTTTGCCACTTTCTAAAAGTAGCAATCTCTTCCTCGGAGGCATTATGCGCAACCATTACGAGGATAGGCGTATTAAGGACATAAGATAACTTTTACGCCATGAGAACTATTCTCAAATTCCTTAACCAATCCGTTTAATTGATTGCGTTAATTTAGCATCTAATATGCTTCATGATGATAGTAATTTTAGACATTGTAAAATTACGTAAATGAATTTGTAATTAACAACATTTTAACATACATTCTTTTATTAATTACCAAAATAAATTAGGTCTTGTTTTAAATTGGTATCTCCCACTATTTTCTTCAAACTATATTACCCTCACTTATATAGTTCGGCAAAATCTAATTAAAGATTTGCTAGTGAGAATAAGGATCCCATTTCAAATGTATATAGCCTTGTGGTGACACAACAAACTATATATAAACAAATAGGTAGACAACTTTTGTCAATTACATCAACTATGCAACTCCTTTTCTTTTGCCTCTTAGATTATTTTGATTAAGTGATGGCACATCCGAATCAAAATTATCCAAGTTAAGTCCGACCTAGCACTCCATATATTCAAAAAAGAAAAATATCATCCTTGTGGTGACACAACAAAACAATATTGTTCAATTTTCTTTATAAGCATCAAATGTGATAAATTAACATCTTAAATACTTAATACTTGCCTTGTGGTGACACAACAAACTCATATTAAATATTTAATACTCTATTAATTTTATCATGCTAGAAAGCTGACGTTCGATATTCCAAATATCTTTGAGCGCTTAGGACTTAATATAAAAATTTGAGGGTTTGTTATTAATTTGTCTCATCTTGTTTAGCGCAGCATGCACATATATATATAAAATACGCGTCGTATTAATTAACATGCAAAGCATGTTTGCATAATATATAATATATATAGTATAAGCATGCACATATAGAATACTATATTCTACCCGGATTGATTATGGACTTTTATCCTAGTTTGGTTCACTAGAGCCACCAAGTGAACCAAAAGGTCAAACCCTAGGGGTACAAGAATTAATATTTAAATATAACTATTACATTTAAACCCGGGCTCCATTACAAACGGGTCTTCAAGCGCTCCTTGTTCCTTGATCTCCAATTCTTCAAAATTAATTCTAACTATTCCTATTACAAAACTATTTAAAATAAATAGAAACCTTGATCGTGATCGAGGAGAAGTACATAGGAGGAGATAGAATTTACATTAAGAAAAAATTAGAGAAGGCGAGGTCTGCATGAATTCCCATTTAATAAAACCCATACATTCATGCATCCAACTAAAATAAAATCTAATCATATTGGGTCAATAGTCCATAATCAATCCCATTTATTATCATACACATCACCATATATGCATCAATAAATAACATTCATCTCATGAATAATAAACATTTAATATATATATTGATATCATTTAATGGGCAAATTTAGTTAAGTATAAAATCTAATTTTGAATCAAAATAAACTCCTTTATTTTAATCCAAATTTAAATCAAAATAAAACTATTTTATTTTAATTTATCTAATTTTGAATAAAATAAACTATTTTATTTTAATCAAAATCATTAATCAAAATAAACTCCTTTATTTTAATTAATTATGGAATCGATTCCATGAAAAAAAAAAATAAACTTATTAAAGGAAACACGGATTATCTTTCCTATTCACAAATAAACTCCTTTATTTTGAATAATATGAAATCTTATTTCATATCTAAATAAACTCCTTTATTTAAGGAAAGACTGATTCTTTTTCCTATTCACAAATAAACCTTTTATTTTTGAATAATATGAAATCTAATTTCATATCAAAATAAACTCCTTTATTTAAGGAAACATAAAATTCAATTTCAACTCCAATTAGTTATCATGGAATCCAATTCCAACTCTAATTAGTTAGCATGAAATTTAATTTTAAAATTAAAATAGACTTTATATTTTAATATAAAATAAACTTTTTATTTTAAAATTAAAATAAAATTTTTATTTTAATAATAAAATTATTAAGTATAATATATATTATATATATATATATATAACTATTATATATATATATATAATAACCAAAATTATTCATTTAGTTATGTATATATTATTCATTTAGTTCCAGTATATTCCTGTACATTCTATTTCATGTTCCTGATTCAGCACTATGTACGAAGCATGTCACGTTAATATATATCATATATATTGTAAGACCCCAACTTATTATTAATGAAATTTAATTTTCTCTATTTATTATTTTGAAATAGTAAGGGTTGATGTGATTAATGTGGATAGTTAGGGGTAAAATACTGTAAATATTTCAAAATAAGCAAGTGGTTATAAAATATTCATTGTTGTCGGAATATTAGTTTGGTCGTGGAATATTAAATGCTTTGTCGGGAATATTAAATGCAATGACAGTAAGACCGTGTGGGCCCCATAACTGAAAGCGATTGGATGAAGAAAGCGACAAATATAAGTTGGTTAAAAAACTAGCAGGCGTAGTTATTACCATTAATCTTGTTAAAATACTCGGTGGTTAAAACACACAGAAGATACGGTATTGCACCAATTATTGATTCTTACGTAAGAAGGCACTACTCGATAATGGTTACGATAATTCTTTACTTCAAATTATTTTATTGATTCAATAATTCTTTGCGTTGATATTTTATATTCTTTGTTGTTTGATAATTGTCATTACACATATATTTTTCATTATCGAAGCAATAATTCATATTATCTGAATAATATTATTAGATAACATTATTGGCAATGTCTAGAAAGTTACATCTAAGGAGAGGTTTGGTCACCTAATTGCTTGCGCAAGATGAGGAGAAATTCTTATTGAAAAGCCCTCTTTCACAGGAGCGCACGGTTGTCAATATTGTGATTACGTAATATTATTTGTGAATAATTAATTATTGATTCATATGATGAGGAAAATATTGATTTTATGTGGATATAGATGGAGAAAAATTTTAATGTGACAATTGTTGAAAATTGAAATTTTATCTTTTTACTAAATAAGATAATGTATTATTATATTTTAATAATATAATAATGGTGATATTTTACAACGAATGTGGGATATATGAGTATCTGAGGAGGAAGAGTATTTTTTGTTGCAATAAATGTTTAAAATATGTTAAACATGTCGGTGGACCCATTTATTATTGAAATTTGATTATAAACATAAAATCGCTTGTTTATGGATTTCGGTCAATTTCTGCTTGGAATTTGGAAAAACTTTCTTACGCAAAGTTGTAGAAATTGAATTTCCTATAAAAACACGCGAGATTCAATTTTCTGATAAAAGGGCTATTTATTATGAATTATTGATGTTCGAAATTCTGAATAATTGATTTTTTGGAAGTTTTAATTATTTTAAATAATAAAAACATTTTTGATTTGTTTGGTAGACTTATTTGTTGTCAAGCATGGCTGAATTCAGATCATAGATTGTGTAGCGTAGAAATTTATATATAATATATTAATATTATATTAAATTTTACTTTTTAGTGTTCTAGCAATTTCTATAAATAGGGTGCTTAGGTTAGAATTGAAAATCACACCGGCTGAAGTTTTCTCTCTCTATATTATCGAAGCGTATTCTTGTGAGTATTTTGAGTATAATTTGAGTATTGCTATTCGGTGTGCAAGTTCAAGTCATAGACTATATCCCAGGTTTTTAATTTAGAAGTCTTGATCTTTTTGAGGTAAGGGATATTTTTTTTTTCGTAATGATATTATTTCTTGAATATCATTATGTTGAAATATTGATCTGAAGTTTTTATCAAATTTGGAACTTTTGGTGTCTGAGATTACTATTCACGTGTACCGGCATTATTCACGTATCGACCTTTATTCATTCGAATACTATTCGACTATTCATCAAAAAATGAAAAAAAATTTCTTTTAAAATCAAAATATCTATTACGGATACTAGCTTTGATTGTATCCATGTTTTGATCATTCTTGAATTTTACACCACTGCGATTATTTTTGAGGGTATTTTTGGGCGTGAATAAAACAAAAATCTGAATCCTTAATCCTTATTCCTTGTCATTTTGTTTCCTTTGGATTCGTTTCTTTAAAATATTTTTCATCATCTTGATCTTAAATGATGATATTATGGAATATCTTTGGCACATAGTGTGAAAAGATGAATGATTTCAAGAATATCTTTGGCTTTGTAGTGCAAAGATGAGCAGTGTTTAGATGAACATGACCAATGATTGATGAATATCTTTGGCTGTGTAGCGAAGATGAATATGTGATTCGGATATATATTGATTGATGTTACGGGGATAAAAGATGAGCGATGAACTTTTAAATTCATACATGGAAGATAGTAGTTTGCATTCTCTACTTAACTCTTCTAATGAATTATTATTTCATTGCGAATATTGATTTAAAATTTGTTGTCTATTGTATTACTATTAGATTTTTCTGTTGAAGACTAACGATAATTTGTTGTATATTATCTTAGTCATAATATTCTTTCTTGAGCTAGTTGAGCTCACCCTTTTCCTTTTGTTCCATTTTTCTCGGGAGGCGAGAATATAAGCGAGTGCAGTCGGGTATGGAATGAAGGTTCTAGAGAGAGTTGTTTAGTAGTCCTCACCATTTTGTAAAATAATGTATCAATAAATGTGATGAGGATTTATTTGAGTATAGATATTATCAGAAGATAATATTTGTATTTAAACTCACGATTTCTTGTTGTAATAATAAAGTTGTAGTTGTTTACATGTACCATGTATTGACAACTCAAAATGGGTGATGTATACCTATTTTGGGGCGTCACGATTGGTATCGAGCTTAGGGATATGATCTCGGCGGAGATCGGGGAATAGAACTAGGAGGAGAGGCGAGTAAATCCTTTGCTAGTGTGTCCTACTAAGCTTATTTGTTAGTTGGTCGATATATAGGGATATTATGTGATATATTAATTTCCTTAATTAACCCTTGTTTTATGGCGATGATTTGAGAATGTCGTGAGAATATTAACAATGGAAATGAGGCCGTGGAGACGCTTTGTACTCACCAACGAGGAGAGCGTGCTGACAGTCGGGCAATGTTCCTCCATGTGAACAACACCATTGAAGCGAGATGATGAGCGAGGGGATGTTTAGAAGTTTTTTGCGATTCATACAAAATCGAACGAGGAGACTCGTGTTCAAAATCTGAGGAGGAAATGATAGCAATTCACGGGTTGTCACACCAAGCGATTCGAAGAGTTGGGACCACGAATTTAAGGAAAGCGAGATCCGATCATGGCGGAAACATGGGTCAAGCAAATTACCAAGATATTCGATGTCTTGGGATGCGGAGAACAGAAGGTTCCATTCGCCACCTTTATGTTAAAATGGCGAAGGCGGACTCTGGTGGGAGTGCGTGAAGCGTACCCATCCAGTACTTTTCGGCATGTCTTGGGAGGCGTTTGAAGCTATTTAATGACAAATACTTTCACGAAAGTGTTAAATCGTATGAAGGAAGTGGAGTTCATCGATTGGAACAAAACAACATGGCGGTGTCTCTCGATGCGAGGCAAAGTTTGCGAGTTATCCAGTTTTGCACCTCATTTGGTGGAGAATGAGGAGCGTATGGCGCGGATGTTTACGAGAGGTTTGAAACCCGGCGTCGACAATATCTCATCTCTCATAAATTTTCTCTCTATTCGAGATGTTGTTAACGAGGCTCAATTGTTAGAAGCGAGATAACGAGTATATTCAACCAGGACCATAACCGAGGATCGTACCGGAGATAGCGATCAACGAATAATGATAACCGGCGGAGAAATAAACAGACGGACAAAAATGGTAACCACTCGGTGGTAATCATGGCCATAAAAATAGAAGAAGCGAGTCGGGAGGAGATTTTAAAAGAGAGATTTAATAACGACCATGTGAAGGCAGCGGTCTTGGCGAAGAATGGGTTCTAAGGGAGGAGAACGACCACCGGGTCATATATCTTTAAATCACGGAAAGAGGGACATATTAGTCAAACCGCCCTGACAGATTCAAGGTATGCTATAATTGTGGAAAGGAAGGACATATCGCTCGAGATTATGCGGTAGCAAAACCTAGTTCAATGAGGATTTGGTGACTCAAAAACTATCCCGAAAAAGTCAAAGTCAACGATTAGGAAGAGGCGTTTGTTGTGGTACCGGTCAAAATCGAGAAACCTAAGCGAGGTGATCACGGGTAAGCTATTTATAAATTCTTGCGAAGTTTATACCTTACTTGATCTGGTGTGCTACCCATTCATTTATCTCTCTGCATGTGCTCAGCGTTTAAACTTGACTCAGGAGAAATTAGACTTTGACCTATCTGTGGAAACTCCGTTAGGAGAAACTTTCATCACATCCACATGTTTATAAATCTTGTTTGATTCAAGTTGGCACCATCACCTTACACATTGACCTTATCTCTTTAAAGATACTTGCTTTTGATGTGATTTTAGGGATTGATTGGTTAACTACTCATCATGCCAAAATTGATTGTTTTAAATGGGTTGTTAGTTTTCATATTCTAACCAACCTGTTGTTATGCAATTCAAGCAACTAAACCATTAAAATCAATCACTATCATATCTAATCATAAAGCTATTCGTTTATTGAAAAAGCGGATGTCAAGCTTTCTTAGCCCATGTTATGGATTTGAATAAAGACACGTCAAATTTGAATAATATTCTGTTGTTATTGACTTTCTGGCGTATTTCTGAAGAACTTCCGGTCTACCCCCCGAGCGTGAAGTTGAATTCTTTATTGATCTTGAACACGGTACAAAGCCCATTTCTAAAACCCCATATCGAATGGCTCTATTGAACTTGAGGAGTTAAAGGTCCAACTATAGGAATTGTTGGACATCGGTTTCATTAAATCCTAGTACATCTCCTTGGGGTGCTCTGTTTTATTAAGTAAAGAAGAAAGAGCGGGGAGTATGCGACTTTGTATATTGATCGGGGAATTGAACCATGTCACCATCAAGAATAGGTATCCTCTACCTCGTATTGATGACTTGTTTGACCGATTGCAAAGGGCACAATTCTTTTCAAAAATCGATCTTAGATTACGGATATCATCAATGAAGATTAGAATCGAGGATATTCAAAAGACGCCTTGAACTCGGTATGGGCATTATGAATTCTTAGTCATGTCTTTCGGACTAACTAATGCTCCTGCGACTTTCATGGATATGATGAGCCAAGTATTCAAGGATATTTGGATCGATTCGTTGTTGTCTTTATTGATGACATCCTCATATATTCCAAAAGTAGTGAAGATCATGAGCACCATTTGAAGTCGGTACTCGAAAGGCTTCGTGAAAACCAACTATATGCCAAATTGAAGAAATGCGAGTTACGGCTTGAGGAAGTAGCATTTCTTGGGCACGTGGTGTCAAAACATGGAGTATCTGTTGATCCGACGAAGATTGAAGCAATCTGAAAGTTAGAAGCAACCGAAGTCGGTGGTTGAAATCGTAGTTTTTGGGCTTAATTGGTTATTATCGGAGATTCGTGGAAGGGTTTTCTCGAATCGCTACTCCATTAACCCACTAACTCGGAAGGATACAAAATTCGTTTGGAGTGAAGAATGAGAAGAGTTTCCAAGAGCTTAAGAGGAGACTTATTTGGCACTGTTCTAACAATACCATCTGGTTCGGATGGATTTGTTATCTCACTGACGATGCTTGAGGCAAAGGGTTAGGATGTGTTCTCATGCAACGTGGGAAAGTCATAGCCTATGCCTCGCGACAACTTAAAAGAGTATGAGAGGAATTATCCTACTCATGATCTAGAGTTAGCGGCCCGATTTCGTGCTTTGTTAGATATGGAGGCACTATCTATATGGGGAGAAAGTGGAGATATATTCGGACCATAAAAGCCTTAAATATTTCTTCACTCAAAAAGAACTCAACATGCGGCGGCGGACGTTGGCTCGAGCTATTGAAAGACTACGACCACACTATTGATACCATCACGGAAAAGCGAACGTGGTAGGCGACGCGTTGAGTAGAAGATCATATCACGAGGAGCGAGTGCGATGATGTCAAGTATAAGCATAGAGCCAACTTTAATAGAAAAAGTTAAGGTTGCTTTCGAGCCACCAGGCCGGAGCGATGCGTATGAAGAAGAAAGTACAAGAAGGAGCTATTAGGGCGAGAATTGATGAAGAAGGAATACTTGAGTCCACTCTGAACTTTGTGTTCCTAACGACTCGATTTGAAGTACAAGATTATGATGGAGGCACACAATACACCATTTGCAATCCATCACGGAAGTACTAAAATGTATCGTGATCTTGACATACATTTTGGTGGAACAATATGAAGAGAGAGATTGCAAAGTTTATCTCGATGTGTTTAACTTGCCAACGTGTAAAGGCGGAGCATCTAGTACCTAAAGGTCCGTTGCAACCACTTGAGATTCCGAAATGGAAGTGGGAACACATTACCATGGATTTAAATTCGGGTCTTCCTACGGTTTCTCAAGGCATCAATGCTATTTGGGTTATTGTTGATAGATTAACCAAGTCTGCTCATTTCTTGCCGTCTGGAGACTTATTCCTTGAGCGTCTTGCTAGTATATGCGTGAATGAAATTGTGAGGTTGCATGGCATGCACATATCCATAGTTTGGGATCGTGACCCAAGATTCACTTCAAGATTTTGGGTTAGCTTGCAAAAAGCTATGGACGCGGATTTGCGATTTAGTTCGGCATACCATCCCCAAAGCGGACGGACAATCGAGAGGGACTATTCAAACTCTTGAAGATTTATTAAGACTACGTGTCCTAGACTTCAAGGCGATTGGGATAAGTATTTACCATTGGTGGAATTCTCCTACTACAACAACAATTATCGAGCAAGTATAGGTGTGGCTCCATTGAAGCATTATATGGGCCGAAAATGTCGTTCTCGATATGTTGGGATGAGGTGGGTGAAGCAACATTGTTGGGACCCGAGTTAAATACGTATGACTCACCGAAAAGATTCAAATGATTCGACAAGCGTATACAAAGCGGCACAAGATCGACAAAAGAGTTATCGGGATCTTCATCGAAAGGGCGTGGAATTTAGTGTAGGGGATCATGTATTGTTGTTGCGAGTTGCTCCATGGAAGGGAGTTACAAGATTTGGGAAGAGAGGAAAGTTCAATCCACGATTTATTGGTCCATTTCAAATTCTTGACCGAGTAGGAAATGTAGCCTATAGACTTGCGTTACCTCCAAGTATGTCTAAATTTCATAATGTGTTTCACATATCGTACTTAAGTAAATATATGAAAGACCCGAACCACGTTATAGAATTAGAACCCAGGACGAAATAGCCAGAAGACTTAACGTATGAGGAGGTACTGTCAAGATCTTGGATAGGAAGGAGCATATCCTACGCCATGAAAGGTCATACCACAAGTTAAAGTTTTGTGGAGGAATCATGCTATAGAGGAAATGACACGGAATTGGAAACGGAAATGAAAGCGAGGTATCCTCACCTTTTGAAACACACCGAATACGTCACGTCGATTTCGAGGACGAAATTTCATAAGGAGGGAGGTTGTAAGACCCCAACTTATTATTAATGAAATTTAATTTTCTCTTTTTATTATTTTGAAATAGTAAGGGTTGATGTGATTAATGTGGATAGTTAGGGGTAAAATCATAAATATTTCAAAATAAGCAAGTGGTTATAAAATATTCATTGTTGTTAGGGAATATTCGTTTGGTGGTGGAATATTAAATCTTTGTCGGGAATATTAAATGCGACAGCCCTGACCATGTGTGGGCCCATAACGGAAAGCGATTGGATGAAGAAAGCGACAAATATAAGTTGGTTAAAAATAACAGGCGTAGTTATTACCATTAATCTTTGTTAAAATACTAAATGGTTAAAACACATGAAGCACGGTATTGCACCAATTATTGATTCTTACGTGAAAGGCACTACTCGATAATGGTTACGATGTAATTCTTTATTCGATTTTTTTATTGATTCAATAATTCTTTGCGTTGATATTTTATATTCATTGTTTTTGATAATTGTCATTACACAATATTTTTCATTATCGAAACAATAATTCATATTATCTGAATAATATTATTAGATAACATTATTGGCAATGTCTAGAAAGTTACATCTAAGGAGAGGTTTGGTCACCTAATTGCTGGCGCCGATGAGAGAAATTCTTATTGAAAGCCCCTCTTTCCCAGGAGCGCACGGTTGTCGATATTGTGATTACGTAATATTATTTGTGAATAATTAATTATTGATTCATATGATGAGGAAAATATTGATTTTATGTGGATATAGATGGAGAAAAATTTTAATGTGACAATTGTTGAAAATTGAAATTTTATCTTTTACGATAAGATAATGTATTATTATATTTTAATAATATAATAATGGTGATATTTTACACAACGAATGTGGGATATATGAGTATCTGAGGAGGAAGAGTATTTTTGTTGCAATAAATGTTTAAAACATGTTAAACATGTCGGTGGACCCCATTTATTGACCGAAATTTGATTATAGCTTGTAAAATCGCCTGTTTGTGGATTTGGTCAATTTACATTTTTGGATTTGGAAAAACTTTCTTCTGCAAAGTTGTAGAAATTGAATTTCCTATAAAAACACGCGAGATTCGAATTTTCTGATAAAAGGGCTATTTATTATGAATTATTGATGTTCGAAATTCTGAATAATTGATTTTTGGAAGTTTTAATTATTTTAAATAATAAAAACGTTTTTGATTTGTTTGGTAGACTTATTTGTTGTCAAGCATGGCTGAATTCAGATCATAGATTGTGTGCGTAGGAATTTATATATAATATATTAATATTATATTAAATTTTACGCTTTGAATGTTCTAGCGATTTCATAAATAGGGTGCTTGGGTTAGAATTGAAAATCACACCAGAAACTGAAGTTTTCTCTCTCTATATTATCGAGCGTATTCTTGTGAGTATTTTGAGTATAATTTGAGTATTGCTATTCGGTGCAAGTTCAAGTCATAGCTATATCAGGTGTTTAAATTTAAATCTTGATCTTTCGAGGTAAGGGATATTTTTTTTCGTAATGATATTATTTCTTCAATATCATTATGTTGAAATATTGATCTGAAGTTTTTATCAAATTTGGAACTTTTGGTGTCGGAGTTACTATTCACGTATACGGCACTATTCACGTATACGGTACTATTCACGAATACGGCACTATTCATCGAAAAATGAAAATTTTTTCTTTTTGTCCAAAATATCTACTATGGATACTAGCTTTGATTGTATCCATGTTTTGATCATTCTTGAATTTTACACCACTGTGATTATTTTTGAGGTATTTTTGGGCGTGAATAAAACAAAATCGAATCCTTAATCCTTATTCCTTGTCATTTTGTTTCCTTTGGATTCGTTTCTTTAAAAATATTTTTCATCATCTTGGTCTTAAATGATGATATTATGGAATATCTTTGGCTGTAGTGCAAAGATGAATGATTTCTGAAGAATATCTTTGGCTGTGTAGTGCAAAGATGAGCAGTGTTTAGATGAACATGACCAATTGATGAATATCTTTGGCTTTGTAGTGCAAAGATGAATATGTGATTCGGATATATATTAATTGATGTTACAGGGATAAAAGATAGAGCGATGAACTTTTAAATTCATACATGGAAGATAGTAGTTTGCATTCTCTACTTAACTCTTCTAATAAATTATTATTTCATTGCGAATATTGATTTAAAATTTGTTGTCTATTGTATTCTATTAGATTTTTCCTATTGAAGACTAACGATAATTTGTTGTATATTATCTTAGTCATAATATTCTTTACTCTGAGCTAGTTGAGCTCACCCTTTTCCTTTTGTTCCATTTTTTCTCGGGAGGCGAGAATATAAGCGAGTGCAGTCGGGTATGGAATGAAGGTTCTAGAGAGAGTTGTTTAGTAGTCCTCACCATTTTTGTAAAATAATGTATCAATAAATGTGATGAGGATTTATTTGAGTATAGATATTGTCTAGAAGATAATATTTGTATTTAAACTCACAGTTTCTTGTTGTAATAATAAAGTTGTAGTTGTTTACGTACCATGTATTGACAACTCGAAATGGGTGATGTATACCTATTTTGGGGGCGTCCACGGTTGGTATCGAGCTTAGGGATATGATCTCTGGAGATCGGGGAATAGAACTAGGAGGGAGAGCGAGTAAATCCTTCGCTAGTGTGTCCTACCTAAGCTTATTTGTTAGTTGGTCGATATATAGGGATATTATGTGATATATTGATTTCCTTAATTAACCCTTGTTTTATGACGATGTTTGAGAATGTCGTGAGAATATTAACAATGGAAATGAGGCCGTGGAGACGCTTTGTACTCACCAACGAGGAGAGCGCATGCAGTGGTGGCAATGTTCCTCCTCATGAACAACACCATTGGCGAGATGATGAGCGAGGGGATGTTTAGAAGTTTTTTGCGATTCATGCAAAATCGGACGAGGAGACTTCGTGTTCAAAATATGAGAGGAGGAAATGATAGCAATTCACGGGTTGTCACAATGAAAGCGATTCAAAGAGTTGGGACCACGAATTTAAGGAAAGCCGATCCGATCATGGCGGAAACATGGGTCAAGCAAATTACCAAGATATTCGATGTCTTGGGATGCGGAGGAGAACGAAGGTTCCATTCGCCACCTTTATGTTAAAAGTGGCGAAGCGGACTCTTGGTGGGAATCAGTGAAGCGTACCCATCCGTACTTTCGGCATGTCTTGGGAGGCGTTTGAAAGCTATTTAATGACAAATACTTTCTGAAAGTGTTACGTCGTATGAAGGAAGTGGAGTTCATCGATTGGAACAAAACAACATGACGGTGTCTCGATGCGAGGCAAAGTTTGCGAGTTATCGGGTTTGCACCTCATTTGGTGGAGAATGAGGAGCGTTATGGCGGATGTTTACGAGAGGTTTGAAACCCGATACGACATATATCTCATCTCTCATAAATTTTCTCTCTATTCGGATGTTGTTAACGAGGGCTCAATTGTTAGAAGCGAGATAACGAGTATATTCAACGAGGGACCATAACCGGGATCGTACGGAGATAGCGATCAATGAGAATAATGATAACCAATGGAGAAATAAACAAACGGACAAAAATGGTAACCACTCTGGTGATAATCATGGCCATGAAAATAGAAGAAGCGCGAGTCGGGAGGAGATTTTAAAGAGGAGATTTAACAACGACCATGTGAAGGCAGCGGTCTTAAAAGCGACAAGCCCGGTTCTAAGGGGGAGAACGACCACCGGTCATATCTACAAATCACGGAAAAGAGGACATATTAGTCCAAAGCGCCCTAGCAGTTCAAGGTATGCTATAATTGTGGAAAGGAAGGATATATCGCTCGAGATTATGCGATAGCAAAACCTAGTTCAATGAGGACGGTGACTCAAAAGATATCCCGAAAAAATCAAAGTCAACGATTAGGGAAAGCGTTTGTTGTGGTCGGTCAAAATCGAGAAACCCAAATAAGGTGATCACGGGTAAGCTATTTATAAATTCTTGCGAAGTTTATACCTTACTTGATCTTTGGTGCTACCCATTCATTTATCTCTCCTGCATGTGCTCAACGTTTAAACTTGACTCAGGAGAAATTAGACTTTGACCTATCTGTGGAAACTCAGTTAGGAGAAACTTTCATCACATCCATTTGTTTATAAATCTTGTTTGATTCAAGTTGGCACCATCACCTTACTGTTGACCTTATCTCTTTAAAGATACTTGCTTTTGATGTGATTTTGAGGGATTGATTGGTTAACTACTCATCATGCCAAAATTGATTGTTTTAAATAAGGTTGTTAGTTTTCATATTCCTAACCAACTTTGTTATGCGAATTCAAGCAACTAAACCATTAAAATCAATCACTATCATATCTAATCATAAAGCTATTAGTTTATTGAAAAGCGGATGTCGAGCTTTCTTAGCCCATGTTATGGATTTGAATAAAGACACGTCAAATTTGAATAATATTCTGTTGTTATTGACTTTCTGGCGTATTTCTGAAGAACTTCCGGTCTACCCCGAGCGTGAAGTTGAATTCTTTATTGATCTTGAACACAGTACAAAGCCCATTTCTAAAACCCCATATCGAATGGCTCCTATTGAACTTGGAGTTAAAGGTCCAACTATAGGAATTGTTGGACATCGGTTTCATTAAATCTAGTACATCTCCTTGGGGTGCTCTGTTTTATTAAGTAAAGAAGAAAGGCGGGGAGTATCACGACTTTGTATTGACTATCGGGAATTGAACCATGTCACCATCAAGAATAGGTATCCTCTACCTCGTATTGATGACTTGTTTGACCAGTTCTGAGGGCACAATTCTTTTCAAAAATCGATCTTAGATTACGGATATCATCGGTGAAGATTAGAAGCGAGGATATTCAAAGGCGCCTTGAGAACTTCGTATATGGGCATTATGAATTCTTAGTCGTGTCTTTTCGGACTAACTAATGCTCCTGCGGCTTTCATGGATATGATGAACCGAGTATTCAAGGAATATTTGGATCAATTCGTTGTTGTCTTTATTGATGACATCCTCATATATTCCAAAAGCCGTGAAGATCATGAGCACCATTTGAAGTTTGGTACTCGAAAGGCTTCGTGAAAACCAACTATATGCCAAATTGAAGAAATGCGAGTTCGGCTTGAGAGAAGTAGCATTTCTTGGGCACGTGGTGTCAAAAACATGGAGTATCTGTTGATCCGGCGAAGATTGAAGCAATCTGAAAGTTAGAACAACCAAAGTCGGTGGCCGAAATACGTAGTTTTTTGGGCTTAAATTTGGTTATTATCGGAGATTCGTGGAAGGGTTTTCTCGAATCGCTACTCCATTAACCCACTAACTTCGGAAGGATACAAAAATTCGTTTGGAGTGAAGAATGCAAGAAGAGTTTCCAAGAGCTTAAGAGGAGACTTATTTATTTTGTTCTAACAATACCATCTGGTTCGGATGGATTTGTTATCTCTGATGATGCTTGAGCAAAGGGTTAGGATGTGTTCTCATGCAACGTGGGAAAGTCATAGCTTATGCCTCGCGACAACTTAAAGAGTATGAGAGGAATTATCCTACTCATGATCTAGAGTTAGCGGCCCGATCGTTTTCAGCGCTAAAGATATGGAGGCACTATCTATATGGGGAGAAAGTGGAGATATATTCGGACCATAAAAGCCTTAAATATTTCTTCACTCAAAAAGAACTCAACATCGGCGGCGGACGTTGGCTCGAGCTATTGAAAGACTACGACCACACTATTCAATACCATCTGGAAAAAGCGAGCGTGGTAGTAGGCGCGTTGAGTAGAAGATCATATCTTGAGGGAGCAGTGCGATGATGTCAAGTATAAGCATAGAGCCAACTTTAATAGAAAAGTTAAGGTTGCTCGAGCCACCGGCCGGAGCGATGCGTATAATGAAGAAGAAGAAAGTACAAGAAGGAGCTATTAGGGCGAGAATTGATGAAGAAGGAATACTTGAGTCCACTCTGAGACTTTGTGTTCCTAACGACTCGATTTGAAGTACAAGATTATGATGGAGGCACACAATACACCATTTGCAATCCATCACGGAAGTACTAAAATGTATCGTGATCTTGACATACATTTTGGTGGAACAATATGAAGAGAGAGATTGCAAAGTTTATCTCGATGTGTTTAACTTGCCAGCGTGTAAAGGCGGAGCATCTAGTACCTAAAGGTCCGTTGCAACCACTTGAGATTCCAAAATGGAAGTGGGAACACATTACCATGGATTTACGTTCTGGGTCTTCTACTACGGTTTCTCAAGGCATCAATGCTATTTGGGTTATTGTTGATAGATTAACCAAGTCTGCTCATTTCTTGCCGATCTGGGAGACTTATTCCTTGAGCGTCTTGCTAGTATGCGTGAATGAAATTGTGAGGTTGCATGGCATGCTGTATCCATAGTTTGGATCGTGACCCAAGATTCACTTCAAGATTTTGGGTTAGCTTGCAAAAAGCTATGGGCACGGAGTTGCGATTTAGTTCGACATACCATCCCCAAAGCAGACGAACAATCGAGAGGACTATTCAAACTCTTGAAGATTTATTAAGACTCATGTCCTAGACTTCAAGGCGATTGGGATAAGTATTTACCATTGGTGGAATTCTCCTACAACAACGAGTTATCGAGCAAGTATAGGTGTGGCTCCATTGAAGCATTATATGGGCCGAAAATGTCGTTCTCGAATATGTTGGGATGAGGTGGGTGAAGCAACATTGTTGGGACCCGAGTTAATGCGTATATGACTACCGAAAAGATTCAAATGATTCGACAAGCGTATAAAAGCGGCACAAGATCGACAAAAAGAGTTATGCGGATCTTCATCGAAAGGGCGTGGAATTTAGTGTAGGGGATCATGTATTGTTGCGAGTTGCTCCATGGAAGGGAGTTACAAGATTTGGGAAGAGAGAAAACTCAATCCACGATTTATTGGTCCATTTCAAATTCTTGACCGAGTAGGAAATGTAGCCTATAGACTTGCGTTACCTCCAAGTATGTCTCGTGTTCATAATGTGTTTCACATATCTGTACTTCTTAAATATGTGAAAGACCCGAACCACGTTATAGAATTAGAACCGGACGAAATAGCCGAAGACTTAACGTATGAGGAGGTACCTGTCAAGATCTTGGATAGGAAGGAGCATGTCCTACGCGCAAAGGTCATACCACAAGTTAAAGTTTTGTGGAGGAATCATGCTATAGAGGAAATGACACGGGAATTGGAAAGCGGAAATGAAAAGCGAGGTATCCTCACCTTTTGAAACACTAGGATACGTCACGTCAATTTCGAGGACGAAATTTCATAAGGAGGGAGGTTGTAAGACCCCAACTTATTATTAATGAAATTTAATTTTCTCTATTTATTATTTTGAAATAGTAAGGGTTGATGTGATTAATGTGGATAGTTAGGGGTAAAATACATAAATATTTCAAAATAAGCAAGTGGTTATAAAATATTCATTGTTGTCGGGAATATTCGTTTGGTCGTGGAATATTAAATCTTTGTCGGGGAATATTAAATGCGACCTTAGCATGACCATGTGTGGGCCCCATAACGAAAGCGATTGGATGAAGAAAAGCGACAAATATAAGTTGGTTAAAAATAACGGGCGTAGTTGTTACCATTAATCTTGTTAAAATACTAAATTGGTTAAAACACGAGTAGCACCGGTATTGCACCAATTATTGATTCTTACGTGAAGGCACTACTCAATAATGGTTACGATAATTCTTATTCGATATTTTATTGATTCAATAATTCTTTGCGTTGATATTTTATATTCTTTGTTGTTTGATAATTGTCATTACACAATATTTTTCATTATCGAAGCAATAATTCATATTATCTCGAATAATATTATTAGATAACATTATTGGCAATGTCTAGAAAGTTACATGCAAGGAGGTTTGGTCACCTAATTGCGGCGCCATGAAGGAGAAATTCTTATTGAAAGCCCCTCTTTCTGTAGGCTGCACGGTTGTCGATATTGTGATTACATAATATTATTTGTGAATAATTAATTATTGATTCATATGATGAGGAAAATATTGATTTTATGTGGATATAGATGGAGAAAAATTTTAATGTGACAATTGTTGAAAATTGAAATTTTATCTTTTTACGATAAGATAATGTATTATTATATTTTAATAATATAATAATGGTGATATTTTTACAACGAATGTGGGATATATGAGTATCTGAGGAGGAAGAGTATTTTTGTTGCAATAAATGTTTAAAACATGTTAAACATGTCGGTGGACCCCATTTATTGGTAGAAATTTGATTATAGCTTGTAAAATCGCTTGGTTTGTGGATTTCGGTCAATTTCTGTTTGGAATTTGGAAAACTTTCTTCTGCAAAGTTGTAGAAATTGAATTTCCTATAAAAACTCTCGAGATTCAATTTTCTGATAAAAGGCTATTTATTATGAATTATTGATGTTCAAAATTCTGAATAATTGATTTTTGGAAGTTTTAATTATTTTAAATAATAAAAACGTTTTTGATTTGTTTGGTAGACTTATTTGTTGTCAAGCATGGCTGAATTCAGATCATAGATTGTGTGCGTAGGAATTTATATATAATATATTAATATTATATTAAATTTTACTGCTTTGATGTTCTAAGCAATTTCTATAAATAGGGTGCTTAGGTTAGAATTGAAAATCACACCGAAACTGAAGTTTTCTCTCTATATTATCGGCGTATTCTTGTGAGTATTTTGAGTATAATTTGAGTATTGTTATTCGGTTGCAAGTTCAAGTCATAGACTATATCCAATTGTTTAAATTTAGAAGTCTTGATCTTTCGAGGTAAGGGATATTTTTTTTTTAGTAATGATATTATTTCTTCAATATCATTATGTTGAAATATTGATCTGAAGTTTTATCAAATTTGGAACTTTTGGTGTTTGAGTTACTATTCACGTATCTGGCATTATTCACGTATCGACACTATTCACGAATCTGGCACTATTCATCGAAAAATGAAAATTTTTCTTTTAAGTCCAAAATATCTATTACGGATACTAGCTTTGATTGTATCCATGTTTTGATCATTCTTGAATTTTACACCACTGCGATTATTTTTGAGGTATTTTTGGGCGTGAATAAAACAAAAGTACGAATCCTTAATCCTTATTCCTTGTCATTTTGTTTCCTTTGGATTCGTTTCTTTAAAATATTTTTCATCATCTTCAGGTCTTAAATGATGATATTATGGAATATCTTTGGCTGTGTAGTGCAAAGATGAATGATTTCTGAAGAATATCTTTGGCACGTAGTGCAAAGATGAGCAGTGTTTAGATGAACATGACCAATGATGAATATCTTTGGCTGTAGTGCAAAGATGAATATGTGATTCGGATATATATTGATTGATGTTACAGGATAAAAGATGAGCGATGAACTTTTAAATTCATACATGGAAGATAGTAGTTTGCATTCTCTACTTAACTCTTCTAATGAATTATTATTTCATTCTGCGAATATTGATTTAAAATTTGTTGTCTATTGTATTCTATTAGATTTTTCCCTGTTGAAGACTAACGGTAATTTGTTGTATATTATCTTAGTCATAATATTCTTTACTGAGCTAGTTGAGCTCACCCTTTTCCTTTTTGTTCCATTTTTCTCAAGATGCGAGAATATAGCGAGTATGAGTCGGGGTATGGAATGAAGGTTCTAGAGAGAGTTGTTTAGTAGTCCTCACCATTTTTGTAAAATAATGTATCAATAAATGTGATGAGGATTTATTTGAGTATAGATATTGTCTAGAAGATAATATTTGTATTTAAACTCACAGTTTTACTGTTGTAATAATAAAGTTGTAGTTATTTCTGTACCATGTATTGACAACTCAGAATGGGTGATGTATACCTATTTTGGGAGCGTCACATATATATTATAATATCACATGAATGCTTGATTGCAGGAAAGTTTACCAATATGAATTACGTATATATATATATATATATATGTTATAGATATATCACATACAGATTCATGAATCACGTGGCCTTCCTTGTAACTTTAGATGACTTACAAGATTTCCGTGGATAAATTCGGCTCCTTAGCCACGAAAAAAAAAGAGAAAAAAAAGTTCGCCATTTTTTTTTTTAAATATTTTTTTTTTTTTTAATAAAATTTTATACAGCAAAATTATGCCCAATTAAATTGTTCTAAACACATATCAATATACATATCAAATTAAAACAATTAATAATTCGCATAAAGCTCTGATGCCACTGTTAGATTTGTAATATTCATGTGCGCAATCGAATTGCATAAAAAGTGCTAAGCGTGTAAAATCGAGTTTTAAAAAAAATTACAAACCATAAACCCGGATCACCCTTTATGCACAATTATTAATTAAACGAAAAGATAAAGAATAAAATCATACCCTTGAAGATCGAGCTTCCTCAGGTACAAGTTCACCTCCAATCCTTTTCGCGTTCAACTTGAATCCACCGGGTTTGGTTCCTTCCTTTGATCAACGTTAGCCACCCATGTGTTTGACCTCTAGAGGTGATCCACCAAGGAAGAATAGGAATTCAAGAAGAAGGGGTATTGGCTCAAACCCTAGTTTTTTCTATCTCTATAGAAAAAGGGCGTACTCTCCAACAAATTGAAATTATGTCGTTGTAAAAGTCAACAACTCCCCCACCCATAATAAGACTCCTCTTAGTTATAGATGTGGGCAACCCACCTTAACAATTAAGAAATTGGGATTTATTTAATTAATTAAATTCTTTTAATTAATTAAGCTCCCTAATCTTATTAGGGATAATTAATTAAACTCCTTTAACTAATTTTCCTTCCTAATCCAATTAGGAATAAATGAGAATATATATATTAAATTAATTTCTAAACTCTTTTAGAAATTAAAATAATAATAATAATTGTAATAATATTAATAAGACTCCTCTTATTAATTTATATTTAATATTTCTAAAATATTAAATAATAAATATTAAGCTATTTAATTTATTCTATCACCATAGATTAAATTAAATATACTTAACATATTATTACGATTATGCCATTAACTTCTTAAATAATTATTCTTCCTTTTATGGTGTGACCCTTTAGGTTCTCCATATTAAACCTGGCGGTTGTGAATAAATCAATTAGAACAATTCTAATCTTATTTAAATAAATAAATTAAACAATTAATTTATTTAAATAAATAATATTTATTCTACAATAGGGATAAGCCTCCTAGCGATTAACGACTTTCCGGATAATATAGATTTCAACATTAATCATTAAAGAACCTTTGAGTAAATAGTTACCGTCAAATTCAATTCAATCCTTCCACCATATACTGATGTCCCAATTAAATATAAGACATGGAATTACTTTGTCAAGTCTTATTTTATTTAATTATATGTATTTCGGTCCTTAAATGCACAACTCCAAATAATGCAAATTAGAAACTCCTTTTTAATTTCATTACTGCCTCTGGCCAAGGACTACCGTTGTCATTTATCGAATCACATAGGACATTTCTCTTCTTTTATTAAGGGTAGATTTTTATTGATCATACATTATCTCCATGTACAACTTATTATACCCAAGCATACCCTTTGATATACCCTAAGGGTCTTAAGGAATAAGTCAAAGTATAACTCATCATACACAAGATACTATGATGATCTCAAGTCCAAGGATCACTTGACTACTATCACTACAGAATTCCTATTGACAGCAAGTAAAACTCCATTAGGTATTCCTTAGCGAGCCAATGCTCAAAGAACTTATTCTCTAATAAGCACCTCTCATCAACAACAACCCCAAAATAGGTTCATTCCATCCAACCCATTCTCGAGTCGCCAAATATATGGTGCGAAAAAACAACTACAACTTTATTACAACAATTGTCGTGCAAAATACAACAACACATATATCTTTGTGAGTTTGGATACAAATATATACCAACTGTAAGACGTCACAATGACACCTTACATAAAGGTATAGTCAAAAACTATTTTAGAAATTAGAATCTTTGGGAAGTGCTCAAGAAACCTTCATACATGGGAGGCCATGCTTTTAGGTTATGGTAGATATCATATGGCCACGAGAATTATCCTTGGTTGACCCAATAAACCCCAAAGAAAACGAGAAGATTACTATCATATTCTTCCCAATGGTGAGCCTTCTCTTGACATATCATTATCTCCACTTGTCTCTAATTGGGTATTATACTCCAAACAAACACCAAGATTATATAGGTAGTGCTTGTAAATATACACACGAAAGTGGATGAGCACAACCATGTCTTATGATAACACGAGGTTGTATGTCATTAGACATCTTGTATGATAGTGACAAAACACCCTTCCAAGTTAAATTCACCTCACCCTCAACATCTATAGACCACCAATCTATTCCTCGCTATCCCAACTCGACCCAAATACACTTTTATTAACTCAAAGGAATTGTGAAACAAAAGGGTGAGCCTGACTAGCTCAATAAAGAATATTATGACTAAAGATAAATAAATTATCAATAGTCTTCATCAAGAATAAATCGTAGATTTAAAACATATGGTAGATGATACAACTTTTCAACCATAGTTGCGGTGGAATGAGCGATCCATTAGAAGAGTCAAATAGACTATAAAGTCTATTGTCTTCTCCATGTTAAAAATCCACCAACAATGTTTTATCCTCAGTAACATCAATCAACAATTCCTCATCCACAATCACGTGTATAACTCATAATCATAATTGTAGTTCTAAATTCCTTTCCTCATCCAAGACAAAGATAATTTTCATCACTTGTCTTTACCTCAAACATCAAAGATCATGGTTATACCAAATCACGGTTCACGCTCATAATCATACTAATAAATTCATCTTTTACCACGGGCCAAAGATATTCATCAACAGTTCATCTTTACACTACAAAGCTAAAGATATTCAACAACGGGTCATCTTTGCATTCTGAAGCCAAAGATATTCATCAATAATTCATCTTTGCACTACAAAGCTAAAGATATTCAACAACGAATCATCTTTGCATTCTGAAGCCAAAGATATTCATTAATAATTCATCTTTGCACTCACAAAGCAAAAGATATTCAACAACAGCCATCTTTGCATTTCGAGCAAAAGATATTCATCAATAATTCATCTTTGCACTCTGGCTTAAAGATATTCAACAACAGTCATCTTTGCATTACGAGCAAAAGATATTCATCAATAATTCATCTTTGCACTTCTTGGTAAAGATATTCAACAACAAAGTCATCTTTGCATTACGAGCAAAAGATATTCATCAATAATTCATCTTTGCACCATCTTGGCTAAAGATATTCATCGATTAATCATGTTCATTTAAACACTGCTTCATCTTTGCATTGATTTTATCCACGTCCAAAATACCTCAAAAATAATCATAGTGGTGTAAAATTCAAGAATGATCAAAACATGGATACAATCAAAGCTAGTATCCAAAATAGATATTTTAGACTTAAAAGAAAAATTTTCATTTTTCGATGAATAGTCTTAGATTAAGTGAATAGTCTTGAGTATCGTGAATAGTCTTGATATCGTGAATAAGTAACTCCGACACCAAAAGATAGAAATTCCACAAAAAACATCTTCACGCTTCATGAATAGTACTTTCGTGAATAGTAACTCGTGAATAGTAACTCATGAATAGTAACTCGTGAATAGTAACTCATGAATAGTAACCCCTAAACATGAAAAAGTTCCAAATTTGATAAAAAGTTCCAACCAATATTTCAAAGATAATGATATTGAAGAAATAATATCATCCGAGAAGAAAATAACATCCACTTACCTCGAAAGACAAGATTTCTAGTTGAAACACCCTGATATAGTCTTTGAAGGAACTTGCACCATCTAACAATACTTAAAGTATACTCAAAATACTCACAAGAATACGCTCGATAATATAGAGAGAGAAAGAGAAAAACTTGTTTACGGTGTGATTTTCAATTCTAACTTAGCCCTCTATTTATAGGAAAATGTTAGCACTTGAAGCGCACTTAACTCGCAACCCGATGGCTTTACCTCGCTACTATTCCACCCACCAAAAATCAGCCATCTTCCCCAACAACCAAGAGTGGGGCCCACTCAATTCTAGAATTTTCCACCAAAACCTAATTTCCGAATCAGTCACCTCTTAAAATTCATAACAAATCATACGTTCATTTTTAACGGTTCAAAATTTGTGGACATATACTCAACTTATATATGTATAACATATCCAAAAATTACAACGATCCAACGGTCGGATCAAAATTTATAACTCACGCAATATAGCTGAAGAACACTGATTTTTCGGACTATTAGTCCTTCTACCGATTTCATTCAAAATTTCACCACGAAATATCTACAAAGAATTTTTTGGGTGATTCAAATTTCTACAGTTAGCTTACTTCTAGGGCTTTCTTTTGATATATGGCTCATCTCTTAACTCATTATACACAAAGAGTTATGGATTTTACAAAATCAAGTAATAAACTAATTTTTCCAAAATCTCATACTTTGTTCTCCATTTCGACAAATAATTGATAAAACACCTCATCATTAATTCCTTCACTTATAACCACATAAATAAATCCATCATTTATATCCACATCAAATAAATATTTTCTTATCATATGAATCAATAATTAATTATTCACAAATAATATTACAGAATCACATTTATGACAACCAGCAGTTCCCTGGAAAGAGGGCTTTCCAATAAAAGAATTTCTCCTTACTGGCGCGCAATTAGGTGACCAAACCTCTCCTCGATGAACTTTCTAGACATTGCCACTAATGCTATCTAATAATATTATTCAAATAATATGAATTATTGATCCGATAATGGGAAATCATGTGCGTTGATAATTATTGAACAACAATAATATAAAATATCAACACAGCAATTATTGAATCAATAAAATAAAATATTGAACAGTAATTACTGTAACAATTATTGAGTAGTGCCTTCTCACGTAAGAATCAATAATGGAAAAAAAATACTGTGCAATACCGTGTGCTACTGTGCAACAACGCGTATTACTTTACTTTACCAACCGGGTATTCCAATGCGATTAATTGAGAACGATTACGCCGTTATTTATAAAAACTCAAATTTGTCGTTTTCTCCATCCGACAGTTATTCTGTTATGGGGCCCACAAATGACTGCGCCGTCGTACGAATATTCTCCGACAGAAAGAATATTCCACGACCAAACGAATATTCCCCGACAACAATAAGTATTTTATAGCCACTTGCTTATTTTGAAAAAATTCATATATCACCCTTAACTTTAACCTTTTATCAATTTAACCATTTACTGAATAGAAAAATTGAATACTTTTATTTCATAAAATTCGGGGTCTTACACCTACATACTTGCTTCATCATACACAAGATACTATGATGATCTCAAGTCCAAGGATCACTTGTACTACTATCACTACAGGAATTCCTATTGACAGGCAAGTAAAACTCCATTAGGTATTCCTTAGCGAGCCACGTTCAGTGAACTTATTCTCTAATAAGCACCTACATACTTGCTTTAGTGTCTCCACACAAATGATCATGAGATCAATCATCCTCATCCAATGAGCAAGCAACGTATGTACCAATCTATCCGGATTCACTAATCCCCAATTTAGTAATCCAACGATTGGGAACTATTTTAGTTTTAAGCTTTCTAAGAATTTAGATCTCATTAGAATGATCATCATCATTATTCTAAAAGCATTGCTTAAAACTATGGGTTTATCACATATTATAAAACAGCATCATGTAGATAATTAAAAGCCTTTAATAAATTAATACTTTTTATTAATAAGTGAATAAGATTGTTACAAAGTATATGCTTTATCATCAAACATGATTGGCTTGTGTGCATACTACTTTCAAGAAGTTCGCTCCCCAGTGCTGGAATTCACGCCCCGGCTTTGGAATTCGCGCCAAATATCGTCTCGCTACCAATCTTTGGGTTTCCAACGGTTTTGACCTCCTGTAATAAAATGGCCATAACTTTTTCATACGAACTACGATTGAGGTGATTCAAGATGATTCGGAAAGAGGACGAATAGGCCTATAACGTTTATTCTTCAAGGTTTTCAATTTGAAATCGTTATGAAGGGTCAAAATGGCCATCTTTAGGATTGTTGTGTATTTGGAGCCAATCGGAGGGCGTCGGGATGCGCGAATGCAAGTGCAATCCTTTGAGTATTAGTATAACCTAATGATAACATGTTGGACATGTAATAGGATGTTGTATCAAGTTGTTAATGTGTATGCCGTGCAATGACATGATCACTTAAGTAGTTGTAATAAAGCTAAAAAGTAATGTTCATGAAAAGATGCAATGTTATTTAAACTTAAACTTAGTTAGTAGCTGTACTAAAAGTAAGAAAGCAACTCATGAAGGTAATGTTAGTGTAACTAATGTGTATTGTCAATACATATGGTATGTGTAGGACATGGGGTGAACGTGAGTAGTGATTGTTTAACCCATGCGAAATGAGTTCCCCCTAACCTTTCTACTACTTTATTATTCAAAGAAGGTTACTTTTCAACATTATGTTATACTTATGCAAATTCTCTATTTCTAATCTCTTGTTTAACGATTTATTGTCATGCAAGTTCTTTAACTCTACTTTTATAATAGTTGAGCAAGTTTTCTTATCCTAAATCTTCGTTATGCAAGTTTCTAAATCTATTGTTTACATTGAGTAAATCTTCTAACTCCATACCTTCGTTGAGTTAGTTTGTTATGATTATGTAAGTTTTTCCTAAATCTAAACTTGTTATATTAGCATGCAAATATCTTTATTCTGTTGAACAATTTACCGTTCAAAGTTATTATTTGTTATGCATGCTTAATATTAAATTCTAAAATGTAACCTTAGCTTAATGTTTTTCAAAGCAAGGTATGATAAATTATTCCATTGTTATGCTATTAGATTATTCCTAAAGCATGAACTTAGATCGAAATATTTATTCAGTTATGATTATTCAATAACATAGTGTTATTATCTTTTATTCAACTAATCCTTAGTTGATGTCCGTTGAATTCCAAATTACATTGAAGTGTATCCAAACCAAACTGACATTGGTACAGACTTGTACTCTAAATCTTCGAGATGAACAACCCTATTATTAGGGGTCAGCACTTAGTTTTATACTTTGTCTTTGAAATGTTTGTATCTGATACATATGCATTTAAGGATTGATCCCCTAAGTACCTTTGAGTCCTTATAGTCATATGACTGTTAGAGTTAAAGTTGAAAGATTACTTATAACTGTGGACATGGTTCGTGGTCATTAGACCCTCAGTGAATGTTATGATTTTTCGAATGTTAATAGAACGTATTGTTCAGTTCTATTAAGCCTAGTATATGGCAAGTGATGTAAAGGTTAAAGTTTTATTTATTGTTATTCTAGGTGAGCCTTGTTTGCTCACTCTTACCTATAAAATTTCTTACAGCTAAAGCTGAAAAGGGTGACGTACTTAGCATCAGTAAGGGAAAGGGAAAGATAAACAAGTACTGAAGACTTGTAATAGTTTTGATAGTTTTATTATCAGACTTTGGTTTAAAGATTGTAATGAAGTTTATTTAATTTTCTGCATGAATGATTTTTGTAAATGTTAGATAACCTGTGAGATTTTATTTAATGTAATCCTGTATAGGCAGGTTTATTTATTCAATTATATTATGATTGGGTAGTTAGATATGAATGTTTTGATTAAGTGAACATCAAATCTTGAGGTAATGACGTACCGGGATTTGGGGGTGTCATAATAACTCACAATATTTAACAACCAGATCATTTTCAGGAAAGAGAACTTTCAGATAAGGATTTCTCCTGATGAATGTGCGTATAAGTGACGAAACCTCTCCCCGATGAACTTTCTAGACATCGTCAATATTGCAATTAATAATATGAATAACTTTGTCATCTCAATTATTGATTAAATAATATAAAATATTATGCAGATGATATTGTGACAATAATTGAATCAAATAACGTGAGATATTTGTCAAAACAATTATCAGAAGAATAATTGAGTATAACTGAGTGACTTCTTACATAACACTACTACAAAACAGTAAATTGACAACACTTAAACAACAACGTTTTTATAAAAAATATTGTGATATTTTTTTCACAATATTTTTTTAAAAAAACGTTGTAGATACATATGAAAAAACGTTATTTATTTAAGGTTATAATTTTTTTTTTTTATAGAAAACGTTATCTATATAAAAAAAACACGGAGGGAAGAAAAACACGAAGGTACGTGCCGAGTCGGGTAAGAAAAAAAAAACACAGAGGTATCATTCTTTCCTAATCAAACTTTACTTCATTTGTTCCCTTCCCCCTTTCGAAGTCCTCAAACCCTAACTCCATTATCTTCTCTTCCTTTATAGAACCCTCCGTCTCTCCTAAAACCCAGACACAGAGAGAAAATGGCCGCCGGATTCCTGAGAAACACAGTCAAAAGGCAGTATTCCGGTGGCCATCTATGGCGAATACATTCAATTAAAGCTCCGGTCATCAGAAACCAATTTCCTCGCCAGCAGTAGCAGGCAGCCCTCAAAATCTTTTAGCCGATTCCCCAACTCTATTTACAGAAAAGCTAAGGAGCTGGGTTTTTCGGTTCCTAGTTCAATACTATCCTCACCCTTTTCGTTCACGGCGTTGTCTGTTACAAAGATTGGAGTTGTGGAGTGGTATTTGGGGATGATTAAATCTCGCCCCATTCTCACAAAATCCATCACTTCTGCCCTTATTTACACTGTTTCGGATTTCTCTTCTCAGGTACCAAAACCCTTGTCCCAGAATGTTTTGTACATGTTTCTTTTTTGTGGGTATATATGCATTTTGTTTAGAATGTATAATTTTAAGTTAAAGCATGAATCTTGGGCTTGTTTGGTTATTATGCTTGATGTTCCCCCTAAATGTGTGGTTTATTGTCATTAGGTGGTTGCCTTGGTGGATTTTTATGCTGAACTGAAAAGGGTTAGAACTTTATGGCTTTATCAGTGGTCCATTTTAGTTGATTTTAGCATTATACTTTTTTTTTGGTGTGTAAATTAACTTTATTGAAAGAAAAATATGTTCAGCAAGTTTTAAAGGAGGTGCATTTCCCCCATACAACTGATATAACCTGTGAAATTCCCATCTTCATCATAGATTTTTCAATTTTTTGTGTGTTTCACATGAAAATAGTTATGTAGGGTTTCAAAATAGTTGTGCAGGGTATGTTCATTTCCATTTTACACTAGATTGCTTAAATTAATATTGTGATGCTTCATTAGTAGATGCTCTATTGATTGCAAATGCTTCTAGTAAGCACAAAATATGTTACATTTTGATTTTCTACATATTTTGGTGACATAAAAAAATTAGTGAACCGTTAATCCATTACTGCCTTGTCTATTCTATATAGTGTGACATTATTTAGTTCTTATCTGTAGATGCTTCATTTCATTGAATTGTCTTAAATGCATGTACTTGCGATTCTAGTATTACCAAGTTTCATGTGTGGTGACCTCATGTTTGTTAGTTTAGTTCATTTTAATCTTTAACTGATTTGCAGATGTGTTGCACATAAGATTTACAGTAACTTGTTACCTCTCTTTGCTTGCTTTAACTAATTAGTGTTAACATCTAATTGTCATTGGCAGGCTTTAATTAAATCTACAAACAGGCTAAGGGACTCCTTGCTTCCTAAGGAAGAACCAAAACTGGCAGTTCCCCTTTTGCTGCTAATTGCTTAGCATCGTTTTGTGTAAGTTGTATATATTGCTGCCAGTTGTATTGTACTTACGCAAATTTTTGTTATGTCAATCACATATATTGATATGTTCAACATGTCATGGCTGCAAGGTTGTTATAAATGCAGATGGGCCTCACATTAAGATGGTAAGTGAGCAATTTGATAGATGCCATGGAGCCCTTCCCCAATATGTGGAATTCTTATCTAGTGCAGTGACACCAACATCAGCTTATCCGCTGCTTTCCCCCTGTAAGAAAACTTGGTCTTCAAAATTGATAACTGAAACATTAATAAATTGAGCTTTGGTTGTGAAGACGAGCAAAGTCTGATTTTGGTTTTGAAGACGAGCAAAGTCTGATTTTGACAATTGGTTATCTCATTGAGCAGGGTACCTAATTGCAGTGGTAAGTAAGAACTGCAAGGGCTACAAGACCAGCGAAGATTTCATCAGTACATTTCTCTTCTTATTTGCTATGTTCTGCTTTTTGTTAGTTTTGTTTTTATATTGTTTTTCTTACTGAACTCCATGCACACATTATGTATGTGCAAAAGCAGAATTATTTCGGCTCATTTTATGTCATAAAAATTGTTCATTTTGTGAAGCAAGGTTGTAAAAGTTGCAAGAAGAGTGAAAGACTGATTTTTTGTTTTGAAAATTCTTGTTAGAGTTAATTATTTTCTTTTAATCACAGGCTCAGAAGCTGATCTAGCACACCATAACACTCAGCGGATGAAAGCTTTTTGATTGATATGTGAAGAAATTCAAGTTATGCTTTATTTTTAGTGTACATTTAGTTAACCCCCTAATATATATGTTGTTTGAAGCTTACTTCATTTTATGGGGTCTGTTGCAACCTGAATAAACTTTACAGGGCACTGGGTATTGTAATTTGGTAGGTACAGCGAGTGGCAGTTGAAAGTTCACGAGTCTAAGATTTTCTAGATGCTGTCTAGGCAATGTAATTATCTGCTTTATAATGCTCATTATGTTCTCATCAACTATTTGACGCACTTGCTCACTGCTCCAAATATATATCGACTCTTTTAAACTTATGAGATTGTTATAGTTATGCATGCATGTCATCTTTCTTTAACACAATTTTTAATTTGCTTCAATCTAATTTATAATTGGAGCATGTATCATACTACCTGTTTTTGATTGCTAAGGAATAAGGATTGGCATCCTAGTGTTATTCATGGCTCAAATTGATAACACTATTCTGTTTGTTTCCAAAACTATTCAACCCTCGTTATCATTTTTGCTTACCAAGTTTATCTTCTGCTGACAGGCTAATAGACATCAAAACATTAAGGTTGCTCCATGACCATTCTCCGTACAAGGCTGTCCTATTCATTTTCAACCCTCTTATCATTTTTGCTTACCAAGTTTATCTTCTGCTGACAGGCTAATAGACATCAAAACATTAAGGTTGCTCCATGACCATTATCCGTACAAGGCTGTCCTATTCATTTTCAATTTCGCAGGGAAGCAGATTTTGGGAGTTCAAGGTTCAGATGCTACCATCATTGTCAACACTTTCATATTCAATACCTTTGTGTTCTGTCCGGTATTATTTCCGGATTTAGCTTATTTTTTCTGTAAGATACTTTTGGATTCTTATTTCATTTGCATATTATTACTCTCTTATTAGAGTTATTTTTTATTTTTTTGTTGTAGCTGTGCATAAATACTGAAACTGTTTTCTGGTGTTTTAAATTTTTAGGTGTTCAACGAAATAAGCAGCTGTGACATTGAGAAGATAAATATTTTCCATGGCATGTTCAGTAACTGGATATTCATTGGTGTGATGGTAGGTACAGTAGAGTTGGGACAAAATTCTGAGTTTTGGTTTTGCTTCTTAAGATTACAGTGTAGTTTTTGCTTGTAAACGTATTGTAGGGTATAAATATTTTTTGTAATTGGTATATTTTGAATTTGAGATGTATGGATAGTAATATTATTTGTAGTATTATTTGTAATTGGTAATATAGGTGAATCACCACCTTTTTTTTTCTTTTTCTTTTTAATCTACAACATTTTAAAAACGTTGTGTAAATATGCCTAAATCGTTGTCTGATATATTAAACTACAACATTTTTATCCAGAAAACGTTGTGGAATTATACTTTCTACAACGTTTTTAAGCATCTGCTAATTTATGAAAAACAAATTTACAACGTTTTTTTTTTAAAAAAACGTTGTGTAATGTGCTTAACTACAACGTTTTAAAAACGTTGTGTAAGGGTGTCAAATAGATGACACCCTTAACTACGACGTTCTTCTGACTGAAATCACAACGTTTTTTTCGCGTTGTCTATTTACTGTTTTGTAGTAGTGTAAGTATCAATAATCAATATCGTGTGCTATTATTCAACCACATGTATTACTGTACTTTTATCATCGGGTATTTCAACAGTTTAACGGTATCAATTACGTCATTATTTATAAAAATTTAAACTTGTCATTTTCTTCATCCGATCATTTTTCGTTATGGGGCCCACAAATGACTGTGTCATCGTACGAATATTCTCCGACAGCAAGAATATTCCACGTCCAAACGAATATTCCCCGACAACAATGAATATTTTATAATCACTTGTTTATTTTGTAAAATTTGTACATTTCACCCATAACCAAAGCATTATATCAAATTAACACCTTATTATTCACAATAATAATTAGAGGAAATTTGATTTTATTTATAAAAATTTGGGGTCTTACAATCTGTCTTCTTTACGAATAAAACAGGAGCACCCCAAGGCGATGTTTTAGAACGGATGAAACCAGTGTCTAACAACTCCTGTAGTTGGAATTTTAACTCCTGAAGTTCAATAGGAGTCATTCGATATGGGGTTTTGGAAATGGGTTTTGTATCGGGTTCAAGGTCAATATAAAATTCGATTTCAGGTTCTCAGGGTAGGCTAGGAAGTTCTTCAGGAAATACATCAGGAAATTTATTAACAACAGAAATATCATTCAAATTTAACGTATTTTTATTTAAATCGGTGACATGGGCTAAGAAAGATTAACATCCGTTTTTCAATAAACGAATGATTTTATGGCTTGAGATGATAGTGATTAATTTTGATAGATATTTATTTTTTAATATATTTTGATGATAACAATAATTGAGAAATATGGTAATTAAAATTGAATCCTCTCCATAGGTTTTATTTGTTTGTTAAATCTTATTTACTTGGACCACAAAATGTTTTCTAAAACTACCAAAATATTTTCTCAATTAAATTAATATTTACCTAACCTTGATAATCTAATATCAAGTGTTAAAAATATTATTTCACAAAATAATATTTCTCCAAGATAAGGAGTATTCCTATTCTCTTTCAAAAAATTATTATATTCAAGCTTCAAAGTTATTTTTACAAAAAGGGGCAAAAGAGTTTTTGTGTGCATCCATGTATATGTATATACATCCGTGCTTAAAATGGTTATGGGCTTATATGATTTATGTGCATGTATGAAGGAGTTGCTTGCATGAAATGATATTTTTGGTAAAAGAAATAAGGTCACTTATTTTGGGACAATTCCCACACGCCTATATGCTGATAAGATAGTTGAAAAATCAAAAGGCATTTAGCTCATTAAATGCAAAGAAGTCAAATTTTTATCAGGGTTAAATACACTTTTTTTCACTCTACTCGACATCGGTTTACAAATACGTCATTGAACTGAATTTTTTTACGGTCAACTCAATGAACTATATTTTTTTTACAAAAATTAAAATTTCCGTCTAAAAGTGTTAAAAGTTAAAGGAAAGTCTACATGGCAATGCTTACGTGTAATATAAGAGCCATCGTGAATTTTTTTTAATAATAATAACAAAATAACTTTAGTTTAAACTTTTTGATTTTCAAACTTGAATATTCTCTTTTTTAAAATAACAAATAATTAAATTAATAAAAATATATTAATTAATAAAAAAATATATTACTATATAATTTTTACAAATATATTTATATAAAATTAATGAATACATACTAATTTTTTTAATTTTTAAATATTTGAAGTTAACTTTAAATATACAAAATTATCTAATATAATTCATAATCTTCTCCTATACAAATCTAAATCTGAATTCATCATCTTCTTCATCACAAATCCAAATTTAAATTTAATTTATCATCTTCTTCACCACAAATTCAAATAAAAAATAATTTAAAATCAAAAATCTGAAACTACTCCATCATCTTCTTCTTCACCACAATCCAGATCCAAAATTCAAAATAATTCGAAATCAAATCAACCCAGATCCGTAGTCAAAATTGTTGGCGAAATACAAATCAACTTCATCTTCTTTACCACAACCCAGATCCGTCCATTGATGAGCGCGATTGATTGAACATCATTGATGACGATTACTTTGAAGAATGGATTTTAGAAGAATGGTTTGAAAAACGGATGAGGGAGAGGCCTTTTTTTCAGATCTAGATCTGAACTATTGATTTCCACGTCCGATTTTTACATGCTTCCGATTTCTCCACCAGCATCCAGATCAAATCTTGATTGTTTTTCTCGTCTGTTTTGAAGAACGTGGCTTTGCTATGAGAGACTGGAGGGAATATGAAAGGAATTTCATCTTGTTGAAAACATGGCGCATGTGTCTGGAGCAGCAGGATCGACTTGATGAGCTAGCCACCATCTTTTCTTCATTGAACTTGGTTTAATGGCTGTATAATTTGTTGTAAGATGTACTTGTTATAGCTTGTGTAGGATTTTCCTTATTATCAACGTGAAATTAGAGTTTTGATAATTGAATAAAAATTTTAAAAAATATGAATTTATTAATTTTATATAAATATATTTGTAAAACTTACACATTAATATATTTTATTATTAATTACTTTAATTAATATATTTTATTTAAATACTTTAATTATTTGTTAATATATTTTTAATTAATTTAAATATTTGTTAATATATTTAATATTTATTTAATGATTTCATAATATAAATAATAGTTATATTAGTTTTCAAAAATAAAAATAATAATTAATTTTCAAAATTTTAGTTATATTTTTGAAGTTTGAATTTATTTTTATAAATTTTAATTTTAAATTTGTGCTTATTATAAAATACTTATGAATAATGTTAAAGACATTACTCAAATTCAAAATTTACCCAAAATTTTCTTATTTTAATAATATATGTAATATATCTTAATACAATAACATATCAGACATTTATTTGTTATATTACTAATTTTAGTTTTATCTGAAGAGAGGTTAATTAAATTAATGAAATTAATGAGTTATTTAAATGAAAAAAAAATTATATAATTATATGTAATTTATATAATTTATTTAAAATTGTACAAATATTAATTGATTAAAATAAAATTTTAAAAATAGAAGTAGGATTAATCTTAATGACTTTTATATTAAGAAATAAGATTAATGATTTTAATGATTTTTACATTAAGATAAAATCATTAAGATTAATCATACTTCTATTTTTAAAATAAATTTTAAATTCTTCAAAAACTAGACAGAATTTTAAAAACTAGACATAATTTGACATGTAGGATTTTTATTTTGAATGCATTATTTTAAACTAGACCGAATTTTTAAAAATATTAATGAATTTTAGAAGAATGATTGTTTTTCCATCTAGGCATGCCACAAAATAAAAATATATGACATGTAGGATTTCTCTCTCTCACGTGGCACCTCGTGTACTTTTTTCGTCCAAAGTCAAACACTTTAACAGAATTTGTAACGGTTTGTAAAAAATTGTAGTTCAATGAGTCGAATGAAAAAAAAATTCAGTTCAATGATTCATTTGTAAACCGAGGTCGAGTTGAGTAGGGAAAAGTGTATTTAACCCATTTTTATCAAAGGCCAAAACTCTTAAAAATTCAGAAGACATGCTGAGTGGGTAATCCGTGCGCCTAAAATTGCTATATTTGATCTGAACCTTACATTTTAATCAAAAGAATTTCAGCCCTTGATTTTTAAAAAAGACCATTTTGCCCCTAGCTTGAAAATCCTATAAATAGGAAGTTTTTCTTTCATTTTCAACTTACTAATTTACAATCAAGAAAAGCTTACTTCTTGTCTACATTCTCTCTAAAGCTTTAATCTCTCTTTGTTACTTCTAAACTCTAATTATTTGAAGAATAGAAAATTGGTCACAAGTACTGAGATAAGTTGTTTAAATTGCTTGATTAAATTGTCTCTTACTTGTTTATTGCTATAGATATAATAATATATATTGTTCTACATAATTATATATATATATATATATATATATATATATTCTATTTATTATTTATATAAATATCGTAAAGTAGACACATACTTGATCGACCTCGAAATACTTCTCATAGAGAACTATTCGACTTGTCATGAAAATTCAAGTTGTCTATCGAAAATATTTATATAAGTATTTCATATATTTATTATTTAAATAAATATCGTAAAGTAAATTGTACTTGATCGACCCCGAAATACTTCTCATAGAGAACTATTCGGCTTGTCCAGAAAGTCAAGTAGTCTATCGAAAATATTTATATAAATACTTTATATATCCATTATTTATATAAATATTATAGATTAACACTTGATCGACCCCGAAATACTTCTCATAGAGAACTATTCGACTTGTCCTGAAAACTCAAGTAGTTTATCGAAAATATTTATATAAATATACAAGTGTGAAAAATATAAATTTGGTCAGTACTTAGACTCTGAAACAATCAGATTTGTTTCACCCTTGAATATATGATTGTGTGAATTGTTCAGACAGTCTTTAAAATCCTAAGTGGCCTCCTTTATATATTATTCACATAATAGATAAAATATTTCTATATATTCTCTGAGTTAAACAAATATTTGTTATATCAAGTATTGCTTAATTGATTTACTTTATATACTTGATATTTGTCATCATAAATTATTTGAGCATAAATTCATTCATAATATCTGAAATTAAATTTATATTTTAGATCCATAGAAACACACTCTTTATTATAAAGAATAAATAATTCTTTATAAACTTGCATTAAACTTTATATCTGCTTATTCAGAAGCACTATTTGACATACACTTAAATTTATTTATCTGCTTAATCAAGAATTTTTTTTACATAAATATAAAAGTTTTTAAACTTTTATAACTGAGTCAAAATTCACATCTGCTTAACAAGAAGCAAATTGTTATACAAAAGTAATTGAACTTTTTGATCATTAATTTCTATCTACTTATTTGAGAAGTATCAACTTGTACTAAATTTTATCTGCTTATTTTAGAAGCACATCATTGTAAAATCTTTTGTAAAACGGAAAAAATGGTAGAGTTAGTTTATTTTATGTACCTGTGAGAAAAACTAGTAATTCTTCAACCAAAACTAGAGTCGTAGTTATGTCAGCTGGGAGTTGGGTCTCTAGTGAACTTATGAGGTGAGGAAGAGGCTATTGTTTCAAGACTAGATCATAGAATAGAATTGAACTCAAAAGAAGGTACAACTAAGCTTGAGGAATGAGTTGGGAGCTTGCTATCCAAAATGTTTAGTTGTGAAAAGTTGAAAGTTTGTCTATAAAACTTTGTAAAAGCTTCTCCACCTGTTGAAGGAGTATTTATTACTAATAGTAATAGGATCTCAAGTCCTGGAGAGGAGCTTGAGACTGGACGTAGCAACATACCTGAGATGTATGTTGTGAACAGAACAAATCTCTGTGCATTGTGTGATTGAATTTTACTGTCTTGTATATTAATTTCTAAATACTGCAAATTAATTATCTAAAAATACAAAAAGGCCTAAGATAATTCTTAATCTGTAATAATCTATTCAACCCCCCTTCTAGATTATTATTGGACGTTCAATTGGTATCAGAGCAATGCTCTTTAACTTATTTGTTGAGTAAATACATGCATACCTAAGAGTAGAAACATAACCTACAATGCTACTAGTTGCGAAGAAGGACTATATATGTTTAGACCTCCACTATTTGATGGAACCAACTTTGCCATATGGAATAACATATTCAAAATCTATGCTGTAAGACCCCGAAATTTTTTTTTAAATAAAAAGGAATTTCCTTTATTTATTATCTTGAAATAGTAAGGGTTGATTTGATTAATGTGGATAGTTAAGGGTTAAATACGCAAATATTTCAAAATAAGCAAGTGGTTATAAAATATTCATTTTTGTTTGGGAATATTAGTTTGGTCGTGGAATATTAAATCTTGTCGGGAATATTAAATGCACCAATGGCCATGACCGTGTGTGGGCCCATAACTTGAAAGCGATTGGATGAGGAAAACGATAAATATAAGTTGGTTAAATAACTTGGCGTAGTTATTCTTACCGTAAAAATTGTTGGAATACCCGTGGTTAAAATACTGATGTCTGGCGTGGTTACACAAAGATGCACACCAGCAGTATTACCGATATTGTTGAATTATTGATTAAATGCGTAAGATGGCACTACTCAATAATTTTCACGATAGTTCTTGCTTCAATATTTTATTTTATTGATTCAATAATTCTTTGCGTTGATATTTTATATTATTCATTGTTTCAATAATTGTCAACGCACAAGATTTCCCATTATCGGATCAATAATTCATATTATTTGAATAATATTATTAGATAACATTATTGGCAATGTCTAGAAAGTTACATCTAAGGAGAGGTTTGGTCACCTAATTGCGGCGCCACCATGAGAGAGATCCTTATTGAAAGCCCTCTTTTCCTGAGAACGACTGGTTGTCATAAATGTGATTACGTAATATTATTTGTGAATAATTAATTATTGATTCATATGATAAGGAAATATTTATTTTATATGAATATAAATGATGGATTTATTTATGTGGTTATTAATGAAGGAATTAATGTTGAGGTGTTTTATCGGTATTTTATCTGATTGGAGGCGTTAAAAATCAAATCGAGGGTTTTGAGATATATTGCGGGGTTATAATTTTTAATCCGACCGTTGGATTGTGGTAATTTTGGGTATGTTATACATACATAAGTTGAGTATATGTCCACAAATTTTGAACCGTTAAAATGCACGAATGATTTGTTGTGAATTTTAAGAGGTGTCGGATTCTTAAATTAGGTTTATAATTGATTTTGGTGGAAAATTCTAGAATTGGTGGGCCCCACTTGTGGTTGGTGAAAAAATGTGCTGAATTTTATTTCAAATGTGGTGGGTGGCAATAGTAGCGAGTAAAGCCATCGTGTAGCGGTCAAGTCTGCCTTCACGGCTAACATTTTCCTATAAATAGAGGGCTAAGTTAGAATTGAAAATCACACCGTAAATAAAGTTTTCTCTCTTTCTCTCTCTATTATTAGGCGTATTTTGTGAGTATTTAGATACTTTGAGAGTTCTTTGTTCAAGATAAGTTTCATTCAAAGATCACTTCCACCTTTCCTTCCGGCAATCTTGATTCTTTGAGGTAAGGGATGTTATTTTCTTCTCAAATGATATTAATTCTTCAATATCATTATCTTTGAAATATTGGTTGGTACTTTTTATCAAATTTGGAACTTTTTCATGCTCGGGTTACTATTCATGAGTTACTATTCACGAAAGTTACTATTCATGAGTTACTATTCACGAGTACTATTCATGAGCGTGAAGATGTTTTTTGTGGAATTTCTATCTTTTGGTGTCGAGTTACTATTCACGATATCTGACTATTCACGTATATCTGACACTATTCACGAATACGACACTATTCAATCGAAAAATAAAAATTTTTCTTTTAAATCTAAAATATCTATTCGGATACTAGCTTTGATTGTATCCATGTTTTGATCATTCTTGAATTTTACACCACTATGATTATTTTTTGAGGTATTTTTGGGCGTGGATAAAACCAAGTACGAATCCTTAATCCTTGTCATTTTGTTTCAATTGGATTCGTTTCTTTAAAAATATTTTCATCATCCTCGGTCTTAAATGATGATATTATTGAATATCTTTGGCCTTAGTGCAATGAATGATTTCTCAAGAAGAATATCTTTGGCCTCAGAGTGCAAAGATGAGCGGTGTTTAAATGAACATGACCGATCGATGAATATCTTTGGCCCAGTAGTGCAAAAGATGAACAGTGTTTAAATGAACATGACCGATCGATGAATATCTTTGGCCTTTAGTGCAAAGATGAGCAGTGTTGAGATGAACATGACCGATTGATGAATATCTTTGGCACATGTAGTGCAAAAGATGAATATTTGATTTGAGATGAATATTGATTGATGTTACGAGGATAAAATATTGATGATGGACTTGTTAAATTCATAGATTATAGTAGATTTCATTCTCTACGTAACTCTTCTATGAATTATTATTTCCGCTGCGAATATTGATCCGAAACTTGTTATGCATTGTATTCTATCGATTTTTCCTGTTGAAGACTAACGATAATTTGTTGTATATTATCTTAGTCATAGTATTCTTTATTTGGCTAGTTGAGCTCACCCTTTTCCTTGTTGTTCCATTTTCTTCTCGGGGAGGCGAGAATGTAACGCAGTACTAGTCGGGTATGGAATGAAGGTTCTAGAGAGAGTTGTTTAGTAGTCCTCACCATTATTGTAAAATAATGTATCAATAAATGTGATGAGGATTTATTTGAGTATAAATATTGTCTAGAAGATAATATTTGTATTTAAACTCACAGCTTTATTGTTGTGATAATAATAAAGTTGTAGTTGTTTACATACCATGTATTTGGCGACTCGTAATGGGTTGGATGGAATGGACCTATTTTGGGGTCGCGCACGCTTGGTATCGAGCTTAGGATATGATCTCTGGCGGAGATCGGGGAATAGAACTAGGAGGGAGAGACGAAGTAAATCCTTCGCTAGTGTGTCCTACCTAAGCTTATTGTTGGTTGGTCATAATATAGGGGTATTATGTGATTTATTAATTTATTTAATTAACCCTTGTTTTATGATGATGAATTGAGAATGTCGTTGAGAATATTAATAGTGGTGTAAATGAGGCCGTGGAGATGCTCAGTATTTCTTAACAACGAGGAGAACGCGTGCAACAGTGGCAATGTACCTCATGAATAACACCACCGAGCGGATGATGAACGAGGGATGTTTAGAAGCTTTTTGCGAGTTCATGCAAAATCGACGAGGGGAGACTCGTGTTCAAAATACGAGGAGGAGATGATAGCAATTCACGGGTGGTCACGTGTCATGCCCAACGAGTTCAAAGAGTTGGGACCACCGAATTCAGGAAAGCGGATCCGATCATGGCGGAAACATGGGTCAAGCAAATTACCAAGATATTCGATGTCTTGGGATGCGCGAAGAACGAAAGTTCCATTCGCTACTTTTATGTTCCGTGTGGCGGCGTGATTCTTGGGTGGAATCATGAAGCGTACCCATTCAAATTACTTTTCGGCGTATGTGGGAGACGTTTGAGAAATAGTTCAATGACAAGTACTTCCACGAAAGTATTCGTCGTATGAAGGAAGTGGAGTTTATTAGATTGGAGCGAGAAACATGGCGGTCCCCGACGAGGCGAAGTTCGCGGAGTTATCGAGTTGCACCTCATTTGGTGGAGAATGAGGAACGATGACGCGATGTTTACGAGAGGTTTGAAACCCGGCATACGTCGAGATCTCATTTCTCATAAATTTTCTCTCTTTCGAGATGTTGTAAATGTGGCTCGATTGTTAGAAGCGAGATAACGAAAATACGTTCAACCGAGGGACCATAACCGGGATCATACCAAAGATAGTAGTCATCGAATAACGATAACCGGTGGAGAAAGAAGAATACGGACAAAGGTGGTAACCACTCTGGTGGTAATCGTGGCCATGAAAATAGAAGAAGCGAGTTGGGAGGAGATTTTAAAAGAGGAGATTCAACAACGACCATGTGAAGACGTCGGCGCCAATGTGCAATCGGTTCAAGGAGAGAACGACCACCGGGGTCAGTATGTTATAAATGCGGAAAGAGGGACATATCATTGAAACTGCCCACAACAGCTTAAGGTATGCTATAATTGTGGAAAAGAAGGACATATCGCTCGAGATTGTACGATATCGAAACCCAGTCCAGCGGGAATGGTGACTCGAAAGGATGTCCAAGAAAAGTCAAAGTCAACGATTCCTGGAAGAGCGTTTGTCGTGACCAGTCAAAATACGAGGAACCCAAACGAAGTTAGCATGGGTTAGTTAATTATAAATTCTTGCGAAGTTTATACCTTACTAGATACCGTTCTACCCATTCTTTTATCTCTTTGCTTGCGCCAACGTTTGAACTTGACTACGGAGAAATTAGACTTTGACCTATTTATGGAGACTCAGTTAGAGAAACTTTCATTACATCCGTTGTTTAAAAATCTTGTTTGATTCAAGTTGGCACCATTACCTTACCATTGACCTTATCTCTTTAAAGATACTTGCTTTTGGGGATTGATTGGTTAACTACTCATCACGCCAAAATTGATTGCTTTTGTAAGGTTGTTAGTTTTCATATTCCTAAGCAACTTTTATTATTCAACTCAAGCGATCAAACCATTGTAGTCAAACATTTTCATATCAAGCCATGAAGTCATTCGTTTATTACGGATGTCAAATTTTCTTAGTCCATGTTATGGATTTGAATAAAGACACGCGTCGATTTGAATAATATTCTTGTTGTTATTGATTTTTCCCGACGTATTTTCTCTAAGAATTTCTTGGTTTACTCCCAAAAGATGATATTAAATTTTGTATCGACTTTGAACCCTCAGACAAAACTCATTTCTAAAATCTCATATCGAATGGCTCTATTGAACTTGAGAGTTAAAAATTCAACTATAGAATTTGGTACCGAGCCTTTATCTTGTGACTTCCTTTGTGGAATTCACCTAAGCGAACTCTCGTAAGGGACGTCATATTCGATGCGATAAGAAATCGATAGGTGTCATTGTGACGTCTTATCCAAGGTTGGGATATGAGTCACAGATTGAGAACAACCTAAGTCGAGAATCGAAATCGTAGTTTTCAGGCTTAGTTGGTTATTATCGAGATACGTTGAAGGGTATTCTCGAATCGCTATTCCATTAACGTAGCTAACTCGTAGAGATACAAAATTCGAATGGAGCAAGGAATGTGGGAAGAGCTTCGAAGAACTCAAGAGGAGACTCATTTCAGCACATGTTCTGACCATGCCATCCTGGAAAAGCGAACGTGGTAGCTGACGTGTTGAGTAGAAGATCGTATACAAGTATGAGTACGATATTGTCAAAGACTAATTTCGTATAATTTACAAATAATAGAGATGGAGATGAAAACTCTAGGTACCCACGTGATGATATCTGATGCGTGATGATATAACGAGTATAATCGACTTTAATCGATAAAGTTAAAGCTGTTCAAGCTACACACCGGAGCTGATGAATTTGAAGAAGGAGGTGCAAGAAGTTGTTATTTTAAAAGCGAGAATCGGTGAGGTGAGGAAAGCTCAAACCTTCGATTTATTAATCCATTTGAAATTCTCGATCGAATAGGAATTGTGGCCTATAGACTCGTTTTACCACCAAGTATGACGCGTGTTCATAACATTTTCACGTATCGATGTTACGTAAATATGTGGACGACCCGAAACACGTCATTGAGTTAGAACCGGACGAGATAACCGAAGACTTAACGTACGAGGAGGTACCTGTCAAGATTTTGTAGAGGAAAGAACATGACCTATGTACCGAGGTTATACCATAAGTTAAAGTTTTGTGGAGAAACCATGCTATTGAGGAAATGACACGGGAGTTGGAACGAAAATGAAAGCGAGGTATCTTTACCTTTTCAAAACACCAGTGCGTCGTCAATTTCGAGGACGAAATTTCATAAGGAGGGAGGTTGTAAGACCCCAAATTTTTTTAAATAAAAGGAATTTCCTTTATTTATTATCTTGAAATAGTAAGGGTTGATTTGATTAATGTGGATAGTTAAGGGTTAAATACGCAAATATTTCAAAATAAGCAAGTGGTTATAAAATATTCATTTTTTTGTAAGGGAATATTAGTTTGGTAAATCGGAATATTCGTCGCTGTGGGGAATATTCGTATGCGAATGGCGCGACCATGTGTGGGCCCATAACGGAAAGCGATTGGATGAGGAAAAACGACAAATATAAGTTGGTTAAATAACGAGCGTAGTTATTCTGAATTAAGATCATTGGAATACCCGGTGGTTAAAATACGATGTCTGGCGTGGTTATTAAAGAAGAGCTACGGTGTTATTGCAGATTGTTGAATTATTGATTCGTGCACGTAAGATGGCACTACTCAATAATTTTCACATGAGTTCTTATTCAATATTTTATTTTATTGATTCAATAATTCTTTGCGTTGATATTTTATATTATTCATTGTTTCAATAATTATCATTTGCACAAGATTTCCCATTATCGGATCAATAATTCATATTATTTGAATAATATTATTAGATAACATTATTGGCAATGTCTAGAAAGTTACATCTAAGGAGAGGTTTGGTCACCTAATTGCGGCGCCAATAAGGAGAGATCCTTATTGAAAGCCCCTCTTTCTCTGAGGAACGACTGGTTTGTCATAAATGTGATTACGTAATATTATTTGTGAATAATTAATTATTGATTCATATGATAAGGAAATATTTATTTTATATGAATATAAATGATGGATTTATTTATGTGGTTATTAATGAAGGAATTAATGTTGAGGTGTTTTATCGATATTTTATCTGGATTGGAGGTGTTAAAAATCAAATCGGGGTTTTGAGATATATTGCGGGGTTATAATTTTTAATCCGGCCGTTGGATTGTGGTAATTTTTGGGTATGTTATACATACATAAGTTGAGTATATGTCCACAAATTTTGAACCGTTAAAATGCACGAATGATTTGTTGTGAATTTTAAGAGGTGTGGATTCGGAAATTAGGTTTATAATTGATTTTGGTGGAAAATTCTAGAATTGGTGGGCCCCACTTGTGGTTGGTGAAAAAATGTGCTGAATTTTATTTCAAATGTGGTGGGTGGCAATAGTAGCGTATTAAAGCCATCGGTGTTAGCGAAGTCAAGTCCGCTTTTACGGGCTAACATTTTCCTATAAATAGAGGGCTAAGTTAGAATTGAAAATCACCCCCGAAACAAAGTTTTCTCTCTTCTCTCTCTATATTATTGAGCGTATTTTGTGAGTATTTAGATACTTTGAGAGTTCTTTGTTGATCTGAAGTTTCATTCAAAGATCACTTCCAACCTTTCCTTAAGTAATCTTTGATTCTTTGAGGTAAGGGATGTTATTTTCTTCTCAAATGATATTAATTCTTCAATATCATTATGCTGAAATATTGGTTGGTACTTTTTATCAAATTTGGAACTTTTTCATGTCGGGGTTACTATTCATGAGTTACTATTCACGAGTTACTATTCATGAGTTACTATTCACGAGTTACTATTCATTACTACTATTCAGGCGTGAAGAAGATTTTTTTGTGGAATTTCTATCTTTTGGTGTGAGAGTTACTATTCACGATATCAAGCCTATTCACGATATCTGACACTATTCACGAATACGGCACTATTCACCGAAAAATGAAAATTTTTCTTTTCGTCTAAAATATCTATTTTGGATACTAGCTTTGATTGTATCCATGTTTTGATCATTCTTGAATTTTACACCACTATGATTATTTTTGAGGTATTTTTGGACGTGGATAAAACCAAGTACGAATCCTTAATCCTTGTCATTTTGTTTCACTGGATTCGTTTCTTTAAAAATATTTTTCATCATCCTCAGTCTTAAATGATGATATTATTGAATATCTTTGGCCTGTAGTGCAAAGATGAATGATTTCTGAAGAATATCTTTGGCCTGTAGTGCAAAGATGAACAGGTGTTTAAATGAACATGACCATCGATCGATGAATATCTTTGGCCAGAGTGCAAAGATGAACAGTGTTTAAATGAACATGACCGATGATGAATATCTTTGGCCTTTAGTGCAAAGATGAGCAGTGTTGAGATGAACATGATAGATTGATGAATATCTTTGGCACAGTAGTGCAAAGATGAATATTTGATTTGAGATGAATATTGATTGATGTTACAGGGGATAAAATATTGATGATGGATTTAAATTCATAGATTATAGTAGATTTCATTCTCTACGTAACTCTTCTATGAATTATTATTTCCATTGCGAATATTGATCCGAAACTTGTTGTCTATTGTATTCTATCGATTTTTCCTGTTGAAGACTAACGATAATTTGTTGTATATTATCTTAGTCATAGTATTCTTTACTGGGCTAGTTGAGCTCACCCTTTTCCTTGTTGTTCCATTTTCTTCTCAGGAGGCGAGAATGTAGCGAGTACTAGTCGGGGTATGGAATGAAGGTTCTAGAGAGAGTTGTTTAGTAGTCCTCACCATTATTGTAAAATAATGTATCAATAAATGTGATGAGGATTTATTTTAGTATAAATATTGTCTAGAAGATAATATTTGTATTTAAACTCACAGTTTTATTGTTGTGATAATAAAGTTGTAGTTGTTTCTGTACCATGTATTTGGCGACTCAGAATGGGTTGGATGGAATGGACCTATTTTGGGGTCGTCACATATGCCAAGTCATAAGGAGTCAAAGTTTGGTCTACAATTGAACGAGGTGTAAAAGTTCCAACCAAAATTCAAGGAGATAAGATAGTTGAAAAAGATATTGATGAATTCACCACTGAAGATGACGAGGCTGTGAATATTACTTCTAAAGCCAAATAAGTGTTAACTAGTGCTCTCATTGAAAGAGAATACAAAAGAGTTAGCAATCATAAAAATACAAAAACAATCTGGGAAAAAATGATTGTAACCTATGAAAGAACCAATCGTATCAAAGAAACCCGAAATAATGCTCTAATTCAAGAATATAAAAGCTTCAAGTTGGAAGAAGGTGAAAAAATTATTGATATGGAGACCCGTTTCTCCATAATCATTGACGAACTGTGTGACGCCCCCAAAATAGGTATACATCACCCATCTTGAGTTGCCAAATATGAAAGTAGTATGCACACAAGCCAATCATGTTTGATGATAAAGCATATACTTTATAACAATCTTATTCATTTATTAATAAAAAGTATTAATTTATTAAAGGCTTTTAATTATCTACATGATGCTGTTTTATAATATGTGATAAACCCATAGTTTTAAGCAATGCTTTTAGAATAATGATGATGATCATTCTAATGAGATCTAAATTCTTAGAAATCTTAAAAACTAAAATAGTTCCCAATCATTGGATTACTAAATTGGGGATTAGTGAATCCGGATAGATTGGTACATACGTTGCTTGCTCATTGGATGAGGATGATTGATCTTATGATCATTTGTGTGGAGACACTAAAGCAAGTATGTAGGTGCTTATTAGAGAATAAGTTCACTGAACGTGGCTCGCTAAGGAATACCTAATGGAGTTTTATTTGCTGTCGATAGAAATTCCTGTAGTGATAGTAGTCAAGTAATCCTTGGACTTGAGATCATCATAGTATCTTATGTATGATGAGTTATACTTTGACTTATTCCTTAAGACCCTTAGGGTATATCAAAGGGTATGCTTGGGTATAATAAGTTATACATGGAGATAATGTATGATCAATAAAGAATCTACCACTTCTAATAAAAGAAGAGAAATGTCCTATGTGATTCGATAAATGACAACCCAAAGAGTCCTTGGCAAAAGGAGATGAAATTAGAAAGGAGTTTCTAATTTGCATTATTTGGAGTTGTGCATTTAAGAGTCGAAATACATATAATTAAATAAAATAAGACTTGACGATAATTCCATGTCTTATATTTAATTGGGACATTGTATGGTGGAAGGATTGAATTATGCGGTAACTATTTACTCAAAGGTTCTTTTATGATTAATGTTGAAATCTATATTATCCGGAAAGTCGTTGATCGCTAGGAGGCTTATATCCCTATTGTAGAATAAATATTATTTAAATAAATTAATTGTTTAATTTATTTATTTAAATAAGATTAGAATTGTTCTAATTGATTTATTCACAACCTGTTTAATATGGAGAACCTAAAGGGTCACACCATAAAAGGAAGAATAATTATTTAAGAAGTTAATGGCATAATCGTAATAATATATTAAGTATATTTAATTTAATCTATGGTGATAGAATAAATTAAATAGCTTAATATTATTATTTAATATTTTAGAAATATTAAATATAAATTAATAAGAGGAGTCTTATTAATATTATTACAATTATTATTATTTTAATTTCTAAAAGAGTTTAGGAATTAATTTAATATAAGTACTCTCATTTATTCCTAATAAGATTAGGAGGTTAAATTAATTAAAAGAGTTTAATTAATTATCCCTAATAAGATTAGGGAGCTTAATTAATTAAAAGAATTTAATTAATTAAATAAAACCCAATTCCTTAATTGTTAAGGTGGGTTGCCCACGTCTATAATTAAGAGGAGTCTTATTATGGGTGGTGGTGTTGTTGACTTTTCAACATACGTAATAATTCCAAGTTGTTGGGAGTACACCCTTTTACTATGTAGAGATAAAAACTAGGTTTAGCCAACCACCCTTCTTCTTGAATTTCTCTTCTTCCTTGGTGGATCACCTCTGAGAGGCCAAAACATATGGGTGGCTAACGTTGATCAAAGGAAGGAACAAAACCCGGTGGATTCAAGTTGAACGAAAGGATTTGGAGGTGAACTTGTACGAGGAAGCTCGATCTTCAAGGGTATGATTTTATTCTTTATCTTTTCGTTTAATTAATAATTATGCATAAAGGATGATCCGGGTTTATTGTTTGTAAATTTTTAAACTCGATTTTTACACGCTTAGCATTTTTTTATGCAATTTGATTGCGCTTAATAATATTACAAACCTAACGATTGGTATCGAGCCAAACCTTTATGCAAATTATTAATTATTTTATTTGATATGTATATTGATATGTGTTTAGAACAATTTAATTGGGCATAATTTTATTATATAAAATTTATCAAACTCAATAAAAAAAAAAAAAAAAAAATCAAAAGATTTTTTTTTAAGAATTGAATCTTTTTTTATTACAAGAACCAAGTCATTGCTTTTTTTTAATATGAAATTTCTTTTTTTGAAATTACATACCAAAACCAAATAGGAGTTTAAAAAAAAAAAATGAACTGATGCACTGAAATCAAATGCACAAAATAAAAAAAAAAAAAAAGCGTCTTTATTGTTTTTTTTTATTTAAGGGACGCATGGGTTATTTGTTAAAAAAAGGATTGGAAGGACAAGGATTACATGTAATACCAAAAGCGATTCATATATAATTCTCGTAGCACTTTTTTGATATTTTTTTTAAAAGTATATTAATTATATATATATATATATATATATATATATATATATGAATATATATATATATATATTATATACTAATATATATATATATATATTTTAATAATTTTATTATTAAAATAAAAAGTTATTTTAATTTTAAAATAAAAGGTTTATTTTAATATTAAAATATAAAGTTTATTTTAATTTTAAAATTAAATTTCATGCTAACTAATTAGAATTGGAATTGGATTCCATGATAACTAATTGGAGTTGAAATTGGATTACTTAATTTCCTTAAATAAAGGAGTTTATTTAGATATGAAATAGATTTCATATTATTCAAAATAAAAGAGTTTATTTGTGAATAGGAAAGAAAAATCCTAATTTCCTTAAATAAAGGAGTTTATTTAGATATGAAATAAGATTTCATATTATTCAAAATAAAGGAGTTTATTTGTGAATAGGAAAGAGAATCCTAATTTCCTTAAATAAAGGAGTTTATTTAGATATGAAATATGATTTCATATTATTCAAAATAAAGGAGTTTATTTGTGAATAGGAATGAATATCCGTGTTTCCTTTAATAAAAGATTTTTTTTTACATGGAATTGGATTCATAATTAATTAAAATAAAAGAGTTTATTTTAATTAAATTTTTTTTTACATGGAATTGGATTCCATAATTAATTAAAATAAAGGAGTTTATTTTGATTAAAAAAAAAATTTGATTAAAATAAAATAGTTTATTTTATTCAAAATTGGATAAATTAAAATAAAATAGTTTTATTTTGATTTAAATTTGGATTAAAATAAAGGAGTTTATTTTAATTCAAAAATAGATTTTATACTAACTAAATTTGCCCATTAAATGATATCAATATATATATTAAATGTTTATTATTCATGAGATGAATGTTATTTATTGATGCATATGGTGATGTGAATGATAATAAATGGGATTGATTATGGACTATTGACCAATATGATTGGATTTTATTTTAGTTGGATGCATGAATGTATGGGTTTTATTAAATGGGGTCTGCGTACCTCGTCTTCTCTAATTTTTCTTAATGTAAATTCTATTCTCCCTCCTATGTACTTCCCCTTGATTGCTGATCAAGGTTTCTATTTATTTTAAAATAGTATTGTAATAGGAATAGTTAGAATTAATTTTTAAAAATTGGAGATCAAGGGGCAAGGAGCGCTTGAAGACCCATTTGTAATGGAGCCCGGGTTTAAATGTAATAGTTATATTTAAATATTATTTCTTGCACCCCTAGGGTTTGACCTTTTGGTTCACTTGGTGGCTCTAGTGAACCAAACTAGAATAAAAGTCCATAATCAATCCGGGTAGAATATAGTATTCTATATGTGCATGCTTATATTATATATATTATATATTATGCAAACATGCTTCGTGTATGTTCATTAATATAACGCGTATTTTATATATATATGTGCATGCATGCTAAAACAAGATGAGACAAATTAATAACAAACCCCTCAATTTTTTATATTAAGTCCTAAGCGTTCAAAGATATTTGGAATATCGAGCGTCGCTTTTAGCATGATAAAATTAATAGAGTATTAAATATTTAATATGAGTTTGTTGTGTCACCACAAGGCAAGTATTAAGTATTTAAGATGTTAATTTATCACATTTGATGCTTATAAAGAAAATTGAACAATATTGTTTTGTTGTGTCACCACAAGGATGATATTTTTCTTTTTTGAATATATGGAGTGCTAGGTCGGACTTAACTTGGATAATTTTGATTCGGATGTGCCACCACTTGATCAAAATAATCTAAGAGGCAAAAGAAAAGGAGTTGCATAGTTGATGTAATTGACAAAAGTTGTCTACCTATTTATTTATATATAGTTTGTTGTGTCACCACAAGGCTATATACATTTGAAATGGGATCCTTATTCTCACTAGCAAATCTTTAATTAGATTTTTAAATAACTATATAAGTGAGGTAATATAGTTTGAAGAAAATAGTGGGAGATACCAATTTAAAACAAGACCTAATTTATTTTGGTAATTAATAAAAGAATGTATGTTAAAATGTTGTTAATTACAAATTCATTTACAGAATTTTACAATGTCTAAATTACTATCACTGCGAAGCATATTAGATGCTAAATTAACCGGACCTAATTAAACGGATTGGTTAAGGAATTTGAGAATAGTTCTCATAGCTGAAAAGCTATCTTATGTCCTTAATACGCCTATCCCTGCAATGGTTGTAGACAATGCCTCTGAGGAAGAGATTGCTACTTTTAGAAAGTGGCAAGATGATGCACAGTTGGCTCAATGCATCATGCTCGCATCTATGAGTAACGAGCTTCAGCGTCAGCATGAAACTATGGATGCTTCTACTATATTCCTGCACATCAAGTAGTTGATGGTGAGGAAAGTAGGACTGATAGATATCAGATATCTAAGGAGCTCTTCCGATCTAGAATGGCCAATGGCACTATAGTACAGACAAAAAGTCCTTAACATTATCAATTTGATTGATCAATTAGGACAACGAGTTTTGTCATGGATGGAGAGTTGAGCCAAGATTTGATCTTGCACTCACTCCCGGACTCCTTTCACAATTGTTGTGAATTTTTCATATGAACAAGCTAGATATCAGCCTCGCTGATTTGATTTGCTTAATTGAAAAAAAATGTTGAGAGTCACTTTCCAACCAAGAAAGATCAAGTCTTACTTCTTTGGTAGGGGCCAAAGGATCTTCCGAAAAGAAGAACGATTCAAAGAAGGTATATAGAAAGGCATAAACAAAGGATAATAAGAACAAAACGATCACGGATAGCAAAGGAGTTTGCTTCCCTTGCGCAATAAGCCCGGACATTTGGAAAGAAACTGCAAGAAGCATCTTGCGAGGCTAACCAAAGAAGCTTAGTGAAGTTTTGGTTATAAATACTGATTTTTGTTCATGATTGAAATAAATTTTTCTTTAAGTCAAGGTTCTACTTGGGTATTGGATACCGACTTTGGTTATCATAAATATAGATTTATGAAGGACCAAGCAAGTAGTAGAAAGCTAAACAAATATAAGTAATCCTATGTGTGGAAAATGAAGCAAAGGTTGCAGCATTAGCCATAGAAACTTATAGTTTAGCAATGCCTACGGAAAAATCTATTAAGTCAATAAGTTGTTATTGTATTCCAGTTCTTGTTAAAAATTTTATTTCCATTTTATTGTTGGACAATGAAATTTTTGGTATTATAATTAAGAACAATTGTTGTTCTATTTATAATAATAATGTTTTGTATAGAACTGAAATATTACTTAATGGATTTAGTATACTTGACTTACATGAAAATAATTTTGCATATTGAACAAATTAGTATAAGAAAAGGAGATGATCATTCAAAGAGTTGAATGTGTGTATTTGCTTTGAAATACAAGTGTGAATTATTTGAAAGGTTCAAAGAATTGAAGTGAAACAAATTGACAATGTATTAAGATTCTTTGATTAGATCAAGGAATAAATACTTGTGAAATTAAGTTTCTAGATCATCTTAAATGGTTTTCTCATAATGGACGCCTCTCGATACATAATAATTGATTGATGTATCTGAAAGGAAAATCATATACCTTGTTGAACATGGTGCGGTCCAAAATAATTTTACCGACATTCCAAATCCTTCTAGGATCATGTCCTAGAAATGGTCGCATATCTACAAAAAAGGTAACCTCAAAATCCAAATTTCCAGACTCCATAAAAGTTATGGACGGGAGGATTCCTAATCTTAAGTATGTTAAGATAAAGGGTTGTCCAACTTATGTGAAAAGGTTTCAAAGGATAAGCTTGGGACAAGATTTGACAAGTCTGATTTGTGGGACATCCTAAAGTAAGTTTAGGGTAAATGTTCTATAATCCTACTTAGCAAAAGGTGTTTGTTACTGAAACACGCCTTCTAAGATAAAGGTGTTTATCATTAAAAGGGGCTAGTGGGAGGATAATAGATCTTGAAGAGTTCAAGAACCACAAAACACTATAAGTCAAATAAGAGGAACCTATAGATAGACCTATTATACCACAACCAAATCGTAAATCTGGAATAGTACCGAAGATACCTAGGAGGTATGGATTCATCATGGATGATGATGATGAGGTACACATCATAGAAGATGATGATCCAGAGTTACATTCGAGAAGGTAAGACTTCTAAAATGTACAAAAGGGATCAAAGGGGAGCGCCCGTGACATTCCTAATATTATATGTTGATATACTACGGATAAGGAATGACATACCAATGCTACAATGGGTAAAAAATAAAGTTGTCTAAACATTCCTCCATGAATGATTTGGAAGAGTATCTTAATTGGGGATATAAATCTATATAGATAGATTTAAGAGGATGCTCGACTTAACCCAAGGAACGTATATTCATTTGATGCTAAAGTCGTTTAGCATGGCAAACTCCAAGAGATGTCTCATGTTGATGAGCCATGGAGTGTATCTCTCTTAATAGTCCCCATAGACTCCAAAGAAGAGAGATCGCATGAGTGACAATCATGTATGCAATGAAATGTACGAGACCTGATGTTGATCAGTCATGTTCTGGAGAAGATCACTATGTGAAGACGGTGAAAAACATCTTAAAGTTCTTAACCCAAGCACTAAGGATGTGATCATATTCATGGTGGGTCCGAATTAAAACTAGAGGGCTTTACGACTCAAGTTTTTCGCATGACCAAGATTTGATCGAAAATCCACTTTAAGGTAAAGTGTTACCTTGAGCAAAGGTGTAGTGAATTGGAAAGGTTCCAAAAGCAAAGAAAGAGTTCTTTGGTTTAGTGATAAAGACAAAGTATATAGCTATAAATGAAGTCTGCAAGTTGATTGTTTGGATTAAAAGTTCATTACTGTAACTAGGAATAGTTCCTAAGTCTCATCTTGGATCTAAACATGTGTTGTGGCACTTTCATTTGATTATTAGAATCATTGAAGATGGAAAATCACTATAGAGATAGTGGACTCTCATGAACAACATTACATATCCATTAACTAAAGCTTATCCAACGGCGGGATAATCGTCACTTAGAGAAGAAGAGTATAAGATACCATGACGATTGGCTTTAGTGCAAGTGGGAGATTGAAAGTAGTATGCACACAAGCCAATCATGTTTGATGATAAAGCATATACTTTGTAACAATCTTATTCATTTATTAATAAAAAGTATTAATTTATTAAAGGCTTTTAATTATCTACATGATCTTTGTTTTATAATATGTGATAAACCCATAGTTTTAAGCAATGCTTTTAGAATAATGATGATGATCATTCTAATGAGATCTAAATTCTTAGAAAGCTTAAAACTAAAATAGTTCCCAATCATTGGATTACTAAATTGGGGATTAGTGAATCCGGATAGATTGGTACATACGTTGCTTGCTCATTGGATGAGGATGATTGATCTCATGATCATTTGTGTGGAGACACTAAAGCAAGTATGTAGGTGCTTATTAGAGAATAAGTTCATTTGAGCGTTGGCTCGCTAAGGAATACCTAATGGAGTTTTATTTGCTGTCAATAGGATTCTGTAGTGATAGTAGTACAAGTAATCCTTGGACTTGAGATCATCATAGTATCTTGTGTATGATGAGTTATACTTTGACTTATTCCTTAAGACCCTTAGGGTATATCAAAGGGTATGCTTGGGTATAATAAGTTATACATGGAGATAATGTATGATCAATAAAGAATCTACCACTTCTAATAAAAGAAGAGAAATGTCCTATGTGATTCGATAAATGACAACCCAAGTAGTCCTTGGCGGGTAGAATGAAATGAAATTAGAAAGGAGTTTCTAATTTGCATTATTTGGAGTTGTGCGTTTAAGAGTCGAAATACATATAATTAAATAAAATAAGACTTGACGATAATTCCATGTCTTATATTTAATTGGGACATTGTATGGTGGAAGGATTGAATTGTCTGAAGAACTATTTACTCAAAGGTTCTTTTATGATTAATGTTGAAATCTATATTATCCGGAAAGTCGTTGATCGCTTGGGAGGCTTATCCTTATTGTAGAATAAATATTATTTATTTAAATAAATTAATTGTTTAATTTATTTATTTAAATAAGATTAGAATTGTTCTAATTGATTTATTCACAACCGTTTAATATGGAGAACCTAAAGGGTCACACCATAAAAGGAAGAATAATTATTTAAGAAGTTAATGGCATAATCGTAATAATATGTTAAGTATATTTAATTTAATCTATGGTGATAGAATAAATTAAATAGCTTAATATTTATTATTATAATATTTTAGAAATATTAAATATAAATTAATAAGAGGAGTCTTATTAATATTATTACAATTATTATTATTTTAATTTCTAAAAGAGTTTAGGAATTAATTTAATATAAGTACTCTCATTTATTCCTAATAAGATTAGGAGGTTAAATTAATTAAAAGAGTTTAATTAATTATCCCTAATAAGATTAGGGAGCTTAATTAATTAAAAGAATTTAATTAATTAAATAAAACCCAATTCCTTAATTGTTAAGGTGGGTTGCCCACATCTATAATTAAGAGGAGTCTTATTATGGGTGGTGGGGGTTGTTGACTTTTTCAACATACGTAATAATTCCAAGTTGTTGGGAGTACACCCTTTCTATAGAGATAGAAAAACTAGGGTTTAGCCAACCACCCTTCTTCTTGAATTTTCTTCTTCCTTGGTGGATCACCTCTAGAGGCCAAACATATGGGTGGCTAACGTTGATCAAAGGAAGGAACAAAACCCCGGTGGATTCAAGTTGAACGCGAAAGGATTTGGAGGTGAACTTGTACCTGAGGAAGCTCGATCTTCAAGGGTATGATTTTATTCTTTATCTTTTCGTTTAATTAATAATTATGCATAAAGGATGATCCGGGTTTATGGTTTGTAAATTTTTTAAACTCTGATTTTTACACGCTTCCGCATTTTTTATGCAATTTGATTGCGCTCATGAATATTACAAACCTAACAAAATACATGGTACAAAATTCAAATATAACTTAATTATACAACAGTCGTGTAAAATACGACAAAACATAATCTAAGAGTTTTAATAAGAATATTGTCATCTAGACAATATCCACACTCAATGGAGTCCTCATTACATTTATTGTTACACTATTTTATAGAATAGTGAGTACTACTAAAACAACCATCTGGACCGTCAATCCGTTCCCTGACTCGTCCCAACTATATTCTCATTTCCTAAAGAGAATAGTGAAAGAAAGGGTAAGCTCAACTAACCCAGTAAGAAATATTATGACTAAGATAATACAGAATAATTTATCGTTAACCTTCAACAGTGTTAAACTGATAAAATATAACAACCATCAAGTTTAACTGCAGCGGAACAAACAATCCATTAGAAGAGTCAAGTAGAGAATAAAATCTACTATCTTCTATGATTTAAAAGGTTTTTCATCACTTTTATCGCTGAGACTCAGCTTAATAAATAAACCACATCATCCCTCCACTACGGCCAATGATATTCATTAGTATCACGACCACAACTTATCCATGCATTACGGGCCAAAGATATTTGTGTAATCATCAATTGTCATGATCATGCCAACAACTGTCCGTCAATGCACTACGGCCAATGAGAACTTTTCCCACATCATTTGTAACATTACGGTCATGATTATACCGAATAATCCCTGGTCATAATCATACCAAGTCCATCTATGCACTATAGGCCACAGATGACTTTCAACATATTATAAACATGAGGATGATGACAATGATATAAGAATTCAATAAAACAAGTTCAAGGATAAAGTTTTTAAAGATTTATAATTTAATTTATCCGAAATCAATAACGTCCCAAATTGTCAACATGATCTTTGTTTTGTGGAGTAAAATTCAAGAATGCTCGGAAGAATATTTCCATGAAAAAATACTAGATGAAGCGCAAATATCAAGGATATTCTACTAATTTCATGGAGTATAGAAGCCAAAACTTTAACCAACTTGAGTATAATAGAATATATGAAACCACAAATGGATTTTTTGCCATTATGCGGTAATCCACGTAGATGCATCATTTCCACGATTTAATAAGGAATGAATACGAAGGATCATTCACCATGCATGCTGTAATCCACATGACGAGGTTATTCCAATGTAATAATAAAGAATGGAATAACAGAAGAATTCACCATGCGTATAATCCATCAAGCATGCAATGTGATGTTATTCCAATGTAATAATAAAGAATGGAACCAAAAGTCATGCGTAATCCGCATAGCATACAAGATATTCAATGTAATAATAAAAAATGGAACTGGGTCATTCATGATACGTCATCCGACATGATGGCATGATATTCCAATGAAATAATAAAGAATGGAATAACAAATGAAATCACCAGTATATATATGATAGACCATGCATATGTGAGTTATTCCAATGTAATAATAAAGAATGGAATAACAACCCTTACGAGTATTGAAAGAAAATAACTCTCTTCATGAATACGAAAAAAATAATACCCCTTACCTTAGAAGAAACTGGATACTGGAATAGTGAGGTAGCAGACTTCTCTTCTTCTTTCTCTCTATAATTTCTCTCTATAATAATTGCTCTTGTGAGACTTAGTGAATTGGTGAGAATGAAAGAAGAATGAGCTTCTATTTATAGGAAAATATAGTTTCGATAATTGCACGTTTTGGGGCTCAAAATATTACAGTATAATACCTTCCTCTTTTTCTTCATTTTTAATTTAGTCTTGCAAGTATTATCAAACTTGCACCACCTCCCCTAATAGTAAATAATGTGAATCAATAGTTCATTCATGTGACTTAATAGTATAATCATGTGAAAAAACTAATTACAGTATAGTACCTTCATCTATACCTCCATTTTTAATTTAGTCATGCAAGTATTATCAATCTTGCACCACCTCCCCTAATAGTACATGAATGTGAATCAATAGTACACACATGTGAACAGATAGTTATAAGTATGTGAAATAATAGCAATTAATTTCTCATTTATCCGATTAATTACAGATTTGATCAATATAACCTCCAGACATCAATTATTATCGAAATAAATGTCGATTTCCACTAACACTAATAATCCCAACACAATGGAACTATCAATTTCATCTTTAATCAACACGAACTTATTCATCATTAATATTATAACTCACAATATTTAACAACCGTGTCGTTCCCGGTGAAAAAGGGGGCTTTCAGATAAGGATTTCTCCTTATTGGCGCAAAATTAGGTGACCAAACCTCTCCTTGTGAAACTTCTGACATTGTCAATATTGCAAATAATAATATGAATAACTTTGTCGTCTCAATTATTGATTTAATAATAATAAATATTATGCAGATGATACTGTGACAATAATTGAATCAATAATATGAGAGATATGATGCAGCAATTACTGTAGCAATAATTGAGTATAACTGAGTGACTTCTCACGTAAGCATCAATAATCAATACTGTGTGCTACTATGCAACCACACGTATTATTGTACTTTTACTACCGGGTAGTTCAACAGTTTAACGGTAACACTTTCGCCGTTATTTTTATAAAAAGATAATTCTGTCGTTTTCTAACTACGACAATACTTCCGTTATGGGGTCCACCAATGATTGTATTGCCGTCATCGAATATTCCCCGATAAAACAAATATTCCCCACCAATCAATATTATATAACCACTTACTTACTTTTGCAAAATTTGTAAATATTACCCACAACTATAACATTATATCAAATCCACACCATAATATTCAAAAATATATTTCGAGAAAATTATTCTTTATTCATAAAAGTTGGGGTCTTACAACCTCCCTTCTTATGAAATTTCATCCTCAAAATTAGGGTGCGTACACGGTATATCAAGAGGTGAGGATATCTTGACTTCATCTCAGATTCTAACTCCCAGGTCATTTCTTCCACATCGTGGTTTCTCCACAAAATTTTGACTTGAGGTATAACCTTGGAGCGTAGAATATGATCCTACTTATCCTAGATTTTAATAAGTAACTCTTCATACGTTAAATCTTCCTCTATCTCGTCTGGTTCTAATTCAATAATGTGGTTCAGGTCTTTCACATATTTACTTAACATATATATGTGAAAAATGTTCTGAACACGAGACATACTTGGCGGTAAGGCGAGTCTATAGACCACAGTTCCTACTCGATCGAGGATTAAAAATGGGCCAATGAATCGAGGGTTGAGCTTTCCTCTTTTTCCAAATCTCGTAACTCCCTTCCATGGAGCAACACGTAACAACACATGATCTCCAATATCTAATTCCACATCCTTTCAATGAAGATCAGCATAACTCTTTTGTCGATCTTGTGAGGTTTTTATACGTTGTCGGATCGTTTAAATCTTTTCTGTAGTCATACGTACCAACTCCGGTCCCAACAACGTTGCTTCATCCACCTCATCCCAGCATACAGAGAACGGACACTTTCTTCCATACAACGCCTCAAATGGAGCCATGCCAATACTTGCTTGATAACTGTTGTTGTAGGAAAACTCCACCAATGGTAAGAATTTGTCCCAACTTCCCTTGAAGTCAAGGACACAGAGTCTTAATAGATCTTCAATTGTTTGAATAGTCCTCTCTGACTGCCTGTCCGTCTGAGGATGATATGCCGAGCTTAATCATAAATCCTTGATCATAGCTTTTTGCAAACTAACCCAAAATCTTGAAGGGAACCTTGGGTCTCGATCGAAACTATGGATACTGGCATACCATGCAGTCTTATAATCTCGTTTATGTACATACGTGCAAGACGTTCAAGTGTATAAGTTTCTCGTATAGGTAAGAAATGAGCAGACTTGGTCAATCTATCAACAATGACCATAATTGCATCTATGCTTTGAGAAACCTTGGGAAGACCAGTAACGAAATCCATGGTAATGTGCTCCCACTTCTATTATAGAATTTCAAGTAGTTGCAATGGACCTTTTGGTACTTGATGCTCTGCCTTGACTCGTTGACAAGTTAAACACCTTGAGATAAACTCTGTTATCTCTTTCTTCATATTGCTCCACCAAAATGTATGTCGAAGATCACGATACATTTTGGTACTCACAGGATGGATTACAAATGGTGTGTTGTGCGCCTCCATCATGATTTTATACTTTAAATTAGGGTTGTTAGGAACACAAAGTCTGGAGTTGACTTGAAGTATTCCTTCTTCATCGATTCTTGCTTCCGGCATAACACCTTCTTGTACTTTCTCCTCATACGTATCAGCTTCAGGTCTGTAGCTTGAGCAAATTTAACTTTATCGATTAAAGTCGGGTTCTACTCAGATATATTCATCATCATCATATGGGTCCCTGAGTCTTTAACTCTATCTCCATCCTTTGTAAGTCATATAAAATGGGCCTTTGCGTTGACAATATCGCACTCGTACCCGCATATGATCTTCTACTCAATGCGTCAGCTACTACGTTCGCTTTTTCCAAGATGGTATTGAATGGTATGATCGTAATCTTTCAATAGCTCAAGCCATCGTCGTTGCCGCATGTTGAGTTCCTTTTGAGTGAAGAAATATTTGAGGCTTTTATGATCCGTATAGATCTCCACCTTCTCTCCATACAGGTAATGCCTCCAAATCTTAAGCGCAAAAACGACAGCTGCCAACTCTAGATCATGAGTAGGATAATTCCTCTCATATTCTTTGAGTTGTCGTGAGGCATAGGCTATGACTTTCCCATGTTGCATGAGAACACATCCTAACCCTTTGCTCAAGCATCATCAGAGATGACAAATCCTCCGAGCGGATGGTATTGTCGAATAAGTGTTGAAATGAGTCTCCTCTTGAGTTCTTGAAAACTCTTCTCACATTCCTCGCTCCAACCTAATTTTTTATCTTCAGCTGAGTTAATGGAGTAGCGATTCGAGAAAACCCTTCTACGAATCTCCGATAATAACCAGCTAAGCCGAGAAAGCTACGTACTTTGGTCACTGACTTAGGTTGCTCCCAACTTTGAATTGCTTCAATCTTTGTCGGGTCAACAGATATTCCATGATTTGATATCACGTGCCCAAGGAATGCAACTTCCTCAAGCCAGAACTCGCATTTCTTCAACTTGGCATATAGCTTGTTTTCACGAAGCTTTTGGAGTATCAGCCTCAAGTGTTGCTCATGGTCTTCACGGGTTTTGGAGTATATGAGGATGTCATCAATAAAGACGACCACAAAGTGATCCAAATATTCCTTGAATACTCGGTTCATCATATCCATGAAGGCAGCAGGAGCATTAGTCAATCCAAAAGACATGACTAGGAATTCATAATGCCGCATCGAGTTCTCGGCGCTTTGGAATGTCATCAGTTTAATCTTCAACTGATGATATCCGAAACGAAGATCAATCTTTGAAAAGAATTTGGCTCCTTGCAACTGGTCAAACAGGTCATCAATGCGAGGCAACGGGTACCTATTTTTGATGGTGACATGATTCAACTCCCGATAATCAATACAAAGTTCGCATACTTCCATCTTTCTTCTTCACGAATAGAACAGAGCACCCCAAGGAGACGTACTAGGACGAATGAAACCGATGTCTAACAATTCCTGTAGTTGGGTTTTTAACTCCTGAAGTTCAATAGGAGCCATTCGATATGGGGCTTTGGAAATGGGTTTTGTACCGGGTTCAAGGTCGATACCAAACTCGATTTCACGCTCCGGGGGTAGGCCAGGAAGTTCTTCGGGGAATACGTCAGAAATTTATTAACAATAGAAATATCATTCAAATCTGACGTATTTTTGTTTAAATCTGTGACATGAGCTAAGAAAGCTTGACATCCGTTTTTCAATAAACGAATAGCTTTATGGCTTGAGATGACCGTGATTGATTTTAATGGTTTGGTCGCTTGAATTCGCATAATAGGTTGATTAGGAATATGAAAGCTAACAACCTTACGAAAATAATCAATTTTAGCATGATGAGTAGTTAACCAATCAATCCTAGAAATCACGTCAAATGCAAGTATTTTTAAGGAGATAAGATCGACAGGTAACGTGCGGTTACCGATTTGAATCAAATAAGACTTATAAATGATTGGATGTGATGAAGGTTTCTCCCGACAAAGTTTTAACAGATAAATCAAAGTCTAATTTCTCCGGAGTCAAATTTAAACGTTGAGTGCAAGTAGGAAAAATAAAAGTATGGATAGAACCGGTATCAAATAAAGTATAAACTTCGCTAGAGTTTATGATTATCTTATCCGTGATCACCTCGTTCAGATTCCTCGTTTTTTGGGAGGTTACGACAAACGCTCTCCCTTGAACTACCGGTTTTATCTTGTCTGGGACGGCCTTTGATGCCTCCATCCCAGCTGGATTTGACTTCAGTGCACGATAAAATTGGGCAAGGTGACCTTCTCTTCCATAATTGTAACACGTTTTGGACTGCTGCGCACAGTTTGGACTGATGTGTCCCTCCCCTCCGCATTTGAAGCATATGATATGTGGTCGTTCTCCTTCCTTAACAACGGGTGTTGGTGCTGACGTCTTTCCATCATTGTTGAATCTCCTCTTCTTGAAATGTCCATTCTTATTGTCTTAGCCATGATTACCACCGAAGTGGTTACCATTTCTGGCATGTTGATTCCCTCCACGTTTGTTGTCACCGCTTCTATGACTCCCACCACTGGTATTATCATTTTGTCGGCTGCTTTCTCTTGGTTGGGTTGACTCGTTATCGTGCTCCAATAACTGAGCCCTATTTACAACATCTGAATACAAACACAATTTATGAGAAATTAGATATTGACGTATCTCGTGTTTCAAACCTCTTAGAAACATCCGCGTCATTCTCTCCTTATTATCAACCAAGTGAGACGCAAACCGACAAACTCAAAGAAACTTAGCTTCGTCTTTGTGACACGGTCCATATTGTTCTCGCTTCTAACTTGATGAACTCTACCTCTTTCATGTGATGAATACTTTACTTTGGAAAGTACTTGTCGTTGAATAGTTCTTGAAACTTCTCCCAAGACATCTTCAAGTGCGGGTTGAGTACGCTTTTTCTGCGATTCCCACCAGTAATCTGCCTCTCCTCGCAACATAAAGGTGGCAAAGGGAACTTTTTGCTAATCGGAGCATCCCAAGACATCAAATATATCTTCGTGATCTTCTTTATCCACGCTTCCGCCTTAAGTGGTTTTGGCTCTCCAATAAACTTCGGTGGTCCCAGCTCCTTGAACTATTTAGCGGTGACCGTCTGAGAGTTTCCAGTGTTTCCACCTACATTTTGGATAGAAGCCACTCTCGCCTGATGTTCCATGAATTGCATAAAGCCTCTGAACATTCCATCGTTCATCATTTGGTCAGTGTTGTTGTTTGCATGGGGATTGTCGCCTTCCTGATGCATTCCTGATTATTGATCTGTGGAGACTCAACGGTCTCCTATGCTCCATTGCTATTCTCAACATTCTCGGATGTCATTTTTAAATACTGCCACAAAAAAGGTTAATTGACATGCAACATATTATCCCTATACTCTGACCGACCAATTAAATACCAAATAAACTTAGGTAGGTCATACTAGCGAAGGAATTCCCCATCTCTCCCCTCCTAGTTCTAGTCTCACATCTTAGCCAGGGATCATATCCCTAAGCTTTGATACCAACTGAGACACCCCCAAAATAGGTATACATCACCCATCTTGAGTCGCCAAATACATGGTACAAAATTCAAATACAACTTAATTATACAACAGTCGTATAAAATACGACAAAACATAATCTAAGAGTTTTAATAAGAATATTGTCATCTAGACAATATCCACACTCAATGGAGTGCTCATTACATTTATTGTTACACTATTTTATAGAATAGTGAGGACTACTAAAACAGCCATCTCTGGACCATCACTCCGCTCCCCGACTCGTCCCCAACTATATTCTCATTTTCCTCAAGAGAACAAAGGAAAGAAAGGGTGAGCTCAACTAGCCCAAGAAGAAATATTATGACTAAGATAATGCGAGAATAATTTATCGTTAGCCTTCAACAAAGGTTAAACCGATAAAATATAACAACCATCAAGTTTAATCTGCAGCTGAACAAACAATCCATTAGAAGAGTCAAGTAGAGAATAAAATCTACTATCTTCTATGATTTAAAAGGTTTTTCATCACTTTTATCGTTGAGACTCAAACAATAAATAAACCACATCATCCCCCACTACTACCCAATGATATTCATTAGTATCACGACCACAAATTATCCATGCACTACGGGCCAAGGATATTCGTGTATATTCATCAATGGTAATGATCATGCCAACAACTATCCATCAATGCACTACGGCCAATGGAGGATTTTTACCACATCATTTGTAACATTACGGTCATGATTATACCGAATAATCCCTGGTCATAATCATACCAAGTCCATCTATGCACTACAGCCACAGATGACTTTCAACATATTATAAACATGAGGATGATGACAATGATATAAGAATTCAATAAAACAAGTTCAAGGATAAATTTTTTAAAGATTTATAATTTAATTTATCCAAAATCAATAACGTCCAAATTGTCAACATGATACTGTTTTGTGGAGTAAAATTCAAGAATGCTTAGAAGAACATTTCCATGAAAAGATACTGGATGAAGCGCAAATATCAAGGATATTCCACTAATTTCATGGAGTATAGAAGCCAAAACTTTAACCAACTGAGTATAATAGAATATATGAAACCGCAAATGGATTTTTACCCCCATGCGGTAATCCACGTAGACAGATCATTTCACATGATTTAATAAGGAATAAATCATTCACCACGAAAGGATCATTCACCATGCATGCGGTAATCCACATAGAATCGGAAGTTATTATTCAACAGAATAATAAAGAATGAAATAACGAAAGAATTCACCAGCGTGCATAATCCGCATGCATCGATTATTCCAACAGAATAATAAAGAATGGAACCGTGTCAATAATAAAAATGTATGAACCAAGCATATACAATATTCTAATAAAATAATAAAGAATGGAATAACAAAGAATTCACCAGTGTATGCGATAGATCACATGCATAAAAGTTATTCCAATGTAATAATAAAGAATGGAATAACAACCCTTACGTAGTATTGAAAGAAAATAACTCTCTTTATGAATACGAAAGAAAATAATACCCTTACCTTAGAAGAAACTGGATACTGGAATAGTGAGGTAGCAGACTTCTCTTCTTCTTTCTCTCTATAATTTCTCTCTATAATAATTGCTCTTGTGAGACTTAGTGAATTGGTGAGAATGAAAGAAGAATGAGCTTCTATTTATAGAAAAATACAGTTTCAATAATTGCACGTTTTGGGGCTCAAAATATTACAGTATAATACCTTCCTCTTTTTCTTCATTTTTAATTTAGTCCTGCAAGTATTATCAAACTTGCACCACCTCCCCTAATAGTAAATAATGTGAATCAATAGTTTATTCATGTGACTTAATAGTATAATCATGTAAAAAAAACTAATTATAGTATAGTACCTTCATCTATACCTCCATTTTTAATTTAGTCATGCAAGTATTATCAATCTTGCACCACCTCCCCTAATAGTACATGAATGTGAATCAATAGTACACACATGTGAACAAATAGTTATAAGCATGTGAAATAATAGCAATTAATTGCTCATTTATCCGATTAATTACCCGATTGGTCAATATAACCTCTAGACATCAATTATTATCGAAATAAATGTCGATTTCCACTAACACTAATAATCCCAACACAATGGAACTATCAATTTCATCTTTAATCAACACGAACTTATTCATCATTAATATTATAACTCACAATATTTAACAACCAGGTCGTTCCTAGGAAAGAGGGGCTTTCAGATAAGGATTTCTCCTTATTGGCGCGCAATTAGGTGACCAAACCTCTCCTTGACAGAACTTCTAGACATTGTCAATATTACAAATAATAATATGAATAACTTTGTCATCTCAATTATTGATTTAATAATAATAAATATTATGCAGATGATACTGTGACAATAATTGAATCAATAATATGAGAGATATGATGCATCAATTACTGTAGCAATAATTGAGTATAACTGAGTGACTTCTCACGTAAGTATCAATAATCAATACCGTGTGCTACTATGCAACCACGCCAGATATCTTTACTTTTACTACCGGGTAGTTCAACAGCTTTAACTAAGAACACTTTCGCCGTTATTTTTATAAAAGATAATTACGCCATTTTAACTACGAATAATACTTCCGCTAGGGGTCCACCAATAATTGTGTCGTCGTACGAATATTCCCTGTTAAAACGAATATTCCTCGACCAATCAAATATTATATAACCACTTACTTACTTTGAAAAATTTATAAATATTACCCACAACTATAACATTATATCAAATCCACACCATAATATTCAAAAATATATTTCGAGAAAATTATCCTTTATTCATAAAAGTTGGGGTCTTACAAATTTTGAAAGTAGTATGCATACAAGCCCGATCATGTATAATGATAAAACATATACTTTGTAATCAATCTTATTTATTTATTAATAAAAGTATTAATTTACTAAAGGCATTTGATTATCAACATGATTTTGTTTTAATAATATGTGATAAACCCATAATTTTAAGCAATGCTTTTAGAATCATAATGAGATCATGTTAATGAGATCTAAATTCTTAGACAACTTAAAACTAAAATGTTAATCCGGATAGATTGGTGACTAACATACGTTGCTTGCTCATTGGATAAGGATAACTGATCTCATGATCATTTGTGTGGAGAGACTAAAGAAAGTATGTAGGTGCTTATTGGAGAATAAGTTCACTGAACGTGACTCGCTAAGGAATACCTAATGGAGTTTTACATGTCTGTCAATAGGAATTCCTGTAGTGATAGTAGTGCAAGTAATCCTTAGACTTGAGATCATCATATTATCTTGTATATAATAATTTACACTTTAACTTATTCCTTAATATATCAAAGCGTACGCTTGGGTGTAATAAGTTATATATGAAGATAATAAAAGATTAATAATGAATCAGCCACTTCTAATAAAAGAAGAGATATGTCATATGTGATTCGATAAATGACAATCCAGGAATCCTTGGCCAAGGTGGAATGAAATTAGAAAGTAGTTTCTAATTTGTATTCATTAGAAGTTATGCATTTAGGAATCGAAATACATATAATTAAATAAAATAAGACTTGAGAGTAATTTCATGTCTTATATTTAATTGGGACATTGTATGGTGGAAGAATTGAATTGTACGGTAACTATTTACTCAAAGGTTTTTTATGATTAATGTTGAAATCTATATTATCAAGAAAGTCGTTGATCGCTAGGGAGGCTTATCCCTATTATAGAACAAATATTATTTATTTAAATAAATTAATAGTTTAATTTATTTATTTAAATAAGATTAGAATTGTTCTAATTGATTTATTCACAACCGGTTTAATATGGAGAACCTAAAGGGTCACACCATAAAAGGGAGAATAATTATTTAAGAAGTTAATGACATAATCGTAATAATATGTTAAATATATTTAATTTAATCTATGGTGATAAAATAAATTAAATAGCTTAATATTTATTATTTAATATTAGGAAATATTAAATATAAATTAATAAGAGGAGTCTTATTAATATTATTACAATTATTATTATTTTAATTTCTAAAGGAGTTTGCAAATTAATTTAATATTAGTACTCTCATTTATTCCTAATGGGATTAGGAGGCAAATTAATAAAATGAGTTTAATTTATTATTCCTAATTAGATTAGGGAGCTTAATTAATTAAATAATACTCTATTTTAATTATATTAAAATAGGTTAACAAATATCAATATAAGATTAGTCTTATATTAGATATCTGTGTATGTGAAAATACGTGATTCCAATAGTTAGAGAGTACGTCTTTTTCTATACAGATAGAAACTAGGGTTTGAGCTAATACTCCTTCTTCTTGATTCTTGTTCTTACTTGGTGGATCATCTCTAGAGGCCAAACACTTGGGTGGCTAATGTTGATCAAAGGAAGGAACCAAACTCGCGTATTCAAGGAGAGCACAAAGGAATATGAGTTGAACTTTTACCCAAGAAAGCTCGGATCTTCAAGGGTATGATTTTGTTTCTCCTACTCTTTTATTGACTAATAATCAAAGCATAAGAACGATATTGGTTTATGGTTTGTAAGAAAAAATTTAAAATTCGTTTTACTTCGTTTTCGCTATATTTATGTGATTTGATTGCATATTATTGTTTCTAGCAAACCTAACAATGGTATCAGAGCCAATCTTATACTAATTATCAGTCTTTGTGATTCCATGTATCTATTATATGCGATTGGATTGGATTACTGGGCAATAGAAAAGTTTTATGTTTCATGATGATGCGACATGTTGCTGCTGCTCAGATTCATTCTCGAGCGCAATTTGCCAAGATCTCGAGATCCACTTTCTGGATGAAGCGGCTGCGCAATTGCCACTGTCCCGATTCATTCATTCGGATGCAACTACTCACATTACACGGAAATCGCTTTTTGGCCTTGGCCTTGGTATGGTATCCTAGTTCATTAAAGGGCGCAGATTGTGCCTTGGGTAGAATCTGAAAAAACTTTTGTTTTCTTTGATTAAATAAATGGTTTATTTAATTGATAAAAGTTTAAAATAAAGATGTTTATTTTATATGAAATATGATTTCAGATTTGCTAAAATTAAAGAGTTTAATTTGGATTTGGTTTTTGATTAAAATAAAAGAGTTTATTTTGTTTCAAAACTAAAGTTTAGCAAACTTTTGCCCATTAATTGATATTAATGCATATATGGAATGAATTTATTTTCATGAGATGAATGTTATTTATTGATACATATGTTGATATGTATGATAATAAATGAGATTGATTATGAACTATGAACAATGTGATTGAATTTTATTGTTGATGGATGCTTGAATGTATGGGTTTTATTAAATGGGATCTGCGTACCTCATCTTTTTTGGTTTTCTTCTTATTGTAATGTCTATCTCTCGCCTATGTATCTCCCCTTGACTGCTGATTAAGGTTTCTATTTAAATGAAATAGTTTATGTAATAGGATTAGTTAGAATTTCTCGAAGAACCGGAGATCAAGGAGCAAGGAGCGCTTAAATGTAATAATTATATTTAAATGTTAATTCTTGCACTCTAGGGTTTGACCTTTTGGTTCACTTGGTGGCTCTAGTGAACCAAACTAGAATAAAAGTCCATAATCAATTCTGGTAGAATATAGTATTCTGTATGTGCATGCTTGTATTTTATATATACATATATATATATATATTATTAAACATGCTTCACATGTTTAATAATATGACGCATATTTTATATATATATATATATATATATATATGTGCATGCGCGCTAAATAAGATGAGACTAATAATAACAAACCCCTCTAAGAAATTATATTAAGTTGTGATGTTCAAAGATATTTGAAATATTGCACATCGCCTTCTAGCATGATAAAAATAATAGAGCATTAAATATTTAATATGAGTTTGTTGTGCACACACAAGGCGAGTATTAAATATTTGAGATGTTGTTTATATTGCATATGATGTTTATAAGGAATTGAACATTACCGCTTTGTTGTGCACACACAAGGGCTGTAGTTTTCTCTTCACTTATATGAAAATGATGGGTATGACTTAACTTAAATCATTTTAGTTCGGATGTGCACACACTTGACCATTATGATTTAAGAGGCAAAATATAAGGAGTTACATGATGATGTAATTGATAAGAGATGTCTACCTATTTATTTATATATAGTTTGTTGTGCACACACAAGGCTATATACATTTGAAATGGGATCATTATCCTCACTAGCAAATCTTTAATTAGATATTGTCGAACTATATCGATGAGGGTAATATAGTTTGAAGAAAATAGTGGGAGATACCAATATAAAATAAGACCTAATTTATTTTGGTAAAATAAATTAATAAATGAATGTTTGCTAAAACGATATCTTTTTATATGCAGAATTTTGAAAATGTCACATTCACTAATTTCACTGCGTAGCATACTTGATGCCAACAAACTGACTGGACCAAACTTAACAGTCTGGTTAAGGAATCTGAGAATTGTTCTCACTGTTGAAAAGATTTCTTATGTCCTAAATTCGCCAGTCCCTCAAAAACTTGCTGAAACAGCCTCTGAGGAAGAGATTGCTACTTTTAAGAAGTGGTAAGATGATGCATATTTAGCTCAATGCATCATGCTCGCATCCATGAATAACGAGCTTCAGCGTCAGCATGAAATCATGGATGCTCATGCTATATTATTGCACCTGCAAGAGATGTATGGTGAGCAAAGTAGGACTGCTGGATATGAGATATCTAAGGAGCTCTTCCGATCTCGGATGACCGAGGGAACTACTGTTGAGACTCATGTCCTAAAGAAGATCAATTTGATTGAACGTCTTGGACAGCTTGGGTTCGCCATGGATGGAGAGTTGAGTCAAGATTTGATCTTGCAGACACTCCCGGACACCTTCTCATTATTTGTTGTGAATTTTCACATGAATAAGTTAGATTTCAGCTTGCTTGAATTACTTAACATGTTGAAAACTGTTAAAGGTCACTTCCCATCCAAGAAGGACCATGTCTTAATAGTGGATGATTCTTTCAAGAAAATAAAGAGGCCCAAGGTATCTTCTAAAAAGAAGAAATCCAAGAAGGGTAAGGGTAAGGCAAAAGTGAAGGATCAAAAGAAACTTGATCCAGCTAGCAAAGGAATTTGCATCCATTGCAACAAGCCGGGTCACTAGAAGAGGAACTGTAAGGATTATCTTGCGGAGCAAAAGTAGAAGAAGCTTGGAGAAGCTTCAAATCCTAATCAAGCTTTGTTTATGATTGAAATTAATTTTTCTGAAAGTCAATCTTCTACTTGGGTATTGGATACCGGCTTTGGTTCTCACATATGTAATAATATGCAGGGACCGGTTAAAAGTAAAAAACTGAGCAAGGATGAGGTCATCCTAGGAGTGGGAAATGGAGCAAAGGTTGTTGCATTAGCTGTAGGAACTTATTGTTTAGCACTGCCTACAGGTAAGTCTATTAGATTAAATAATTGTTATTTTGTTCCGTCACTTACTAGAAACATTATTTCAATATATGTATTGGATATGGATATTTTTGAAATTATAATAAAGAATAATAGTTGTTCTATTTATAATAATAATGTTTTATATGGTGTTGGTACTTTACGAAATGGACTTTACATACTTGACTTTCATGAAAATATACTTCAAAATGAACAAACTAAGAAAAGGAAAAGAGATGATGTAAATTATACTTTTATGTGGCAATGCAGACTCGGTCATATTAATGAAACAAGATTATCCAAGTTATATAAAGATGGGCTCTTAGAGATATCAGATTATGAATCATATTCAACTTGCGAATCTTGTCTCATGGGCAAAATGACTAAATCTCCTTTTAGTGGAAAAGGAGAAAGAGTTACAAAGTTGTTAGCGTTGGTTCACACAGATGTATGTGGACCTATGACAATGAATGCACAAGGAGGGTATTCTTATTTTATTACATTCATTGATGATCACTCAAGATTTGAATATATGTATTTAATGAAATAAAAATCCGAATCATTTGAAAAGTTCAAAGAGTTCAGAAGTGAAGTAGAGAAGCAAACTGGAAAAAGTATTAAGAATCTTCAATCAGATCGAGGAGGTGAATACTTAAGCAGTGAGTTTCTCAATTGTCTCAAAGAAAATGGTATAATCTCACAATGGACTCCACCAGGAACACCACAATTGAATGGTGTATCTGAAAGGAGAAATCGAACACTGTTGGACATAGTTTGTTCCATGATGAGTTTTATCGATCTTCTGGTGTCATTATGGGGATATGCCCTAGAAGCGACTACATATCTACTAATAAAGTTCCCTCGAAATCCGTCCCTAAGACTCCATATGAGATGTGGACAAGGAGGAAACCTAGTCTTAAGCATGTTAAGATTTGGGGATGTCCAACTTAATTATGTGAAAAGGTTTCAGAATGATAAGCTTGGAGCAAGATCTGATAAGTGTACGTTTGTGGTATATCCTAAAGAAAGTTTAGGATACTATTTCTATAGTCCTACTAAACAAAAGGTGTTTGTTTCTAAACATGATGCCTTCTTAAAAAAGGATTTTATCCTCGAAGGGGCCAGTGGGAGAAAAATAGATCTTGAAGAAATTCAAGAACCACAAACCACTACAGGTCAAATGGATGAACCTGTCCAAGTAAAGATACCTTATGTACCACACCCTATTCGTAAATTTGGAAGAGTACCGAAGATACCTGAGAGGTATGGATTTGTAATAGAAGATGACGATGAGGTACGCATCATAGATGATGATGATCCATTGAATTACGAATAGGCTATGAGTAGTAAAGACTCAGAGAAGTAAGCCATGAAATCCGAGATGGACTCCATATATGAAAATCAAGTATGGAATTTGGTTTCACCACCTGAAGGCATTAAGCCTATTGGGTGTAAATGGGTCTTTAAAAGAAATACTGGAGCAGACGGCAAGGTAGAGACTTATAAAGCCTGACTGGTCGTAAAATGTTTCAAACAAAGACAAAGAGTTGACTATGGTGAAACCTTTTTACCAGTAGCTATGCTCAAGTCTATTCGGATTTTGCTTGTGATTGCAGCTTACCATGACTATGAAATCTGGCAGATAGACATGAAAACGGCCTTCCTCAATGGGAAACTTGAGGAGGATGTGTATATGACACAGCCAAAGGGATTTGTTTCAACGGTTGGAACAAATCAAGTCTGTAAGCTACAATGATCCATTTATGGATTGAAGCAAGCTTCTCGTAGGTGGAACATCCATTTTGATCAAACAATCAAAGAGTTTGATTTTATCAAAAATGAGGATGAACCATGTGTGTACAAGAAGGTAAGTGGAAGTGGTGTTTCATTCCTTGTATTATATGTTGAGGATATATTACTGATAGGGAATGATATTCCTATGCTTCAATCAATTAAAATCTGGTTATCTAAACACTTCTCCATGAATGACTTGGGAGAAACATCCTATATTATGGGGATGAAGATCTATAGAGATAGATTTAAAAGGATGATTGGCTTGTCCCATGGTATGTACATTGACTCGATGCTAAAGAGGTTTAGCATGGGAAATTCCAAAAGAGGTCTCATGTCAATGAGCCATGGAATACATCTCTCCAAGAAATAGGCCCCAAAGACACCTGAGGAGAGAGATCGTATGAGTAAGATTCCTTATGCTTTAGCAATAGAATCTATCATTTACGGTATGATATGTACTAGACCGAATATCGCTCATACACTTAGTGTAACAAGCAGATATCAGTCAAATCCAGGAGAAGAACATTGGAAGGAAGTGAAAAATATCCTAAAGTACTTAAGAAGAACTAAGGATGTATTTCTTGTCTACGGTGGGTCTGAATTAAAACTAGAGGGCTTCACAGACTCAAGTTTTCAAATAGACCAAGATGACAGTAAATCTGTTTTGAGGTATGTGTTTACCTTGAATGGTGGCGCAGTGAGTTGGAAAAGTTCCAAACAACAAATAGTTGATGATTCACTGACAGAGGCAGAGTACATAACTGCAAGTGAGGCTGTAAAGGAGGCTGTTTGGATGAAGAAGTTCATAATCTAACTTGATGTGGTTCCTAGCTTTAGAGGACCATTATCTTTATTTTGTGACAACACCGGAGCTGTTGCGCAGGCTGAGGAACCCAAGTTTCATCAGAAATTCAAACAGTGTTGCGATACTTTCATTTAATTAGAGAGATCATTGAAAGAGGAGATGTCACCCTAGAGCGTGTGGACTCTCAAGATATTATTGCATATCCATTTACTAAAGCACTTACACAACAATAGTTCGATCGTCACTTAGAGAAGATGGGTATGAGATACCATGGCGATTGGCTTTAGTGCAAGTAAGAGATTGAAAGTAGTTTGTATACAAGCCAATCATGTATGATGATAAAACATATACTTTGTTATAGTAGTACAAGTAATCCTTAGACTTGAGATCATCATAATATCTTGTATATAATGATTTACATTTTGACTTATTCCTTAAGACCCTTAGGGTATATCAAAGGGTATGCTTGTGTGTAATAAGTTATATATGGAGATAATGAATGATCAATAAAGAATCTACCACTTCTAGTAAAAGAAGAGATATGTCCTATGTGGTTCGATAAATGACAACCCAAGAATCCTTGGCCAATGTGGAATGAAATTAAAAAGTACTTTTTAATTTGCATTCATTAGGAGTTATGCATTTAGGAATCAAAATACATATAATTAAATAAAATAAGACTTGATAGTAATTCCATGTCTTATATTTAATTAGGACATTGTATGGTGGAAAGATTGAATTGTACAATAACTATTTACTCAAAGATTTTTTTATGATTAGTGTAGAAATTTTTATTATCTGGAATGTCGTTAATCGCCAGAGAGGCTTATCCCTATTGTAGAATAAATATTATTTATTTAAATAAATTAATAGTTTAATTTATTTATTTAAATAAGATTTGAATTGTTCTAATTGATTTATTCACAACCGGTTTAATATGGAGAACCTAAAGGGTCACACCATAAAAAAGAGAATAATTATTTAAGAAATTAATGACATAATCGTAATAATATGTTAAGTATATTTAATTTAATCTATGGTGATAAAATAAATTAAATAGCTTAATATTTATTATTTAATATTTTGAAAATATTAAATATAAATTAATAAGAGGAGTCTTATTAATATTATTACAATTATTATTATTTTAATTTCTTCGAGAGTTTGAGAATTAATTTAATATTAGTACTCTCATTTATTCCTAATGGGATTAGGAGGCAAATTAATTAAATGATTTTAATTAATTATCCCTAATTAGATTAGGGAGCTTAATTAATTAAATGAGTTTAATTAATTAAATAATACTCTATTTTAATTATATTAAAATAGGTTAACTAATATCAATATAAGAGTAGTCTTATATTAAATATATGTGTATGTGAAAATATGTGATTCCAATAGTTGAAGATTACGCCTTTTTCTATACATATAGAAACTAGGGTTTGAGTCAATATCCCTTCTTCTTGATTCTTGTTTTTGCTTGGTGGATCACCTCTAGAGGCCAAACGCTTGGGTGGCTAACGTTGATCAAAGGAAGGAAACAAACCAACGTATTCAAGGAGAGCACAAAGGAATAAGAGTTGAATTTGTACATGAAGAAGCTAGGATCTTCAAAGGTATGATTTTGTTTCTCCTACTCTTTTATTGACTGATAATCGAAGCGCAAAAACGATCTTGGTTTATGGTTTGTAAGAAAAAATTTAAAATCCATTTCTGGTTGTTGAAGAATCAATGAATGTAACGTTTGATGAATCACAGCCTCCTCCCAAATATAAAGAGTTAGCTGACAATGAAGACATTCTTAGAAATATGGAAGAACCAAAACTAGATAATACATCTCCACCTGTCAATGATAACCCTCTTGAAAATCCTAACCCTCAGTTGAATGATTTGCCCAAAGATTTGCATATTATTAAAAATCATCTTTTAGAAAATGTGATTGGTGATATTGATAAAAGTGTTCTTACTAGATCACAAGCACATAACTTGGCCGGTCATTTATCTTTCTTGTCCTAAATTGAACCTAAAAATATAAAAGATGTTCTATTGGATGAGGATTGGATAATGGTCATGCAAGATGAACTTGAACAGTTCACTAGAAACAAAGTCTGGGAATTAGTTCCTAAACCCGAGGAAACTTCAATTATTGGAACTAAGTGGGGTTTCCGTAATAAATTAGATGAAAATGGAACTGTAGTAAGAAACAAAGCAAGACTAGTTGCACAAAGGTATAATCAACTTGAAGGAATTGATTATGATGAAACATATACTCCTGTTGCTAGAATTGAGTCTATTTGCATGTTATTAGTATTTGCATGTCATAAAAATTTCAAATTATTTCAAATGGATGTTAAATATGTATTTTTAAATGGTGTTATTGAAGAGAAAGTTTATGTTAAACAACTCCTGGTTTTGAAGATTTTGATCATCTTGAATATGTTTATAAATTGCATAAAGCTTTATATGGTTTGAAACAGGCCCCTAGAGTATGGTATGAATGCTTAAGTAAATTTTTGCTAGAAAATGGTTTTAAAAGGGGTGTTGTAGATACTACTCTATTTATTAAATATAAAAATGATGACATTCTTATTATACAAATTTATGTTGATGATATTATTTTTGGTTCTACTGATATTACTATGTGTAATGAGTTTTCTTAAAGCGTGAGTAAAGAGTTTGAAATGAGTATGATGGGAGAATTAAACTTCTTCCTCAGTCTTCAAATCAAACAAGGAGAAAAATGTATTCACATTTCTCAATCTAAGTATTGTAAAGAAATGATTAAGAAATTTGGATTAGAATCTATGAAACCTCTTAATATTCCTATGTCAACTACTGATAAATTAACTGCTGATGAAAATGGTAAAAGTGTTGACTCAAAGAAATATAGAGGAATGATTAGAAGTCTGCTATATATCACAACCAATAAACTTGACATTATGTTCAATGTCTGTAAATGTGCTAGATTTTAATCAAATCCTAAAGACTCACATTTAGTTGCTGTAAAAAGAATTTTTTGATATCTTAAAGGAACCATATATTTAGGATTATGGTATCCTAAAAGTCAACCATTTAACCTTGTTTGTTTTTCAGATTCTGACTATCAGGTCATCAAGTTGATCGAAAAAGTACTAGTGGGACTTGTCAGTTTCTAGGAGAATGTTTAGTTTCTTGGTTCTCTAAGAAACAAAACTCTGTATCTATTTCAACCACTGAAGTTGAATATATAGTTGTCGCACGTTGTTGTGCACAGATATTGTGTTTGAAACAAACACTTGCAGATTATAATTTGAAATTTGATTGTGTGTCAATTTTATGTGATAATACTAGTGTTATTAACTTAAGTAAAAATATTGTATTGCATGATATATCAAAACATATAGATGTTAGACATCATTTTCTACGTGATCATGTCAATAATAGAAATATCAAATTATATCACATTGATACATAATTAAATATTACTGACATATTTACGAAACCTTTAAGTTCTAATAGATTTTGTAAACTACGTATGGATTTAGGCATGCTGGTCCTACTTAAGCTAAATCTCATTATTTAATTAGTCGACTTGGATGTAGGGACAAAAAGTGGTGTGTCAGTTTGTTTAAACTAATTTTTATTGTGTGATCACATTTCAGAATGACATCTGAAAATCAAGAGATGAACTATGAGGAAATTGTGGCTGAGAACCAGGAAGCTACAAATAATAATGTTACAAACTCAGAAAATCATGATGCTAACAACATGATGAATGATGAGTTTTTTCGAAACTTCATGAAATTTTTGCAGAACTAGGCAAAAGAAACTACTGTTCATAATACCGCTAGAAACGAAGGTAACTCACGAATGGTCATTGCCAAGTAGTTCAAGGAGTTAGGACCACTTAAATTTCTCGAAAAACCGAACCCACTCAAGGCGGAAGCGTGACTCAAATAAATGACAAAGATATTTGATGTACTGCGTCGCGCTGATGATCAAAAGGTTCCCTCTACTACTTTTATGTTACGAGGAGAGTCAGATTACTTGTGAAAATCAGTGAAACGTACATATCATTCAGCACCTGAAATGTCTTGGGTAGAATTTTAAGAGCTATTTAATGAAAAGTATTTTTCGGAGAGCATTCGTCATATGAAAGAAGTGAAATTTATTAAGTTGGAACAGAATAATATGACCGTCTCGCAATATGAAGCCAAATTTGACGAGTTATCCCGATTTGCGCCCCATTGGGTGGATTGCCCACTCAGCATGTCTTCCAAATTTTTAAGAGTTTTGGCCTTTGATAAAAGTTTGACTTCTTTGCATTTAATAAGCTAAATACCTTTTGATTTTTTAACTATCTTATCATCATATAGGCGACCTTTTTTCTTTTACCAAAAATATCATTTAATGCAAGTAACTCCTTCACATTAACCTCACGGATACATACATACATGCACATAAATTATAAGACCCAAATTTTATGAATAAAGATTTAATTTTCTCTAAATATTAATTTGAATAATAAGGCGTGCTTTGATATAATGCTATAGTTATAGGTGATATGTGCAAATTTTGCAAGTAAGCAAGTTGTCATTAAATATTTCTTTGGTCAGGAAATATTCTTTTTGTCATAGAATATTCGTACGACGATACAATCATTGATAGACCCCACAACAGAATGACTGTCGGATATAAAAAGTGACAAAAATAACCTTTTTTATAAAAATAATGGCAAACTTTTACCGTTAACTGTTGAAATACCGGAGATAAAAGAAACGATGTCTGCATTGTCGCATAAATGGCACACGGTATTATCTGATGATCTCCGATTATTGATCTTACGTAAGAAGTCATTTAGTTCATTTAATAATTGCTACGATGAATTCTTGTATAAGATCTCATATTATTGATTCAATTATTATCAAGATCATCATCGCACAATATTTTATATTATTAAATTAATAATTGAGACGATACGATTATTCATATGATTATTTTCATTATTGACATTGTGCAGAAAGTTACATCGATGAAAGGGGTTAGGTTATTTAATTAAGGCCAATAAGGAGAAATCCTTATAGAAAAGCACTTTTCGCGAGAATGATCCGGAGTGCTCTGCTTTATTCGTAAAGAAGAAAGATGGAAGTATCTTGACTTCGTTATTGACTATCGAGTTGAATCATGTCACCATAAAAATAGAGTAGCAGTTACCTCGCATTGATGACCGCTTAACCAACCGGTTAAAGAAGATCTAAATTCTTTTCAAAGATCGATCTTCGTTTGGATATAATCGCTTAAAGATTAACACCGATGACATTCCAAAAGACCGCTACGTAACTCGATCGTATTCATTACAAATTCCTATTCATGTCTTTTAGATTGACTAATGCTCCTGCTGCTTTCATGGATATGATGAATCATGTATTCAAGGAATATTTTGATCATTTTGTGGTTGTCTTTATTGATGACATCCTCATATACTCCAAAAGCCGTGAAGATCATGAACAACACTTGAGGTTGATACTCCAAATACTTCGTGAAAATAAACTATATGCCAAGTTGAAGAAATGCGAATTTTGGCTTGAAGAAGTAGATTTCTAGACTTAGCTAGTTATTATCGGAGATTCGTAGACGAATTTTCTTGAATCGCCACTCCATTAACTCAGCTGACTCAAAAAGATACAAAATTTGGATGGAGCGAGAAATGTGAGAAGAATTTTTAAGAACTTAAAAAGAGACTCATTTCAGTACCTGTTCTGACAATATCATCAAGTTCGGAGGGATTTGTCATCCACAGCATTGCTACAAACATGATCATGACTCGTAGTGCATAGATGGACAGTTGTTTTGCATGATCAAGACCACTGGTGATACAAATGAATATCCTTAGCCCGTAGTGCATGGATAATTTGTTAATTTGAAACATTTATTGATTGTTATCATAGGGATAAAATATTACTAATGTACTTTTAAATTATAGAAGATAGTAGACTTTACGCTCTACTTGACTCTTCAAGCATGATCTAATGGATTGTTAATAATTGTATAAATAAAGTTTGTATTTAAATTTTATACCATGTATTTAGCAACTCAGAATGAGTTGTATAGACCTATTTTGAGAGCGTCGTCACATAAATCATATAAGCCCATAGCCATTTTAAGCACGGAAGTATATACATATACATGGATGCACACGAAAACTCTTTTGCCCCTTTTTGTAAAAATAATTTTGAAGCTTGAATATAATAAATTTTTGAAAGAGAATAAGAATACTAGCCTTGGAGAAATGTTATTTTGTGAAATAATATTTTTAACACCTGATATTTGATTATCAAGGTTAGGTAAATATTAATTCAATTAGGAAAATATTTTTGGTAGTTTTAGAAAACATTTTTTTGGTCCAAGTAAATAAGATTTGACCCAAATAAAACTTATAGAGAGGATTCTAATTTAATTACCCTATTTCTCAATTATTGTTATCATCAAATATATTAAAAATAAATACATATCTCCTTCTTTTTTATGATGACAATAATTAAGAATATTAATATTACCCCTTAATAAGACTCCCCTTAGTAAAACTCTCCATTTGTATGTGTATTATATTTTCCATTTTCTAACATATCACTACTATCACATGGCAGTTATGACAGTTCATATATAGCAGTTCATATCAACCAAAAACATATAAACAATATCTGTACTATTGTCAGTATAATAATTTTCTTCTCCCCATTTGTTATTATAAAAATAGAGGAAAAGTACTTACGAAAGCAAACTTTTCAGATCATACAAAAACAATGTTAGTATTCTGAAAAAGTTGCACCTTCTGCAATCATTAGAATAAATAGACATAGTACCTGCATCTCTTTTAAGTAATTAAAGTTAACATAGTAATAGGTTTAAACAGTTAAATATATTAAATTAATTACAATACTCCTAAATAGTTAGTAGCATATAAATATATTACAATCTTCCCAAATAGTTAGTATTCTTCTTCATTAAGAGGAGAGAGGTGAAGATCAAGATTGGAAAGAGAATCCTCAAGAGAAATACCAGGAAGAGGATCATTAATGTCAAGAAGAGGATCATCAATAGAAATATCATGAAGATGATCATTAAACAAGAATTCCATTTTGACAGAGCTAGTACCAGCAGTGACATGGCCAGGAGGCAAATAAAACTTTTCCATAACAGAATGCAACATGTATATAATGCACAATGCACAGATTGTTGCAGTGCTTCTATTTGAATCATTAAGTTATTCTAATTAAGTAGTAACTGATTCACGTTATTGATGCCATCTAGTTGAGATATCATGTTAAGATTTGACTAAATGGGTTCATGATTAGGAGCCTTAAAGACTATGAGTGGTCTAGGAGAAAGATTTAATCGAGAGAGAATTAAAATTTTGAACCATTTGAAATATTTGATCAGTGACATCAATGTCAAGATATTTAAAAATACAAAAAGAAGCCTTTTGCGTTAAGCGAACCCCCTACTTCAGCAGATACAGGAGAACAACGACCCATTCACCCTCGAATCTTCAAAAAATTTTCTCGTCGAATTTCGATACCGGAAGCTTATATTCTTTGAGAATATTGAAAAGGATTCGGATGTCAGAGATTTGAGAATGAGTGAGGGTGGAAGGGGTGTGGAGATAGAAAAACTCCTCTTCGAAGTGATAAGCGTTTCGGATCCTAGCCTCGACGCTTATCAGAGTGGGAAGAATGGAAGGAACTGCTGTAAAACCCCGAATTTTATGAAATAAAAATATTTAATTTTTTTATAATTATTATTTTATTTCGTAAATGATTAAATTAATAAATGATTAAAGATAAGGATGATACGTAAAAAATTTTGCAAAGTATACAAATTGTTATAAAATATTCGTTTAGTCGTGAAATATTCTTTTTGTCAAAAAATATTCATACGACGGCACAATCATTAGTGGACCCCACGACAATACAATATGTCAAGATATTTTCATCAATGACAAAGTTTTTCCCTTGAAGGCAAATGCTGATACCTAGTAGAAGACAAGTGTAATCTTTATTGAAGACCATATGAGTGAAAAATTCAGCAATAAGACCAGAATACGTGTCTATCAGAGAATACAACTATACTTTCCCATCTTATAGCTTTGAAGTGTTCAAGTAAGTGGAAAACTACATAATGCAATTCCTAGACCTGGAGTAAGGATATGCTTCATTAAACGATATTTGGTGTGTGAAGGAGGTGTGACTAAATGAGGTACACAACCAGAAGGATTTTTATCAAAATGAAGTGCAAGTCTTTCTTTTTGACAAAAATATAGGTTCTATGGTACACACACAAGACATAAGTATGTAGCAGCAAATTAGACAGAATGAGACTGAAAGTGAATGTATTATATATTAGGAATGTCTATATATAGATGATATAGATAATCATTGATGTCAGTCCAAATAAATGAATTGAAGATATGGAGAGTTACTAAAAGAAGATATACGGTACAGATCTTATTAGTAAATGCACATAATAACTTGTGAAAGAAGAGACCATACTTCTTACTGTTTTAATCATTTTCCAAGAAATATTTAAGCAAAACAATGTTATGACAGTAAACAGTATATAGACTTTCTGTTTAGTCAAGAAAATTAATATAATCTTTAACCAACTCTCTTTAAAATTAGTTTTTTTTAAAAAAAATCATTTCAACAGTAAAATAGTCTCAATATCACAATTTGTGATTAACAGCAGAGAATAACATTTAATCAGATAGGCAAACAAGATATGATAGTTCAAAATTTATTTCCTTTATCAAGTCCATACAGTAAACAAATGTTAACCCATTACGCTATATCAGATAATCATTACTTATAAAAAATATTGGACAGGTAGAACAAAAGCAGAAGAGAGAAAACAAAAAAAATCCAATGGACATCAGTATCAAGTCTAGCCAACGAATGCATATAAACATACTTCTAGTAGACATTAGTGTCTATAAAAAAATATAAAGTAAAAATATAAAGTATTGGTTTACAAAGGGTTTTACTTTTTAGCAGAGCAGAGCCGACGATATATAACTCTAAATCAGTGAACTCACAACATACACGACAATATGTAACTATATATATATATATATATATAGTTGTCGAATAATTTATATATATATATATATAGTAGGTTCGAAAAATAGTTTACATATAAGTATAAATATATTTATCTTTATAGAAATATAATTATTTACGAATAATAATATCAACAAAAGATTTAGGGTTTGAGAGGTTTTAAAAAGTTTGCAAAAAAAATGTCAGAGATTTGCACAAAAATAATTTAGGGATTTAAAAAAAAATGATGATCTGAATAGGATTACCCCTTCTTAAAAAATTAAGATATTTTGAAAACAACGAGATCTAAACAGAGTTTTAGAGAGCGATCAATCGAAGTGATTTAATTAAAGAATTTCTTAACACTCAATATATTTGGCTATGGAGTTTTAGGGTTTTGAGTTATCAATAGAAGATGGATCTAATTTTGGAAAAAGATTATGGAATAAGTTAAAAATTGACAGATCTGAAGCAAATTTTATAAATCAATTTTCGAACAAAATTTAGGATTTAAAAAAAATACTAGTTTCAAAAAGTTAAAAAAATAGTTTGACGATAAAAAAATTGAAGTATTCGAAGAGATATGAAAAGTTGCATATTAGTATAGATCTACAATTATTTTTAAAAAAATTACAGATCTTTGAAAAATATTTTGACACCAGATTGTTTGAATTGTTAACAGACAAATGAAAACGGAAAACTTGACAGATCTGAAAGGAAAAATTTTAGAAACCTTTTTCTTTAAAAAAAATCTTTTGATAGATTAAACAAAAATTCAAAGGTGATATCTCAGAAAACCAAACAAAATGAAATAGATCTAGGAAAATTCAAAGAAAATTTTGTAAACCAGTTTTGATGAAATCGATAGGTGAAAACATGATTTAGAGGATAAAGAATCGATTGATCGGTTCATTTTTTTCAAAAACGTACTGAAGATTACAGATTTTGGCTGAGATAGATTAGAGTTTAGGTGAATCGGAAGAGTAGAGATACAGAGAGGAGAGAGAAAGCGTCTGAAGAGAGAAGGAGAGAAAGAGAAAATAAATTTAAAAATAAAATTTTAAAATTTATTGTTGTACTTAGCTAAATGATCCAATGGTTGAGGATTGATCTCATAAAATGTCAACGGCTCGGATTAAATTGGATTGTGTTTGTTTATTTCACCTTGATCCAACGGCTGCATATGTTAATGATAAGTCATCCAAAGGTTGTAATTTTAGATCCGTGTGCTCTCAGTTTATTGATTCGATCAAGTATGCATAGATTGACTTTTTTTTGACTGTTGGATTGGACTTTGATCAACGTGTCAGATTTAATTCTATCAACTAAATATACATATATGATAAGTAAAGTACTAAAAATATTCACAATAAAAAATATATTAGTAAACAAATATATTTGAAAATAAATAATGAATTTATATAAACAACATTAATTATATAAAATTAATTATTTATAATAATAATTACTAATAATTTTCACAAGTAAATGTATATATATATATATATATATATATATATATATATATAATAACAAGTATAAACAAATTTATGATAATATTATATAGTAAACTTAATAAAAATATATAAAAAATAAAAAAATTATGAGACAATGTCACACTAGCAAAGTATTTTACTCGTCTCTTCACTCCTAATTCTAATCCCAGATCTCTATCAGAGATCATATCCCTAAACTCTGATACCAATTATGACGCCCCCAAAATAGGTTCACACAATCGATTTTGAGTCGCCAAATACACACTACATAAATCAAATACAAAATTTTTAATTTACAACTATTAAACTATTGTGCAAAATACGACAATAAATATAATTTGAGTTTTAATACAAATATTGTACCGTAACTAGTACGACAATATCCACACTTAACATAAATTCTCAATACAATTATTGTCACACTATTTTATAACGTATTGAGATACTTCTACAGTCTCGAACCATCACTCCATTCATCGACTAGTCCCAACTACACTCTTATTTTCTGAGAAGAACAATAGAACAAAAAAGAAAAGGGTGAACTCAAATAGCATAGTAAAGTATAACGTGATTAAGATAATAAAGAATAAATTATCTTTAACCTTTAACAATAATAAATCAAAGAGTATAAATTTTCAGTAATAACCGCAGCGAAACAAACAATCCTTTAGAAGAGTCCAGTAGGACATAATATCTACTATTTTCTCCTATTTGAAAAATTTATCATCAATATTTTATTCTTGTAACATTAATCAGATGTTTCTCTTTGCACCTAGGATAAAGAGAACTTTTACTACCTTTCTTTATCTATAACATTAAGAATCATGATTTTACTAATACACAGTTCCTGATTATAATCATACAAATCAACAGTTTATCTTTTTAATACAGGCCAAAGATATTCAATTATATCACCAATGGACATGATCATATCAAACAACAATCCATTTTTTGCACAACGAGCCAAAGAGAACTTTCATCACATGTCCTTACTGTACTGACCAAAGACACCAAATAATATATCGTCTTTGCACCCAAATCAAAGATGTTTACCATAAATTGATTCTTTGATGATTAGTACAAGTAAAAATAATATAAGGAATGAACAAAAGTTGTATGAATAATAAGATACAAAAATGAACATTCGAGATTTAACATTTAATTAGTTAAGAGTCCAATAATGTCCAAATTGTCAATATGATGACCAAAACGTGGATTCAAATTCAAGAGTGATATTCAATATTCATATTTCAAAGATAACAATTAAAATTCAATAAAATGATTCAGGTAAATGAAATGATACTAGATGAAGTGCAAACTTCCAATGAATTTCTAATCATTTCAGGAATTATAGAAGCAATACTTACCATTGTAAGTTTAAATTTAGGAGTATGAAAGAAAGTGATATCCCTTTATGAATATGAAAGAATTAATATCCCCTACGAGTATTGAAAGAAAATAACATCTTTTACCTTAGTAGAAGACTAGATTTGACTGGAATAAATGAGATTATCTTGAGAAAATCTTACACTATTAACTACACACAAAGTATCCTTATAGTCAAAAGAAATACTCACAATATTATGGAAGAAAAATTTTATATTTTTGGTGTATCTTATCTTCTGAAGGTGCATTCCTTTTATAGGCAAAGTTTAGGAGACATGCGTCCGTTAATTAATGAATTCAGTCGCGAGTTTCAAACCTATCAGTATACCCATTTGGAAGCTTTGGCCAATGAGAGGACACCCTTTTTGAAATAATTCACAAGTTGTCAAAATAAAAAAAATACCACTTGGAAAATTTAGCAAATGAGGCCCATCCTTTGAAAAAAATTCACAATCCTCCAAAATTCAAAAGAAAATAAGACAAACCTCTTGGAAAATTTTGGCAAATGAGGGGTCACTCATTGGAAAAGAATTCCACATGCCAAAGTTATAAAAGAAAGAATGCACACCTAGTTTCCTGCCTAACTCCCCTTTTCTTATGGGTGATGGCCCACGAATTTGTAAAAAATGAATTGCAGGAGAAATTTTTCAACACACTAATTTGGAAAAGGAGAAATGCACAAGTTTTGAAAATCTGACAAAGTTAATATAATATTATAACATTATATCATTATAATATTATAATAAAAAAAATATTATTAAACTATACTATTATAATATTATATAATATTATAAAAATATATTTGAATGAATATTAATATCGAAGAAGATAATTGTGGTACCATATAAAAATATGCCAAACTTTTAACAAATGTCTCATGCTAAATCCTTCTATTTTTAACAAAAAATGGACAAATATCCACCACACAATAATTATTTAAAATTAATATTACAGAGTCACAATATTGACAACCAAGTCGTTTCCAAGAAAGAGGGGGTCTTCCGTAAAAATAATGCGCAATTAACTAACCCATTTCTTTGACACAATTTCTAGACATTGTTAATAATGCTAACTGATTTGATAATATCATATCAAATAATGAGTTAATGTATTGTATTATTGATTTAATAATACTCCATCCGTCCCAAATTAAAAGTCCTGGTGAACTTTTCATGCATATTAAGAAGAGAAATGAAATGACAAAATTGCCCATAATAATATGTCATTAATCATTTCCAATGTAGGTGAGAGAGTGACTTTCTAGCTTTTCAATTCAAAATATTTTCAGAACATAACTAATTATACTTATTGAATATGAAGAGAGAATTAGAATAAGAAAAATATGAGATATTTAATGCTAAGGGTATAATAGAAAAAATTGTATAAAAATTTAGTTATTAAAGGAAAGTGGACATTCAACTTGAGACTACTCAAAATAGTAATAAGAATTATTATCCTGGGACGGATGGAGTATAAAATATTGTACAGATATTACTGTAAAAATATTATGAGATACTATGCAGTAACTACTGTGACAATTATTGAATTAATAATCAGAGATATTGTGCAATATCGTGTGTTACTGTGCAATACCGTGTACTACTGTGTAACAACGCGTATTACTATACTTTTATCACCAGATATTTCAACAGTTAACGTTAAAGATTTTGCCGTCAATTTGTAAAAATAATTTTTATCGTTTTCTATATCCGACAGTTATTTTGTTATGCGACTACCAATGATTGGTTATTTCGGCGGCATAGTACGAATATTCTCCGACAAAACGAATATTTTCCGATAAACTATTTACTTCGTATAATTTACACATATCACCCATAACTATAATATTTATTAAATCAACATCTTACTATTTTAAATAAATCTTATTCATAAAAAGTTGGATCTTACATAGATAGATATTATTTTATTTTGATAGTTCTTCTTAATGTATTTATTGACATTTTGCTTGTTTATATTCTGGGTTCTACATATTTGTTCAATGATACCTGAAATGAAAATTAAAAATACGAGAAGCCATTTTAATATTTTTAAAAATGACCTAAGATCAAGTGTAATATTATATTGTTGAAAATGTTCTTTGCAGAGGCTGGTGGGCTATCTTATATCTTATTTTCATTTTGTATTTATTTCTTTTTATCTCAATCAATTGTTTAATATTTTACTCAACTGTAATATTCAAAACTATTTTTTTAAGTTATATTTTTTAGGATTATGCTAAAGGTGATGTGAAAATAAAAATAGGTGAGCTTTCTCATTATACATATCAAAGCTATCTTTATTTGCAAGGATTATTTTTGGGATTAGATTATTAATTTCAAGTTTCTTGTTTGTTTTTAAAAATAGACTTGAACTATTAGTCTCGAGATAATGAAATGACTTGAAAGATGGATTATTTAATACCATGTTCAACTAGATATTATAATCCCTACCATTTGTGACTAAAAATTTGTGGACAAAAATTAACTTTTAACTTTGTTTTAAAAAACGATGTATCTATACTTAAACTAATGAAAATATGACATCTTTGTTATTAGTAGTAAGGGTATGATAGTCCGAACGGTAAGTTTTTATTCAATCTTTTAAATAATTATTGACAAAACAAACATAACATATGATTATAATGCTTGCAAATAAACATGGCCTTATTCGATTGTAAGACCCCAATTTTTTTATGAATAAAGATTTAATTTTCTCTTAATATGGTGTGGATTTGATATAATGTTATACTTGTGGGTAATATTTACAAATTTTGCAAAGTAAGCAAGTTGTCATAAAATATTCTTTTGGTCGGAGAATATTCGTGTTATCAGGGAATATTCGTAAGACGGCACAATTGTGATGCCCCCAAAATAGGTATATATCACCCATTCTGAGTCGCCAAATACATGGTATAAAAATCAAATACAACTTAATTATACAGCTGTCGTGTAAAATATGACAAAACATAAGCTGAGAGTTTTAATACGAATATTGTCTTCTAAACAGTATTCAAACTCAAATGGAGTCTTCAATACATTTATTATCACACTATTTCACTGAATAGTGAGGACTACTAATGCAAACATCTTGACCGTCACTCCATTTCCCGACTAGTCCCAGCTATATTCTCATTTCCTGAATAGAACAATGAAAACAAAGGGTGAGCTCAACTAGCCCAGTAAGAAATATTATGACTAAGATAATGCAGAATAAATTATCGTTAGCCTTGAACAATGTTAAACCGATAAAATATAATAAACATCAAGTTTAATCTGCGGTGAACAAGCAATCCATTAGAAGAGTCAGTAGAAAGCATGATATCTACTATATTCTATGATTTAAAAAGTTTATCATCAATTTAATCGTTGAGACTTAGCTTAATAAATAAACCACATACGGGCCAAGGATATTTATGTAATCATCAATGGTCATGATTATACCTAATAATCTCTGGTTATAATCATACCAACAACTATCCATTAATGCACTACAGGCCAATGATGACTTTTACCACATCATTTATAACATTATGGGTCATGATTATACCGAATGATCCCTGGTCATAATCATACCAATCAATAGTACATCTATGCACGTAAGCCACATATGACTTTTATCATAATATAAGCATGAGGATGATGACAATGACATAAGAATTCAATTAAAAGCAAGCAAAGGATAAATATTTAAAGATTTATAATTTAATTTATCCAGAATTCAATATTATCCAAATTGTCAACATGATACTGCTTTGTGGAGTAAAATTTAAGAATAATATTGTATCAAAAATGATTTGGACAGCAAAAAAATCAATTTTTGTCATGAATAATCCCCCGGGTGAATAGTACCCGAGTGAATAGTACTTTGTGAATAGTATTCGTGAATAGTGCTTTGTGAATAGTACCCGTGAATAGTACTTTATGAATAGTACCCCGTGAATAGTACTTTGTAAATAGTACCATAAAAAGGAATACTACTCATGGACAGTACTCTAGCATGAAAAACTTAAAATTTAACAAGAATGTGTAGAGAATATCCTTGTGAAACGATACTAGATGAAGCGCAAATTTCAAGGATATTCTACTAATTTCATGGAGTATAGAAGCAATACTTTAACAAAATGAGGGTATAATCTGGAATACGAGATGAAATAACATTACTCACATACTATAGAGTACGAAAAAAAATATTATTCCTTATGAATACTGAAAAAATAATATCTCTTACCTCGGAAAGAAGATTGATCTTTGGAATAGTGAGGTAGCAGACTTCTCTTCTTCTTTCTCTCTATAACTTCTCTCTCTATAATTGCTCTTGTAAGTCTTAGTGAATTGGTGAGAATGAAAGAATAATGAGCTTCTATTTATAGGAAAATATAGTTTCGATAATTGCACGTTTTGGGGCTCGAAATATTACAGTATAATACCTTCATCTTTTCCATCATTTTTAATTTAGTCCTGCAAGTATTATCAAACTTGCACCACCTCCCCTAATAGTACATCTTGTGAATCAATAGTAAAATCATGTGAATCAATAGTACAATCATGTGAAAAAAATAATTACAGTATAGTACCTTCATCTATACCTCTATTTTTAATTTAGTCATGCAAGTATTATAAATCTTGCACCACCTCCCCTAATAGTACATGCATGTGAATCAATAGTACACACATGTGAACAAATAGTTATAAGTATGTGAATTAATAGCAATTAATTACTCATTTATCCAATTAATTACCCGATTGGTCAATATAACCTCCAGACATCCATTATTATCAAAATAGATGTCGATTTCCACTAACACTAATAATCCCAACATAATGGAAATATCAATTTCATCTTTAATCAACACGAACTTATTCATCATTAATATTATAACTCACAATATTTAACAACCAGATCATTCCCAGAAAAGATGGGGCTTTTTGATAAGGATTTCTCCCTATTGGCGCGCAATTAGGTGACCAAACTTCTCCTTGACAGAACTTTCTAGACATTATAAATATTGTAAATAATAATATGAATAACTTTGTCGTCTCAATTATTGATTTAATAATATAAAATATTGTGCAGATGATACCGTGACAATAATTAAATCAATAATATGAAAGATATTTTGTAGAAATTATTGTAGCAATAATTTAGTATAACTGAGTGACTTCTCACGTAAATATCAATAATCAATACCGTGTGCTACTATGCAACCACGCGTATTACTGTACTTTTACCACCGGGTAGTTCAACAGTTTAACAGTAAAACTTTTGCCGTTATTTTTATAAAAAGATAATTATGTTGTTTTCTAACTACGACAATACTTTCGTTGTGGGGTCTACCAATGATTGTGTCATCGTACGAATATTCCTTGTTAAAACAAATATTCCCCGACCAATCGAATATTATATAACCACTTGCTTACTTTGCAAAATTTATAAATATTACCCATAACTATAACATTATATCAAATCCACACCATAATATTCAAAAATATATTTCGAGAAAAGTTAATCTTTATTCATAAAAGTTGGGAATCTTACAACCTCCCCTTCTTATGAAATTTTGTTCTCGAAATTAGGGTGCGTACCTGGTATGTCGAAGAAGTGAGGTTACCTTGACTTCATTTCAGATTCTAACACCCAAGTCATTTCCTCAACATCGTGGTTTCTCCACAAAACTTTGACTTGAGGTATAACCTTGGAGCGTAGAATATGATCCTTCTTATCCAAGATTTTAACAAGTACCTCTTCATACATTAAATCTTCTGCTATCTCGTCCGGTTCTAATTCAATAATGTGGTTTAGGTCTTTCACATATTTACGTAATATAGATATGTGAAAAATGTTATGAACACGAGACATATTTGGTGGTAAGACGAGTCTATAGACCACAGTTCTTACTCGATCGAAGATTAAAAACGGGCCAATGAATCGAGGATTGAGCTTTCCTTTCTTTCCAAATCTCGTAACTCCTTTCCATGGAGCAACACGTAACAACACATGATCTCCAATATTGAATTTCACGTCCTTTCGATGAAGATCAGAATAACTCTTTTGTCGATCTTGTGAGATTTTTATACGTTGTCGGATCGTTTGAATCTTTTCCGTAGTCATACGTACGTACCGACTTCGGTTCAATAACGTTTACTTCACCCACCTCATCCCAAAGACATCTTGGAGAAGCGACACTTTCTTCCATACAATGCCTCAAATGGAGACATGCGATACTTGCTTGATAAGCTTGTTGTTGTAGAAAAAACTCCACCATGGTAAGAACTTGTCCCAACTTCCTTTGAAGTCGAGGACACGAGTCTTAATAGATCTTCAAGAGTTTGAATAGTCCTCTCCAACCTTGCCCGTCCGTCGAGGATGATATCTGAAGCTAAATAATAAATCCGTGCCCATAGCTTTTTGTAAACAAACCCAAAATCTTGAATTGAATCTTGGGTCTCGATCGAAAACTATGGATCTTTGGCATACCATGTAGTCTTACAATCTCGTTTATATACATCTGAGCGAAGGCGTTCAAGTGTATAAGTTTCTCGTATAGGTAGAAAATGAGCGGACTTGGTCAATCTATCAATAATGACCCAAATTGCATCTATGCCTTGAGAAACCTTGGGAAGACCGATGAATTGAAATCCATGGTAATGTGTTCCCACTTCCATTCTGGAATTTTAAGTGGTTGCAATGGACCTTTTGGTACTTGATGCTCCGCCTTGACTCGTTGACAAGTTAAACACCTTGAGATAAACTCCGTTATCTCTCTCTTCATATTGCTCCACCAAAATGTATGTAGAAGATCACGATACATTTTGGTACTCCCAAGATGGATTACAAAGCGGTGTGTTGTGCGCCTCCATCATGATTTTATACTTCAAGTCGAGAATTGTTAGGAACACAAAGTGCAGAGTTGACTCGATGTATTCCTTCTTCATCGATTCTTGCTTCGAATAGCACCTTCTTGCACTTTCTTTCCTCATACATTTCGGCTCCGAGTTTGTAGCGGAAAGCGACTTTAACTTTATCGATTAAAGTCGGTTCTACTCGTATATTCGCCATCATCATCACATGGTTCCTGAGTCTTTAACTCTATCTGCATCCTTTGTAAGTCATACAAAAATGGGCCTTTGCGTTGACAATATCGCTTTTCGTACGCATATATGAGCTTACACTTTCGAATGTCGACTACTACGTTTACTTTTCGATTATGGTATTGAATGGTATGATCGTAATCTTTCAATGACTCAAGCCAACGTCGTTGTTCTTAGCGTGTTGAGTTCCTTTTGAGTGAAGAAAATATTTGAGGCTTTTATGATCCGTATAGATCTCCACCTTCTCTCCATCTGGTGTAATGCCTCCAAAAATCTTAAGCGTAAAAATGGCCGGTACTTGACTCTAGATCATGAGTAGGATAATTCCTCTCATATTCTTTGAGTTGTCGTGAGGCATAGGCTATGACTTTCCCATGTTGCATGAGAACACACCCTAAACCTTTTGCCTGAAGCATCGATGTAGATGACAAATCCCTCCGAACTAGTTGGTATTGTCAGAACAGGTGCTGAAATGAGCCTCCTCTTGAGTTCTTGAAAACACTTCTCACATTCCTCGCTCTAACTAAATTTTGTATCTTTTCAAGTTAGCTGAGTTAATGGAGTAGCGATTCGAGAAAATCCTTCCACGAACCTCCGATAATAACTAGGTAAGCCCAAAAAGCTACGTACTTCGGTCACTGACTTAGGTTGCTCCCAGCTTTGAATTGCTTCAATCTTTGTCGGTTCAACAGATATTCCGTGATTTGATATCACGTGTCCAAGGAATGCTACTTTCTCAAGCCAGAACTCCCATTTCTTCAACTTGGCATATAACTTGTTTTCACGAAGCTTTTGGAGTAAATGAGGATGTCATCAATAAAGACGATCACAAAGTGATCCAAATATTCCTTGAATACTTGGTTCATCATATCCATGAAGGCAGCATGAGCATTAGTCAATCCAAAAGACATGACTAAGAATTCGTAATGCCGTCTGGGAGTTTCAGCGATCTTTGGAATGTCATCAGTTTTAATCTTCAACTGATGATATCCAGAACGAAGATCGATCTTTGAAAAGAATTTGGCGCCTTACAACTGGTCAAACAGATCATCAATACGAGGCACAATGTACTTATTTTTGATGGTGACATGATTCAACTCCCGATAATCAATACAAAGTTGCATACTTCCATCTTTCTTCTTCACGAATAGAACATGAGCACCCCAAGGAGATGTACTAGGACAAATGAAACCGATGTCTAACAATTCCTGTAGTTGGGTTTTTAACTCCTGAAGTTCAATAGGAGCCATTCGATATGGGGCTTTGGAAATGGGTTTTGTACCGGATTCAAGGTCGATACAAAATTCAATTTCACGCTTTGGGGGTAGGCCAGGAAGTTCTTGAGGGAATACGTCAGGAAATTTATTAACAATAGAAATATCATTCAAATTTGACGTATTTTTGTTTAAATCTGTGACATGTGCTAAGAAAGCTTGACATCTGTTTTTCAATAAACGAATAGTTTTATGGCTTGATATGACAGTGATTGACTTTAGTGGTTTGGTTGTTTGAATTCGCATAATAGGTTGGTTAGGAATATGAAAGCTAACAACCTTACGAAAATAATCGATTTTAGCATGATGAGTAGTTAACCAATCAATCCCTAAAATCACATCAAATTCAAGTATTTTCAAAAGAGATAAGATTGACACGTAACGTGCGGTTACCGATTTAAATCAAACAAGAATTATAAACAGTGGATGTAAGGAAGGTTTCTCCCAACGGAGTTTCAACAGATAAATCAAAGTCTAATTTCTCCAGAGTTAAATTTAAACGTTGAGCGCAAGTAGGAGAAATAAAAGAATGGGTATAACCGGTATCAAATAAGGTATAGACTTTGCTAGAGTTTATTATTAGCTTACCCGTGATCACCTCGTTTGGATTCCTCACTTTTTGGGAGGTTACGACAAATGCTCTCCATTGAACTACCGGTTTTGTCTTGTCTGGGATGGCCTTTGATGCCTCCATCCTAGCTAGACTTGACTTCGGTGCATGACAAAATCGTGCTAGGTGACCTTCTCTTCCACAATTATAACATGCTTTGGATTGCTGCGTATAGTTCGGACTGATATATCCCTCCCCTCCGTATTTGTAACATACGATTGGCTGTCGTTCCCCTTCCTTAACAACAGGTGCTGGTGATGACGTCTTTCCATCATTGTTGAATCTCCTCTTCTTGAAATTTCCACTTCTATTATCTTGGCCATGATTACCACAGAAGTGGTTACCATTTCTGGCATGTTGATTCCTTCCATGTTTGCTGTCACCGCTTCGATGACTGTTACCACTGGTATTATCATTTTGTCGACTGCTCTCTCTTGGTTGGGTTGACTCGTTATCGCACTCCAATAACTGAGCCCTATTTACAACATCTGAATACAAACACAGTTTGTGAGAAATTAAGTATTGACATATCTCGGGTTTCAAATCTCTTAGAAACATCGGCGTCATTCTCTCCTCATTATCAACCAAGTGGGACGCAAACCGGGATAACTTGGCAAACTTAGCTTCGTACTGTGACACAATTATATTGTTCTGCTCCAGCTTGATGAACTCTACCTCCTTCATGTGATGAATACTTTCGGGAAAGTACTTGTCATTGAATAGTTCTTGGAATTTCTCCCAAGACATCTTTAGTGCGACAGGTTGAGTACACTTTACAGATTTCCACCAGTAATCTGCCTCTCCTCGCAACATGAAGGTGGCAAAAGGAACCTTTTGCTCCTCGGAGCATCCCAAGACATCAAATATCTTGGTGATCTACTTTATCCACGTCTTTGCCTTAAGTGGTTTTGGCTCTCCAATAAACTCTGGTGGTCCCAGCTCCTTGAACTGTTTAGTGGTGACCGTCTGAGAGTTGCCAGTGTTTCATCCTGCATTTTTAGCAGGAGTTATTCTCGCCTGATGTTGCATGAATTGCATAAAGCCTCTGAACATCCCATCGTTCATCACTTAGTCAGCGTTGTTGTTTTCCTAAGGATTATTGCCATCCTGATGCACATTATCATGGGTATTGATCGTTGGTGACTCAACAGCCTCATGTGCTTCATTGCTTATCTCAACATTTTTGGATGCCATTATCAAATACTGCCACAAAACAAGGGTTAATTGATATGTCACATATTATCCCTATACTCTGACTAACCAATTAAATACCAAATAAACTTAAGTAGGTCATACTAGCGAAGGAATTCCCCGTCTCTCCCCTCCTAGTTATTCTCTCACATCTCGAATGAGGGATCATATCCTAAGCTTTGATACTAATGTGGCGCCCCCCAAAATAGGTATACATCACCCATTCTGAGTCGCCAAATACATGGTATAAAATTCAAATACAACTTAATTATACAACTGTCATGTAAAATATGACAAAACATAAGCTGAGAGTTTTAATACGAATAGTGTCTTCTAGACAGTATTCAAACTCAAATGGAGTCTTCAATACATTTATTATCACACTATTTCACTAAATAGTGAGGACTACTAATGCAAACATCTGGACCGTCACTCCGTTACCCGACTAGTCCAAGCTATATTCTCATTTCCTGAAGAGAACACTGAAAACAAAGCGTGAGCTCAACTAGCCCAGTAAAAAATATTATGACTAAGATAATACAGAATAAATTATCGGTAGCCTTCAACAGTGTTAAACTGATAAAATATAATAAACATCAAGTTTAACTGCAGCGGAACAAGCAATCCATTAGAAGAGTCAAATAGAGCATGATATCTACTATTTTCTATGATTTAAAAAGTTTATCATCAATTTTATTGCTGAGACTCAGCTTAATAAATAAACCACATACGGGCCAAGGATATTCATGTAATCATTAATTGTCATGATTATATCGAATAATCCCTGGTTATAATCATACCAACAACTGTCCATCAATGCACTACATGCCAATGAGGACTTTTACCACATCATTTATAACATTACGGGTCATGATTATACCGAATAATCTCTGGTCATAATCATACCAATCAATAGTACATCTATGCACATAAGCCACATATGACTTTTATCATAATATAAGCATGAAGATGATGACAAAGATATAAGAATTCAATTAAAAGCAAGCAAAGGATAAATATTTAAAGATTTATAATTTAATTTATCCATAATTCAATATTGTCCAAATTGTCAACATGATACTGCTTTGTGGAGTAAAATTCAAGAATAATATTGTATCAAAAATGATTTGGACAACAAAGAAATCAATTTTTGTCATGAATAATCCCCCGGGTGAATAGTACCCGATTGAATAGTACCCCGCGAATAGTACTTCGGGAATAGTATCCCGTAAATAGTACTTTGTGAATAGTACTCATGAATAGTACTTTGTGAATAGTACCCGTGAATAGTACCCCGTGAATTGTACATTGTGAATAGTACCATAAAAATGAATACTACTCATGGACAGTACTCCGGCATAAAAAAATTAAAATTTAACAAGAATGTGTAGAGAATAACCTTGTGAAACGATACTAGATGAAACACAAATTTTAAGGATATTCTACTAATTTCATGGAGTATAGAAGCAATACTTTAACAAAATGAGGGAATAATCAGGAATATGAGACGAAATAATATTACTCACATACTACAGAGTATGGAAGAAAATATTATTCCTTATGAATACTGAAAAAAATAATATCCCCTACCTCAGAAGAAGACTGGATACTAGAATAGTGAGGCATCAGACTTCTCTTCTTATTTCTCTCTATAGCTTGTCTCTCTATAATTACTTTTGTGAGTCTTAGTGAATATGTGAGAATGAAAGAAGAATGAGCTTCTATTTATAGGAAAATATAGTTTTAATAATTGCACATTTTGGGGCTCGAAATATTATAGTATAATACCTTCATCTGTTCCTTCATTTTTAATTTAGCCCTGCAAGTATTATCAAATTTGCACCACCTCCCGTAATAGTACATCTTGTTAATCAATAGTACACTCATGTGAATCAATAGTACAATCATGTGAAAAAAATAATTATAGTATAGTACCTTCATCTATACCTCTATTTTTAATTTAGTCATGCAAGTATTATCAATCTTGCACCACCTCCCCTAATAGTACATGCATGTGAATCAATAGTACACACATGTGAATAAATAGTTATAAGCATGTGAATTAATATCAATTAGTTACTCATTTATTCGATTAATTATTCGATTGGTCAATATAACCTCCAAACATCCATTATTATCAAAATAGATGTCGATTTCCACTAACACTAATAATCCCAACATAATGAAAATATCAATTTTATCTTTAATCAATACGAACTTATTCATCATTAATATTATAACTCACAATATTTAACAATCAGATCATTTTCGATAAGGATTTCTCCCTATTAGCGCGCAATTAAATGACCAAACCTATCCTTGACAGAACTTTTTAGACATTGTAAATATTGTAAATAATAATATGAATAACTTTGTCGTCTCAATTATTGATTTAATAATATAAAATATTATGCAGATAATACTGTGACAATAATTGAATCAATAATATGAAAGATATTACGCATCAATTACTGTAGCAATAATTGAGTATAACTGAGTGACTTCTCACGTAAGTATCAATAATCAATATTGTAAGACCCCAACTTTTATAAATAAAGATGAATTTTCTATAAATATTATTTTTGAATATTATGGAGTAAATTTGATATAATGTTATAGTTGTGGGTAATATTTATAAATTTTTCAAAGTAAGCAAGTTGTTATAAAATATTACGTTTGGTGGGGAATATTCTTTTTATCGGGAATATTAAATGCGACTGACAATCATTGGTGGACCCCACAACGGAATTATTGTCGGATTGAGAAAACGACAAAAATACTTTATGAAAATAACGGTGGAGGTGTTACCGTTAAAATTGTTGAACTACCCGATAGTAAGAGTACGATGTCTGGCGTGGTTGCGTAGTAGCACACGGTATTGATTATTGATGCTTACGTGAGAAGTCACTCATTATACTCAATTATTACTCACGATAATTCTTTGCATCATATCTCTTATATTATTGATTCAATTATTGTCCGCAAAGATTATCATCAGTATAATATGTTATATTATTAAATCAATAATTGAGGCGACAAGTTATAAATGATTAATAATTGTTGAAAGATTAAATATGTGTTGATTAAAAATAACCTGATTTGTGGTAATATTTATTCAATCCTTGATGTATATAAAGAATCTATTATGAGATGTTTGTGGTAAGTTTGGTTATTTTATGGGGGGCCCATATGTCATCATCTAAGAGTCTCTTCATCAATAGTAATTACCTTCGTCAATAGTAATTACATTAAATCGATAGTAATTACCTTCATCAATAGTAATTACCTTCGTCGATAGTAACTACCTTTTACCAGACGTCAAACCACTTGCTTGGTTTCATATTACGAGCGTCGAACCAATTGTCGTTTTCACATTACTGAGTTTAAACCACTTTTCTTTTCATATCACCAATCGTCAAGCCACTTGCTTTTCACATTTCAAGTGCTAAGCTAGAAATCTTCTATAAATAGAGGCCTAGTGCTTCATTATTTTTCACGAATTCATTCAAGCTATAGAGAGAAAAGTATAGAGAGAATAAGAGAGAAAGAAGAAGAGTATTCTTACTACACTACTGTCAGATTCAATCTACTACTAATGTAAGGGGTGTTATTCTTCCTTATTCATTGAAGAGAACTGTTGTTATTCCATTGCTTATTATTACATTGGAATAACTTTGTATATCTGCGATTTACCTATACTTGGTGACATTCTTCTATTATTCATTGGAACATCCTGTGCATGTGTTTTACACCGACCTGGTTCCGTCTTTATTATTATTACTGTTGGAACATCCTGTCTGCGTGTGTTTTACACCGGACTGGTCCGTCTTTATTATTACATTGGAACATCACATTGGTGCAAATTTTGCGACTGGTTCCGTTATTATTATTCATTGGAATAACTTTTCATCATCTGTACCTGCATGTATGGTGATTTCTTTTGTTATTCCATTCTTTATTATACTCAGTTGGTTAAAGTTTTGACTTTTATACTCCATGAAATTAGTAGAATTTCCTTGATATTTGTGCTTCATCCAATATCTTTTCATGGAAATATTCTTACGATCATTCTTGAATTTTACTCTACTGAAAGCGATGTCGTGTTGACAATTTGGACATTATTAGTTCTGGATAAATTAATTCTTGAACTTGTTTTATTGAATTCTTATATCATTGTCATCATCCTCATGTTTATATTATGTTGAAAGTCATACGTGGCTTTTATGGTGCATAGATGGACTTGGTATGATTATGACCGAGGGATTATTACGTGTAATCATGGTAGTAATGTTACAAATGATGTGGTAAAAGTTATCATTGGGCGTAGTGCATGGATAATTTGTGGTCGTATTGATACTAAAGAATATCCTTGGCGTAGTAGTGCGGGGGGTGATTCGATGATGTGGATTATTTATTAAGTGAGTCCCAAATGATAAAAGTCATGAAAAAACCTTTTAAATCATAAAAGATAGTAGAATTTATTCTTTACTTGACTCTTTTAATGGATTGTTTGTTCCGCTGCAGTTAAACTTGATGTTGTTATATTTTATCAGTTTAACACTGTTGAAGGCTAATGATAATTTATTACGCATTATCTTAGTCATAATATTTCTTCTTTGGGCTAGTTGAGCTCACCTTTTCTTTCACTCGTTCTCTTGAAAAGCGAGAACATAACGAGGACTAGTCGGGGAGCGGAGTGACGGTCCAGAGGATAGCATTAGTAGTCCTCACTATTATGTGAAATAGTGTGTTAATAATTGTAATGAGGACTCCTTTTGAGTTTGTATAATCTCTAGTAGACAATAATTGTATTTAAACTCACAGTTATGTTTTGTCGTATTGTACACGGCACAGTTGTATTAGTAAGTTGTATTTGAATTTTGTACCATGTATCGGCGACCCAGAGAGTGAGTGATGTATACCTAATTTTGGGGGCATCACAAATATCGTGTGCTACTCTTATGCAACCACAGCAGACATCTTGTACTTTTACCATGGGTAGTTCAACAATTTAACGGTAAAATTTTCATAGTTATTTTTATAAAAGATAATTACATCGTTTTCTAACTACGACAATACTTTCGTTAATGAGGGTCCACCAATGATTGTCTTTGTCGTCATGAATATTCCCCGTTAAAATGAATATTCCCCACCAATCGAATATTATATAACCACTTGCTTACTTTCCAAAATTTATAAATATTACCCACAACTATAACATTATATCATATCCACACCATAATATTCAAAAATATATTTCGAGAAAAATTAATCTTTATTCATAAAAGTTGGGGATCTTACAACAATCAATGGTGGACCCCACAACAGAATTACTGTCGAATTTAGAAAGCGACATAAATAACCTTTTTATAAAAATAACGGCAAAACTTTTACCGTTAACTGTTGAAATATCCGATGATAAAGTTTAGTAATATGCGTGGTTGCACAGTAGCACACGGTATTGTACAATATCTCTTATTATTTATTCTTACATGAGAAGTCACTCAGTTCATTTAATAATTGCCACAGTAGTTGCTGCATAGTATCTCATATTATTGATTCAATTATTGTCACAGTATCATCTGCACAATATTTTATATTATTAAATCAATAATTAAGAAAACACAGTTATTCATATTATTATTTGCATTATTGACAATGTCTAGAAAGTTCTGTCGAGGAAAGGGGTTAGGTTATTTAATTGCGCGCCAATAAGGAGAAATCCTTATCGGAAAGCCCCCTCTTTCCTGGGAATGATTTGGGGTGCTCCTATTTTATTCGTAAAAATGAAAGATGGGAGTATGCGACTTTGCATTGACTATCGAGAGTTGAATCATGTCACCATCAAAAATAGGTACCCGTTACCTCGCATTGAGGACCTATTTGACCAGTTGCAAGGAGCTAAATTCTTTTCAAAGACCGATCTTCATTCTGGATATCATCAGTTAAAGATTAAAACTGATGACATTCTAAAGACTGCTTTCAGAACTCGGTATAGACATTATGAATTCCTTGTCATATCTTTTGGATTGACTAATGCTCCTGCTGCCTTCATGGATATGATGAACCGAGTACTTAAGAAATATTTGGATCATTTTGTAGTTGTCTTTATTGATGACATCCTCATATACTCCAAAATCCTTGAAGATCATGAGCAACACTTGAGGCTGATACTCCAAAAGCTTCGTGAAAATAAGTTATATGCCAAGTTAAAGAAATGTGAGTTCTGGCTTAAGGAAGTAGCTTTATGGGCTTAGCTGGTTATTATTGGAGATTCGTGGAAGGATTTTCTCGAACCGCCACTCCATTAACTTTACTGACTCGAAAAGGTACAAAATTCGGATGGAGCGAGGAATGTGAGAAGAGTTTCCAAGAACTCAAGATGAGATTCATTTCAACACATGTTCTGACAATACCATTAGGTTCGAAGGGATTTGTCATCTACAACGATCCTTCAGGCAGAGGTTTAGGATGTGTTCTCATGCAATATGGGAAAGTCATAACTTATGCCTCACGACAACTCAAGAATATGAGAGGAATTATCCTACTGACCATGATCTAGAGTTGGCAATAGTCGCTTTCGCGTTAAAGATCTGGAGACATTAACTGTATGGGGAGAATGTGAAGATCTATACAGATCATAAAAGCCTCAAATATGTCTTCACCCAAAAGGAACTCAACATGCGAAAATGACGTTGGCTTGAGCTGTTGAAAGATTACGACCATACCATTCAATACTATCTTGGAAAAGCGAACGTGGTAGCTGACGCGTTGAGTAGAAGATCATATGCGGGTACCAGTGCGATATTGTCAACACAAAGGCCCATTTTGTAAGACTTACAAAGGATGGAGATAGAGTTAAAAACTTCATGGACCTACATGATGATGTCAAATATTCGAGAAGAACCGACTTTAATCGATAAAATTAAAGCTGCTCAAGCTACAGACTCGGAGTTGATGCGTATGAAGAAGAAAGTACAAGAAGGTGCTATTTTAGAAGTAAGGATCGACGAAGAAGAAATACTTTGTGTTCCTAACGACTTTGATTTGAAGTATAAAATCATAATAGAGGCACATAACACACCGTTTGCAATCCATCCTGGAAGTACCAAAATGTATCGTGATATTCGACATATATTTTGTTGGAGCAATATGAAGAAAGAGATCGCAGAGTTTATCTCAAGGTGTTTAACTTGTCAACGTGTCAAGGTGGAGCATTAAGTGCCAAAAGGTCCATTCCAACCACTTGAAATTCCAAAATGGAAGTGGGAGCACATTAACAAGGATTTCGTTACTGGTCTTCCCAAGGCTTCTCAAGGCATAGATGCAATTTGGATCATTATAGATAGATTAACCAAGTCTGCTTGTTTCTTACCTATAGGAGAAACATATTCACTTGAACGTCTTGCTCGTATATACATAAATGAGATTATAAGACTACATGGTATGCCAGTGTCCATAGTTTCTGATCGAGACCCTAGATTCACTTCACGATTTTAGGTCAGCTTGCAAAAAACTATGGGCACGAATATACGATTCAGTTATGCATATCATCCTCAGACGGACGGGCAGTCGGAGAGGACTATTTAAACTCTTGAAGAGCTATTGAGACTCTGCGTACTAGACTTCAAAGGAAGTTTGGACAAGTACTTGCCATTAGTGGAATTCTCATACAACAATAGTTATCAAGCAAGTATAGGCATGGCTCCATTAAAGGTATTATATGGATGAAAGTGTCGTTCTCCAGTATGTTGGGTCTAGGTGGGTGAAACAACGTTGTTGGGACCAAAATTGGTACGTATGACTACAGAAAAGATTCAAATGATCCGACAACATATTCAAACCTCACAAGATCGACAAAAGAGTTATGCTGATCTTCATCGAAGGGACGTGGAATTCAATGTTAGAGATCATGTATTGTTATGTGTTGCTCCATGAAAATGAGTTACGAGATTTGAAAAGAGAGGAAAGCTCAACCCTCGATTCATTGGTCCATTTGAAATCCTCGACCGAGTAGGAACTGTGGCATATAGACTCGCCTTACCGCCAAGTATGTCTCGTGTTCATAACGTTTTTCACATATCTATGTTATGTAAATATGTGAAAGAACAGAACCATATTATTGAATTAGAACCAGACGAGATAGAAGAAGATTAAACGTATGAAGAGGTACATGTTAGAATCTTGGATAAGAAGGAACATATTCTACGCTCAAATGTTATACCTCAAGTAAAAGTTTTATAAAGAAACCACTATATTGAGGAAATGACCTGGGATTTAAAATCTGAAATGAAAACAAGATATCCTCACCTCTTCGACATATCAGGTACGTACATCAATTTCGAGGACGAAATTTCATAAGAAGGGGAGGTTGTAAGACCCTAACTGTTTATGAATAAAGATTTAATTTTCTTTAAATATTATTTTGAATAATAAGGTGTGATTTGATATAATGCTATAGTTATGGGTGATATGTGAAAATTTTACAAGTAAGCAAGTTGTCATATATTATTCGTTTCGCCGGTAGAAAGTTATCTTAGTTTTTGTTTTATTATTATTATAATAGTAATAAAACAGAAAACTTTTTATATAAAACAGAATATTTTTTATATTATATGTAAAGTTATTCATTTTATTAGATTATAAATAAAATATATTATGTTTTATATAAAGTTTTTATTTTATTAGAATATTTTATTGCACAGTATAATGAATAGTGAAAATCAAATTTTCTGCCAAATTTCTGTGCCCGTGATTCCTTACTGTGCACCCGTGAAAATTTTTAAATTGTATCCTGCTATTCTCCTATAAATAGGATGCTTAGTTTAGAAATGAAAATCACACCAGAATCAGAGAATTCTTCTTCTATAATATTGAGTGTATTTCTTTTGAGTTTAAGGAAACTTTGAGTATAGCAAATAGTGCAAGTTTTCTTCAAGAAATTCCCCTCTATACCAGTCAGAATTACTCTCCTTTTAAAGTAAAGGATATCATTTTCATTTAATATTCGTAAGAAATAATATTTTCTTCCATACTCTATAGTATGTAAGTAATATTATTTCATTTCATACCTAAATCTACATTTATTTTAATAAGTATTGCTTCTATACTCCTTCAAATTAGTAGAATATCCTTGAAATTTGTGCTTCATCTAGTATCATTTCACTAAAATATTTTTTTGAACATTCTTGTGAAATTTTAATCTTTTCATGTTGAAGTACTATTCACGAGATACTATTCATACATACGGTACTATTCACGAGAAAAATTGATTTCTTTTCTGTCCAAAATATTTTTGATACATGAATATTATTCTTGAATTTCACTCCACAAAGTAGTTATCATGTTGATAATTTGTACATTCTTAAACTATAGATAAATTGAATTATAAATCTTTAATATTTATTCTTGATATCACTTGATTGATTTCTTATATCATTGTCATCATCCTCATGCTTATATTGAGGTAAAAGTCATCTTTGGCCCGTAGTGCATAGATGGACTGTTGATTGGTATGATTATGACCAGGTATTATGTAGGTATTATGTATCGGTATAATCATGACCTGTAATGTTACAAATGATGTGGTAAAAGTCATCTTTGGCCCATAGTGCATAAATGGATAGTTGTTTGGCATGATCATGACTACTAGTGATAATAACGAATATCATTGGCCCGTAGTGCATGTATAATTTGTGGATGTGTTACTAACGAATATCATTGGCCCGTAGTGCATGGATAATTCGGTGATGCGGATTATTTATTGAATTGTGTTGCAGAGATAAAATATTGTTTATGAATTTTTAAATCATAGAAGATAGTAGACATCATGCTCTACTTGACTCTTCTAATGGATTGCTTATTCCGCTGCAGATGTTGATCTAAACTTGTTGTCTATTATATTATATCAGTTTTTATACCGTTGAAGACTGAGGATAATTTATTCTACATTATCTTAGTCATAATATTATTTACTGGGCTAATTGAGCTCACCCTTTTCTTTCATTGTTCTCTTCAGGAAATGATAATATAGTTGGGACTAGTCGGGGAATGGAGTGACGGTCCAAGATGGTTGCTATAGTAGTTCTCACTATTCTATAAAATAGTGTGAAAATAATTGTAATGAGGACTTTATTTGAGTTTGGATATTGTCTACGAGACAATATTTGTATTGAAACTCAGTTATTGTGTTGTCGTATTTTGCACGACAGTTGTATAAATTAAGTTTGTATTTAAATTATGTACAATGTATTTGGCTACTCAGAATGGGTGGTGTATACCTATTTTGGGGACGCCACAGTTGGTATCAAAGTTTAGGGATATGATCCATGGCGGATATCTGAGGCTAGAACTAGGAGGGGAGAGACGAATAAATCATTTGTTAGTGTGTCCTACCTAAGCTTATTTGTTATTTAATTGGTTGGTCAGAATATAGGGATAATATGTGGCATGCCAATTAACCCTTATTTTGTGGCGGTGTTTGAGAATGGCATCTGAAAATTTTGAGATAAGCAATGGAGCACATGAGACCGTTGAGACACCGTCGATCAATAACCAGGATAATGTGCATCAAGAAGGCAATAATCCTCATATAAACAACAACACCGACCAAATGATGAACGATGGGATGTTTAGGAGCTTTCTACAATTTACGCAACACCAAACGAGAGAGATTCCTGTTCAAAATACAAGTGGAATCAATGGCAACTCACGGCTGGTAACCGCTAAACAATTCAAGGAGCTGGGACCACCGGAGATTTTGGGAAAGCTAGAGCCACTTAAGGCAAAGACGTGGATTAAGCAGATCACCAAGATATTTGATGTCTTGGGATGCTCAGAGGAGCAAAAGGTTCTATTTGCCACCTTTATGTTGCGAGGAGAGGCAGATTACTGGTGGAAATCTGTAAAACATACTCATCTTTATGCACTGAAGATGTCTTGGGATAATTTCCAAAAATTGTTCAACGATAAGTACTTTCCAGAAAGTATTCATCACATGAAGGAGGTGGAATTTATCAAGCTGGAACAAAACAATATGACCGTATCGCAATACGAGGCTAAGTTTGCGGAGTTATCCCAGTTTGCATCCCATTTGGTAGATAATGAGGAGCGTAAGACGCGAATGTTCCTGCGAGGTTTGAAGCCCAAAATTCGTTAATACCTCATTTCTAAAAAAATTTGTTTATATTCAGATGTTTTGAATAGGGCTCAGTTATTGGAGTGCGGTAATGAGTCAGCCCAACCAAAAGATAACAGCCAGAAAAATGATAATGGTTATACCAGTGGAAACAGTCATCGAAGCGGTGATATCAAACGTGGAGGAAATTATCATGCCAGAAATGGTAACAACTTCGGTGGTAATCCTGGCCAAGATAATAGAAGAAATGAGTCAAGTGGAAATTTTAAAAAGAGAAGGTTCAATAATGATGGAAAGACAGCAGCACCAACACCTCTTTTTAAGGAAATAGAACGACCACTGATCGTATGCTACAGATGCGGAGAAGAGGGACACATCAGTCCAAACTGTACGCAGCAACCCAAAGCGTGTTTCAATGGTGATACCAAAGGCTATCCCAGACAAGTCAAAGCCAGTAGTTCAAGGGAGAGCGTTTGTCATGACCTCCCAAAAAGCGAGGAACCCGAACGAAGTTATCACGGATAAACTAATCATAAACTCTTACGAAGTCTATACCATATTTGATACCGGTTTTACCCATTCTTTTATTTCACCTACTTGCGCTCAATGTTTAAATTTGACTCCAGAGAAATTAGACTTTGACTTATCTGTTGAAACTCCGTTGGGAGAAACCTTCATCACATCCACTGTTTATAAATCTTGTTTGATTCAAATCAACACTTTCACATTACCTGTTGATCCCATCTCTTTGAAAATACTTGCATTTGATGTGATTTTAGGGATTGATTAGTTAACTACTCATCATGCTAAAATTGATTATATTGTAAGGTTGTTAGTTTTCATATTACTAACTAACCTATTATGCGAATTCAAGCAATCAAACCACTAAAGTCAATCACTGTCATATCAAGCCATAAATCCATTCATTTATTAAAAAACGGATGTCAAGCTTTCTAAGCCCATGTCAAAGATTAAACAAAAATACGTCAGATTTGAATGATATTTCTATTGTTAATAAATTTCTTGACGTATTCCCTAAAGAACTTCCTGGCCTACCTCCAGAGCGTGAAATCGAATTTTGTATTGACCTTGACCCCGGTACAAAATCCATTTCTAAAACCCCATATCAAATGGCTCCTATTGAACTTTAGGAGTTAAAAACCCAACTTCAAGATTTGTTAGACATCAGATTCATTCGTCTTAGTACGTCTCCTTGGGGTGTTCATGTTCTATTCATGAAGAAGAAAGATGGAAGTATGCGACTTTGTATTGATTATCGGGAGTTGAACTATGTCACCATCAAAAATAGGTACCCGTTGCCTCGTATTGATGATCTGTTTGACCAATTACAAGGCGCCAAATTCTTTTCAAAGATCGATCTTCGTTCTGGATATCATCAGTTGAAGATTAAAATTGATGACATTCCAAAGACTGCTTTCAGAACTCGGTACGGACATTATGAATTCCTAGTCATGTCTTTTGGATTGACTAATGCTCCTACTGCCTTTATGGATATGATGAACCGAGTATTCAAGGAATATTTGGATCACTTTGTGGTCGTCTTTATTGATGACATCCTCATTTACTCCAAAAGTCATGAAGATCATGAAAGCAACACACGAGGCGATACTCAAAAGCTTTGTGAAAACAAGTTATATGCCAAGTTGAAGAAATGCGAGTTCTGGCTTGAGGAAGTAGCATTCCTTGGGCACGTGATATCAAATCATAGAATATCTGTTGACCCGGCAAAGATTGAAGCAATTCAAAGTTGGGAGCAACCTATGTCAGTGACCGAAGTATGTAGCTTTTTGGGTTTAGCTGGTTATTATCGGAGGTTTGTGGAAGGATTTTCTCGAATCGCTACTCCATTAACTCAGCTGACTTGAAAAGATACAAAATTCGGTTGGAGCGAGGAATGTGAGAAGAGTTTTCAAGAACTCAAGAAGAGGCTCATTTCAGCACCTGTTCTGACAATACCAGCTGGTTCAGAGGGATTTGTCATATATAGCGATACTTCAGGCAAAGGTTTAGGGTGTGTTCTCATGCAACATGTAAAATTCATAGCTTATGCCTCACGACAACTCAAAGAATATGAGAGGAATTATCCTACTCATGATCTCGAGTTGGCAGCAGTCATTTTTGCGCTAAAGATCAGAAGATATTACATGTTTGGGGAAAAAGTGGAGATCTATACAGATCATAAAAGCCTCAAATATTTCTTCACCCAAAAGGAACTCAGCATGCGACAACGACGTTGGCTCGAGCTGTTAAAAGATTACGATCATACCATTCAATACCATCCTTGAAAAGCGAACGTGGTAGCTGACGCGTTAAGTAGAAGATAATATGCGTGTACGAGTGCGATATAGTCAATGCAAAGGCCCATTTTGTATAACTTACAAAGGATAGAGATAGAGTTAAAGACTTCAGGGACCCATGTAATGATGTAAAATATCAATGAAGAAGGAATATTTCGAGTCAACTCCAGACTTTGTGTTCCTAACAACTCTGATTTGAAGTATAAAATCATGATGGAGGCACATAACACATCATTTGCAATCCATCATAGAAGTACCAAAATGTATCGTGATCTTCAACATACATTTTGGTGGGGCAATATGAAGAGAGAGATTGCGGAGTTTATCTCAAGGTGTTTAACTTGTTAACGTGTCAAGGCGGAGCATCAAGTACCAAAAGGTCCATTGCAACCACTTGAAATTCTAGAATGGAAGTGGGAGCACATTAACATGGATTTCGTTACTGGTCTTCGCAAGGTTTCTCAAGGCATAGATGCAATTTGGTTCATTGTCGATAGATTAACCAAGTCTGCTCATTTCTTACCTATACGAGAAACTTATTCACTTGAACATCTTGCTCATACATACATAAACGAGATTGTAAGACTGCATGGTATGCCAGTATCCATAGTTTCTGATCGAGACCCAAGATTTACTTCATGATTTTGGGTTAGTTTGTAGAAAGCTATGGGCACGAATTTACAATTCAGTTCTGCATATCATTCTCAGACGGACCGACAGTCGGAGATGACTATTCAAACCCTTGAAGATCTATTAAGACTCTGTGTCCTAGACTTCAAAGGAAGTTGGGACAAGTTTTTGCCATTAGTGGAATTCTCCTACAACAACAGTTATCAAACAAGTATAGGCATGGCTCCATTCGAGGCGTTGTATGGATAAAAGTGTTGTTATGCAGTATGTTGGGATGAGGTGGGTGAAGCAACGTTGTTGGAACCAGAATTGGTACGCATGACAACGAAAAAGATTCAAATGATCCGGCAATGTATACAACCCTCACAAGATCGACAAAAGAGTTATGATGATCTTCATCGAAGAGATGTGGAATTCAATGTTGGAGATCATGTATTATTACGTGTTGCTCCATGGAAAGGAGTTACGAGATGTGGAAAGAGTGGACTGCTCAATCCTCGATTCATTGGTCCATTTGAAATCCTCGATCGAGTAGGAACTGTGGCCTATAGACTCGCCTTACCGCCAAGTATGTCTCGTGTTCATAACGTTTTTCACATATCTATGTTACGTAAATATGTGGAAGACCCGAACCACATTATTGAAATAGAACTAGATGAGATAGCAGAAGATTTAACGTATGAAGAGGTACTTGTTAAAATCTTAGATAAGAAGGAACATGCTGGGAGATTGCATATTTAAATTTGATGCTTAAAGTAAATATTCATGATTATATGTAAAGTCCTTCAAGGAATATATGTACTAGGAATTAGTGGTAAATCAAATTTGTTAGGTTAATCTAAGCTTTTAATGCTTATCATTATGTAAATAAATGAATATATGAAAAGATCAAAGATGTTAGGTTGATCTATATCTTGAGATGTAATAGATAGGCTTCAACGAAATCGAAGTCTATCAAGCTGATCAGAAGATTGCAGAAGCCAAGGCAGAATCTTAGGGTATCAAGAATTGTAGTGTGTCTGCATTGGAGGACCTCTCCTAGAATCGTAGAGTGGTTGTGACAACCCGAGAATTTAGAAAATTTTAAAAATTTTAATTAATTAATTTAAGGTTCAAAATTAGAACCTAGACAGAAAATAAGTGTATGCGTTTGATATTTTTAAGATGGAATTTTGAGGATTTCAAAATTCTGTAAAGAATTTAGGTGAATTATTCAGGATTAAGGGAATACGTGAATATGTTCTGTGTATATATGTACAATATGTGGTTAAGGGTCAAGGGTTGACCAGATAAATGATATCTGTAACAAACCCTAATTTATATATTAAGAACGTCAACGTTCGGTTAAAAAACCCTAACGATTTAACAAGAAACCCTAAAAGCTGGTTACGAAACCCAATTTGATTCAAAATTGAAACCCTAATTCGATGTATGAAACCCTAATCTGGGAATTTAAATGATTATTATATTGCTTAAGTGCTATTAATTAATATATTAATTAGGGTAAAACTTAATTAATTAGCAAATCTTAATTTCAAATTTAGAAAACACTAACTTCGGGATTTGAAACCCTAATTTATAATTAGGAAAAACGAAAGTGTTAATTTAATACTTTTAATGTTAATTAGGATATATTAATTCTAATTTTCAAGATAAGTAATTAGAAAACCCTAATCTAATTACGAAATCTAATTTCTATTTTAGAAAATTAATTTTTCTATTAGAAACCCTAATTTTGGGTTATAAACCCTAATGACCATTTTGACCCTAATTGCTTAATTAGCAATTTTAATTAGAATATATTAATCCTAATTAGCAAGATTGAATTATGATTAGTAAATTTTAATATAATTAAAAAATTCTAATTATAATTTAGAAATGTTAATTTTCGATTCTTAGAACCTAAATTAGAAATCTTGGAAATTAAATTGCAAATCCTAAGGGTTTCAAACCCTAAACCCTAAAATGGTCCAAACCCTAAACTCTAAATCCAAACCCTAAACCCTAAGGGTTTGGCCAATTGACAAGTTTGCCATTTAATTAAAAATTAAAATGACTATAATGCCCTTTTTGGATTTTTTAAGGTAACTTGTAAATCTTACTAAATGAGGAGTTGGTGACCAACTCATTTGACCTTGGTGACTTAAAAATGTCCAGCAAACCATTCAATGAATCAACCCTATGCATTTATATCATATCATATATATGGATTTAGTGAGAGAAAGCTCACTTTATTTCTTTCATTTTTGCCAACCTCCTTCTTTCTCTTAAAATCCGAAATCTAGAGTGAGAAAGAGTGAAATATTGAGCCATGGTCAGTGTATAACTTTCCATAAACAGATCCCAAGAGTCAGAATCAAGAATCAAAGTCTCAAGAGGTATAAACCCTAAAAATTTTGAAAATCAGTGATCTTATGTTGTTTAATGTTAGTTGTTGTTTAAAGATGTGTTAGAAGGTGTCTATAAGTGATCTGGGTTGTTGGATCATGGATCCATAACATCTAGAGGAACGAAAATCAAGTTTTTAAAACTGGTCAAGAACCCTAATTTTGTTGTCTGACAAGCCAATGTCAGTGCCTCTAGATCCGTGTGTGTTAGATGTTCTCTGTGTTTTATGTTATGGATCTGTTGTATGCCATGTGGTCTTTATTCTGCAACTTGAATCATAGTCAGATAAGGTCTATATTTCAAGATATAAGCAGTCAAAGGTCGTTCACCGACCATGACTGAATGAATCTGGGTAACCCAAATTACCCAGCGAAGTCTGACAACCATTTTCTGGGTTTCAGATCTCGCCCGTGTTTGTGTTTTAGTCCGTGTAAGTGATTTAATCTTGTAGCCTGACATGCTTTCTACACATATCTGCTTTTATATTACTCATAGAATGAACACAATGTAAATTAATCGTGGTCAAACTAGGTTGACCGATCTACCCGGATGAAGATTCTGGGTAACCCAGAATCTTCAAGAACAAGATCCTGACAGGACGTTTGACCGGTCTTGATCTCTCTGTTATGATGTTTTTAGGTTGATATAATGTAATAGAATTGTACCCAGTCATGTGGTCTACAATATGGAATCATGATATTACACAAATCAAACCCATAATGAACGATATGAAGATCTAAAAGTAGCTTTATCCAAATCGTTTCTTCATTTCGGGTAACCCGAAATGAAGAACAGCTCCTGACAAGCTCTTTGAAGGCTAATAACTCTCTGGTATGTTGTTGTATGGCCATGAAATTAGTTGTAGGTTGTAGTATTACATCCGTACTAGTATACTAATACAATAAGAGACCCAGACACCAACAAGAACACTGCTTAAATGATGGTCAAACGACCCACCTTGTTAACTGACATGAAGGCTCAAGAACACCTCAAGAACACTTATAGCAACGGTTTCTATTTATTTTATTTTCTGATTTTTCAAAAATTAATTAATAAATAGATAAAAATGATTTTTAATTATTAAAAATATAAAATAAATTCTGAAAAATTATTTTAAAGTCTGAAAAATAGTTTTTAATTATTTAGAGTATATTTCATAAATATTTAATATTTTTAGAATATAAATGGTATTTAATTTATTTAATTATAATATTAAATAAATGATTTAAAAGTGATTTTAATTCATGAAAAATCATGAAAAATAATATTATGGTATAAGAAAATATTTTAAGTTATTTTAAGTGACTTTTAATATTTTAGGATGAAATTCATTAATTAATTAACATTAATGATAATTAGTTTATTTAATAAATATATTAAATAAATTATGGAAAAATAGAATAAATGATTTAAAAATCATATAAAAATGATTTAAGTGTTATAAAAATATTTTGAGTTATAAAATATAAATTACGATATTTTTCATGAAAATATTAATACTTTAATATTAAAAGCAATAATCGGATAATGAATTTAATTATTTAAAAATCATATAAAGGTGATTTTAAAGTATTAAAAATACTTAATGATATTATAAATATAGTTTAATATTATGACAAGTATTTCATTAATATTTGATAATAAATAAATATTAATGATAAAAGAATTACGTGGTATTTAATTCATTTAAATATGATATTAATGATCAAAAATTTATGATAAATAGTAATAGTTATTTAAAAATTATTACGAGCTTACGAAAAATATTTCGACTGATAATAAGTTATCTGAGATAATTGTTAAGTGTTAAGTCAGAGTTTAATTGAACTTAGACTCGATAAAAGTTCGACTAGACCGTCGGGACGTTAGAACTTTGTCGAATTCAACTCAGACTACAATAGTTTGATTTGATACAGAGTCTTATGTGTGTTATAGACTGATAGGGTTATGTCTTATGTGTTTAGGTTATTCTGTGTATGTCAATATATATAATAGTATTATATTGTGATGATATTATTCTAATATTGGAGATCTACTGTCGACGTCAGGATTTTTGGATGTCCCTTTCCGTTACTTGTTCTTTGGTGTTCTCATTTTAGGTGAGATTTATTTGAAAAATAAGTGAAAAAGGTCCTAGATATATGTATAATGTCGACGATGGATTTATTAAGGTCACCAGTTGATTTTTAAATGGTTGTACCAACACAACCGAAAAAGGTTTGCACATTGATCTAGTGATGTGACAACGCTAAACGAATTGAATTGGCCGAGATTCATTAGGGTCCTGGGACTTGGTTATCTTGGGGGAAGGTGTTAGGCACCCCAGGCATCCGTGTTACCACGGTGACCACCTCTTTTCAAGAAGCTATTATCTGAATGTGTGTGTGTGTGGGGTCGATGTCTTTTTATTTGGAAGTAGTCACGAGGCCTCGTTCGAACCTATATACACAAGGTTTTAATTTATGTAAAAATTCAGTTTTTAGCAAGGTATAGCAATGATGTTTTATAAAAAAGGTTTTTCAAACCCTGATGCTTAATAGTAATTGAGACCTTTTACACTCCTATTTTTATTAAGTGTTTGGCTTGATTGATTTTATTTTACGAATGCGAGGCATCCGTACAAAAATAATGTACAAAAATAATGCCAACTTCCTCGTGGGTATGGAAACCATCTGAGGAAATTCAGACACCACAGAATAATTTACAAGCTGCTTACAGCTTAAAATGTCCATCACGGGAACCGAATCTAGATCCAATAGGTTGAATCTGTGATCACATGATTCTAGGCGCCTGAATACCTATGAATTTGTATGAAAGCGATGAAGATATATATATATATATATACGTACAGGATCACCAACCACGAAGCACCTCCATGGGGATCAAAAAGTAAATAAAGTCGTAAAAAGCTATCAACCGCCACTTGAGGAAACTCGGTGCGGGACAAAATATAAATAAAGTCAGAATAAATACGAACCGCCACGAAGGAAACTCAAAGTGGGGACATAATGTAAATAAAGTCAGAAATACGGTCAACCGCCACGAAGAAAACTCTAAAGCGGACGAAATGTAAATAAAGTCGTAAAAGCGATCAATCGCCACGAAGAAAACTCCAGGGAAGAACAAATATATATATATATATATATATATATATAATAGCAATAAAAAACGCATTTGGATGTAAAATCTAGGCTCATCGAATGAGTTCGATCACATTTCATATATATATATATATATATATATATATATATATATATATATATATATAAAGCGAAAAAACGCATAGGATGTAAAATCCGAGCTCATCGAACAAAGTTCGACCCACGATATATATATATATATATATATATATATATATATATATATATATATATATATATATATATATATATATATATATATATAAAAGCGAATAAACGCACTGGAATGAAATCTAGGCTCATCGAACAAAGTCGACACACAGTTAATATATATATATATATATATATAAAAGATAAGAAACGCACTCGCATCAAGTTCAGGCTCATCGAACAAAGTTCGACACACATTAATATATATATAAAGGTAGATATATATATATAAAAGCAAATAAACGCTCGCATCAAAGTGCAGGCTCAATCGAGGCATAACTTCGATGATGTTAGTCAATATATATATATATATATATATATATATATATAAATATATAGATGAAATGAAACCACGCAGATAGAAGTTCTAAAAGCAAACAACACGACTCTCAACGTGTAGAAGGGTGTGTGCAAAAGATGAAGAAAAGACTCTAAATTGTGTGAGAAGGTTTACAGCTGACTGCTAAAGAAGACTTCTATATCTTTAGAGTGGATAAACACTGACTTTTGTAGGTACAAAAGGGCTATATATGAGCTCACAGGTGTTTAAAAGGGGAAAGTACACTGCATGGGGTGAGTGTAGAGCAAATTGGGCAGGGCTTCCTCGCCTTTTTCTCTTTCAAAATGGGCAGCCCAAGCCCTCTATTTATAGGCATTTTAGCAGTAGGGGTACCTGCAACTGAGCCGCAGGTGTACTAGAGGCAACCCGGGTGGGCTCGGGTTTTTCGGGTTGGGTCGTCTCGAAGTACGTGCACTCGGGCACTGTAATATCCACTCGAACTTTCAAAAGTGCAATCTGGGCATCCGTTTGAGGTATATAGAACCTATTTCGGATTGCCGTTGTCGAGAGTTATACGATGGCATGGGATTAGAGTTTGTACGAAGTCATTGAAGATGGGACGATGCCATCTGGTCTTCAAGCTTCAACTTTCATCCGTTACCCCGCACAATAGTCACTCGGGATTGGTTAGTCTGTTGGGACATCATTGCGTAGAGATGTTAAGACGACGTGATGTGGCATCGTGTTGACGAGATGACGATGGTGCCCCTCACCGGTGTTATCGCCGGATTGGGCTGATGAAGCAGACGGTTCTCAGACTTCGCTGAGATTGGACTGCTATAATTGTTGAAGGTCCTCATTGTCACCTTTGAGGTGTGCTTGTCTTCCCGATGTTATTGCCGGGTTGGTGTAGTGTATCTCGTTGTGAGCACCGAGATTGAAGCTGGTCGCATTTGAAACAAGCATTTTCGGGGTTATCGCCAAAACTGCATTCCTTGGGGTTATCACCAAGGTTGGTGGCTATTCCCATGGTTGGGACTGAGACTGAATACCTTGGGGTTATCTCCGAGATTAATCGGTCTTTTCCGGTGTGTGTTCCGATATTGGATCTGCACACCTCGGGGTTACATCCGAGGTTGGAATTGTTACTCCCAAAGTGTGATCTGGGGTTGATGCTGAACTTCCGGTAGTATCCGGTATGGATTGTCTTTCAGGGTTCTCTCTTAAAAGACGAATCTGTCCTCCTGCAATGTTAGTGACAGTAGTACAGAAAATTTCAAGTGTCTACAGATGCCCCTCTTTATCATACACATGCATGGCGATGCATGTGTAGGATAAAGAATCCTAGACACTTGAAATGCAACAAGACAAACATGGTACTATGGGTAGAAAAAATGATGTATGATGCATGTATATGAGGTTGTAGCCCAACATGCTGGTGATGATTGCTGGATCCCTGTTGCTTCAACTGGGGATTGGCAATGCTGACCAGATTCGATGTGTAAGCCGAATCTGTTAGGATGTTGATGTTGGAGTTATCACTAAATCCCTGTGTCTTTGATTATAACTTGATCCTGAAGATGTACCTCTTATGTGTAAGAGATTTATGGGGATAAAGCTTGATCTGTTTGAGGATGTGTATAACATATTCCATCATCTATCCTCTTTAATAATGTTGACCTTTCCTGGTTAGTATCGCCAGCGTATGTCAAGATTCTTTTGGATTTACTGCCAACAACAAATGCTGTCAGGGATGCCTGACCTTCGTTGATGTGTACTTCACCGACATGTGAATCAACGGCTGAAATATCCTGTGGGATATATTGTCAAGGCTGCTTGACCTTCGCTGACGTGTGAATCAACGGCTGAAACTCTGTGAGGAGATCGTCAAGGTTGCTTGACCTTCACTGACGTGTGAATCAACAGAACATTGCGTTGTGACCCCCGCCGGGGATCCGCTGGGGTAATATGAGTAATCGAGCATGAAATCCTCGAATAGCTCTAGAGCTCTGATAGGTTTAATTGCTATCGGCTGAGATAACGTCAAGGCTGCTTGACCTTCGTTGATATGTGTGTCAACGGCTTGAATGTACATTGTAATCCCCTGCTGGGGCTTTACGTCGTAACCCCCGTTGGGGACTCACGTTGTAACCCCTGTCGAGGACTCACGTTGTAACCCCCGTCGGGGACTCACGTAGGGTGACAACCTGGAGTCGGCGGCATCGGACCTGTATAAGGTATTGACGTATGTGATTCGTAACAACTGAGATCATCAGCAGGGTATACCTTGTGTTCAGGTGACTACCAATGAGTGATGTATAGATTCAAAGTCTCATATGAGAAGACCAGGATTGTATGCTATTTTGCTCAATCGCGTGGCATTTTTATTCCCGATTTGACCTTTCTAGTTCGCAAGAACTCCTTTGCAACTCGAACTGGACCGAGCCGGAGGGGTGGGACCTATATAGGGGTGCCGTAGGTGAACCTGCTGCAGTCGCAGGTGAGCCTGCGGCCAACCGTGGATCATAAATTCTAACAGGTTGGTCACACAAGTCATTTTCAACTTGTTTCACATAGAGAAAACCCGTGAGCCTCCTTCAGATCTGCTGAGTTCGGGCTATTTTCTATAAATTCTTCCACCGTACAGGTGTTCTACACTATCCTGGTAACGTAAGCATGCATTTTTTCCAGTTTCTATCCGTTGGATTGTGAGTTATCACACGAAATGCATCTAAACACATAGTAGTGATTATGTATGCACAAATGACTTGATAAAAAATATTCAACATAGTAAATGTTAGTATTAAACCATGCTAAACATAATGATGTGAAAAAATTTGACTTTTGAGACAGTCAAATTGGCACCTTTTTATGCTATTTTTTGTCCTATTTGAGGTCCAATGAGCACAAGGTAGCAAGGCAAAGTACTCCTAGTATTGAGGTTGGCCTTATGCATGACGATTTTGATTTTTAATGCATATATTATGTATATGACTTTGGGGCAGGTGTGCTAATGAATGGCCACCTAGACATGCCTATGTGCATGTGGATAGTCCAATTTTCAAAGGGGACTATGGCAAAAATTTTCCAAATGTAAGCATTGGGTAGTCATGCATTTTAACTCTATTATATATTAAAGTAAATGCATGCATGCATATAGTCATAAATGCATTTTGGAAAGCTCCAGGTAAGGAAATACCACACCCTTTCTGAGGTGATTTGGAGACTTGTTGTCAAGATATTATGGATCCGGATCAGTAGAAGCGCCTCTATAGGACCACTTCGGCGTCTGCATTTGGAGAGCTTACAAGTGCCTCGTCCCAGTTCCGTCGAGAACTGACCTCGTCGGTTGGTGGAGGCCGTGATTAAATCTGTCCCGGTAGATGTGCTGTGACGTTGAGGACGAGGAGGCAGATATTCTGATTGAGGATCCTGCTCCTGCTGCACATGTCCCTCGTAGGGAGCTCCCGAGTATTTAGGTGGCAAACCCAGAGTTGCTGGGTGATTTGAGCAGACATCCATCGATGCACTTGCATGCTAACGAGGTATGACGTTAGACTTTGATCTTCCTTCTTTCCTATTGATGAGGATTAAAGGTTTTTGATGTTGATCTGCATTTCATGCAGGTTCCTGGTTTTACACAGCCTCGAGGGAACTGGTTCAGCATTCACTCCATGTACCAGGCGCTTCATCCTGACTATAGAGTGATAGTGCATGAGTGGGGATTCGGGGCATTCTTCTCCATCCTTCCTCGTCATTGTCCCTGGGGTTACCTCAGGGCATTGTCTGAGCGATGGTTTCATCAGACTCATTCACTCCATCTACTGGATTGTGAAGTGATGATGATGCTTATGGACTGGCAATTTATCATAGGTATGAAGTTTGGAGGGGAGACAGTGCTTTGCATGGCGAATATTACCCCTACTGCCGTCAGATCCTTATTAGGAGTTCCGACGGAGGCGCTCAAAGGCAGGACTGTCCGTTCAAGTCCTTTGAGCATAGATGCTATGAGTGGCTTTTGAGTGAGCCCATGCCTGATGATGTCAAGATCAGGGGTCGTGTTCTGTGGTGATTGTTCCTGATGATCATTCGAGGCTGCTTTATAGCAGATAACTTTTCTACGGTATCCTTTGCTTTGATCAGCGCCACACGTGATGTGGACCGTATTGGAGAGTATGATTGGGGCTCTTACACCTTTGCCAATTTCCTCCGGGGGCATGCGTGTCGCTGTCACTCGTGGAGTTTTACCGAGGCTTGGCTAGGATTTTACCCATTTCTGCTGGTGAGTATTTCTGTTGTCTTTTCCCATTCATAGGTGAAGAGTGTTTACTGATAGCAGATGTTTTGCCATTGTGTTGGCAGTTTTGGGCCTATGAGAGGCTTCCATGTTTGCGTCTTGTGAGTGTGTTAGGTTTTGATACCTATCCACGAGGACGACGATGACACCATTCTATTTTGCCGGAGGTCCCTGTAGCTGAGGGATTCACTCACTTCCATATGCAGCTGGAGTTGCTGATAGCTGGTACCATTACATGGATTCCCTATTCAGGGGAACATTTGACCATCGACTTTGAGGATGGACACCCGACTGGAGTCGAGTATTTGATTTCCACCAGGAGAGTTCCTCTCTTCATAGATGGAGGCTGGGAGCTCTATTTAGGAGAGCGTGCTATTAGGAGCACCACGGGGGAGATCCGTATACCGATCTTGCCTCCTGCTAGGCGTCATTGACCCGTATCACAGTCACCCATCACTGATATCCCATTGTTGGGGGTTGACAGTTTTGCATTATCAGAGGGTCCATCTACTCAGGAGACGTTCCAGCGGTGGTGGTCCCCTCGCATTATTGAAGCCCAGTCCCGCGCCACACAGTTTATAGGGGATATGGTTCCAGGATCCTTGATGATGATGGATTGGGTAGCTTGTGTCCGAGCTCTGACTCATATGACCTAGATTGATAGCTTGACCCGGCAGTTGGATCATGCACATATATTTATCCGGCATTTGGGAAGAGATCTAGCAGAGGCGGAGTCATTTGTTCCTTCCAGCTCAGGCGTTGGCCCCTCAGACGTTCCATTCGGTTTTGCCGGCGTAGATCCTCCTCTTTATAGGTCAGACATCCCTGTTGATAGAGATCTAGTGACTCAGGAGGAGTTACATCAGGTGGACAGGATTGAGGACGTAGACATCGAGACCCTGGTTTTCTTCTGATGTATATTCTCGTTATATCTTTTGATAGGCCTCTGTTAGATATTGGGTGGATATTCCCCATTCTCGCTATATCTTTTGATAGGCCTCTGTTAGTAGTAGGGTAGTCGTGCCCCATTTCCTGTATTTGTAGGCATTTGTCTGGTGATGTATTAGATGATGATACACTTAGGAATGTATGCACTATTTTTTCATTCCCTATATCATATTGTCATCCCTTATTTGTTATGCATGTATCAAGTTATGCATATGTATGTATGTCAAGAGATATTCGGCATTGACCCCTGGATGGTCTTATGACACGGCCCGTACAGATGTCTTCTTCGACAGTTAGCCATATAGATCATACCCCACCGTCGATGGTGGTATTGGGTATCTGATCATGGTATGATAGCATGTCACCACCGAACGGGGTGATTGTAGATCGATTCTTTGCAACATACCATGACTTTATTGATGTTTACGGTTCCATGAAGGTTTGTAGATGGGATGCTTTAGAGCATTGGCTCTGGGATGGCGGTATTCCAATTTGGTACCCATGAGTTAACTCCTACTCTGGAGGAGTATGCACGATTGACGATCTTGGCCTTTAGACGGACCTTGCGTGCATCGGCTTTGGGAGACATGAGTAGACGATTCATGACTCTCACGGATTGCGGCCTTGAGTAGTGCGGATGAGTGACATCTAGCCACGTGATATCCCAAATATTTACATCAGATGACGATTTGGCTCGGAGGATAGCTACTCACGACATTCCGGGGATTTCACCGCACTGGAAGACCATCAATGTATACAACCCTCACAAGATCCGGCAATGTATACAACCCTCACAAGATCGAAAAAAGAGTTATGCTGATCTTCATCAAAGAGATGTGGAATTCAATGTTGGAGATCATGTATTATTACGTGTCCATGGAAATGAGTTACGATATTTTCAAAGAGTGAAAAGCTCAATCCTCGATTCATTGGTCCATTTGAAATCCTCGATCGAGTAGGAACTGTAGCCTATAGAGTATATTTCAAATTAGTTGTAGGTTGTAGTATTACATCCGTACTACTATACTAATACAATAAGAGACCCAGACACCAGTAAGAACACTGCTTAAATGATGGTCAAACGGCCCACCTTGTTAACTAACATGAAGGCTCAAGAACACCTATAGCGACGGGTTACATCATTATAGGATACTTAGCGACGGTTTCTATTTATTTTATTTTCTAATTTTCCAGAAATTAATTAATAAATAAAAAAATGATTTTTAATTATTAAAAATACAAAATAAATTCTAAAAAATTATTTTAAAGTATGAAAAATAGTTTTTAATTATTTAGAGTATATTTCATAAATATTTAATATTTTTGGAATATAAATGGTATTTAATTTATTTAATTATAATATTAAATAAATGATTTAAAAATGATTTTAATTCATGAAAAAATAATATTATGGTATAAAAAAATATTTTAAGTTATTTTAAGTGACTTTTAATATTTTAGGATGAAATTCATTAATTAATTAACATTAATGATAATTAGTTTATTTAATAAATATATTAAATAAATTTCCATAAACAGATCCCAAGAGTCAGAATCAAGAATCGAAGTCTCAAGAGGTATAAACCCTAAAAATTTCAAAAATCAGTGATCTTATGTTGTTTAATGTTAGTTGTTGTTTAAAGATGTGTTAGAAGGTGTCTATAAGTGATCTGTGTTGTTGGATCATGATCCATAACATCTAGAGGCATAAAAATCAAGTTTTTAAAAGCTGGTGAGAACCTAATTTTGTTGTCGACAAGCGATGTCGGTGCCTCTAGATCCGTGTGTGTTAGATGTTTTCTGTGTTTTATGTTATGGATCTGTTGTATGCCATGTGGTCTTTATTCTGCAACTTGAATCATAGTTAGATTAGGTCTAGATTTCAAGATATAAGCAGTCAAAGGTCGTTATTGAGCCGTGGCGATCGAATGAATCTGGGTAACCCAGATTACCCAGTGAAGTCTGACAACCATTTTCTGGGCTTCAGATCTTGCCCGTGTTTGTGTTTTAGTCCGTGTAAGTGATTTAATCTTGTAGCCTGACATGCTTTCTACACATACCTGCTTTTATATTACTCATAGAATGAACACAATTTAAATTAATCGTTAATCAAACTAGTTTGACCGATTCTGCTGGATGAAGATTCTGGGTAACCCAGAATCTTCAAGAACAAGATCCTAACAGGACGTTTGACCGGACTTGATCTCTCTGTTATGATGTTTTTAGGTTGATATAATGTAATAGAACTGTACCCTGTCATGTGGTCTACAATATGGAACCATGATATTACACAAATCAAACCCATAATAAACGATATGAAGATCTAAAGTAGTCTATCCGAACTGTTCTTCATTTCTGGGTAACCTAAAAATGAAGAACAGCTCCTGAAAAGCTCTTTGAAGGCTAATAACTCTCTGGTATGTTGTTGTATGGCCATGAAATTAGTTGTAGGTTGTAGTATTACATCTATACTACTATACTAATACAATAAGAGACCCAGACACCAGCAAGAACACTGCATAAATGATGGTCAAACGACCCACCTTGTTAACTAACATGAAGGCTCAAGAACACCTATAGCGACGAGTCTGTCGCTGTAGGGTCCTTTAGCGACGGTTTTTATTTATTTTATTTTCTAATTTTCCAGAAATTAATTAATAAATAGATAAAAATGATTTTTAATTATTAAAAATACAAAATAAATTCTGAAAAATTATTTTAAAGTCTGAAAAATAGTTTTTAATTATTTAGAGTATATTTCATAAATATTTAATATTTTTGGAATATAAATGGTATTTAATTTATTTAATTATAATATTAAATAAATGATTTAAAAATGATTTTAATTCATGAAAAATAATATTATGGTATAAGAAAATATTTTAAGTTATTTTAAGTGACTTTTAATATTTTAGGATGAAATTAATTAATTAATTAACATTAATGATAATTAGTTTATTTAATAAATATATTAAATAAATTATGGAAAAATAGAATAAATGATTTAAAAATCATATAAAAATGATTTAAGTGTTATAAAAATATTTTGAGTTATAAAATATAACTTTTAATATTTTTTCATGAAAATATTAATATTTTAATATTAAAAGCAATAATCGGATAATGGATTTAATTGTTTAAAAATCATATAAAGGTTATTTTAAAGTTTTAAAAATACTTAATGATATTATAAATATATTATAATATTATGACAGGTATTTCATTAATATTTGATAATAAATAAATATTAATGATAAAAGAATTACGTATTATTTAATTCATTTAAATATGATATTAATGATCGAAAATTTATGATAAATAGTAATAATTATTTAAAAATTTTACGAGCTTACGAAAAATATTTCGACTGATAATAAGTTATCTGAGATAATTGTTAAGTGTTAAGTCAGAGTTTAATTGAACTTAGACTCGATAAAAGTTCGACTAAACCGTCGGGATGTTAGAACTTTGTCGAATTCAACTTAGACTACAATAGTTTGACTTGATACCGAGTCTTATGTGTGTTATAGACTGATAGGGTTATGTGTTATGTGTTTATTCTATGTATGTCTATATGTATAATAGAATTATATTGTGATGATACTATTCTAATATTGGAGATCTACATTACTAATATTAGGTCTTCGGATAAAGCGTTATAAATTGCGTAGCGGTAATCAACGGTTCTAGAAAGTTTGTTTTTACTTAACTCTACTAAGAGTTGTTTCATTCGGATAAGCTTATGGTTAATCATTGCTGGTTGCCATGAATTGTACTCTGTACATATTGCATGTATAAGTCAGGTATGAAAGGCTGATCACTTTCATTACCAGTTGGTTCAGATATATTTGTTAATGTATAATACTTGTTCAGTCATAAATTTGTTCCTGCTAGTTCACAATTATATTGTTGAATTATAGCTAGCTTATTATTAAGACTCTTTCAATCATGATATATCATTATATTATTGAACATAAACTTGCTGGGAAACTTTTATGCTCACCCTTGTTATATCATGATAAAACATTGCAGATTAAGGCGAATGCGTCTGATACAATGAAAGGTCCAAGACAGTTCCAGCTTTAGTATACGTGTGCATTAGATTTGTAATAGTGTTGTATGATAATAATGTTATGTGTTAGAAAAGTTATGATTTGTGTATAAGTTAAGGTTACTCGACCTTGGGGAATAGTGTGTAAAGTTAATGTATAAACAATTTATGTTTATATCTTCTGCAAATATAGTAATAGTGTTAGAATGATCAAACCGGATCTGCGGTGATTCGGGACCTCGGATTCGGGGCCCTCACAGTTGGTATCAAAGCTTTAGGTTATGAATCTAGGGTAGTTATACCTTAGACTAATTACCGCAGTGATTAGGATAAGATCTAACTCACGTAAAGTTAGTTTGTCGGTAAGATTCAAAGACGAATCTTGGCGAGTTATAAGATACAAAGTTCCCTAACTCTGATAATAAAGTTGAACAGTAGTGATGAATAAATAGAGTCTAAAAGACTAAAAGTACAGTGATAGGAGATCGTAAAACAAAACGATCAAGATATAGAAATGAATCGTAATATATACGATGAGATCACTCCGTGATCTGATAAGGTTATAGTATGGGATGAGAATCAATCTGATGATTGAAAAGTTTACAGCAAGATTGCTGTGTGAATTAGTACAGATTCAAGAAAAGATTATGAATACGAGTTAAATGAAATTCGTATTGAGAAGGGTGTTAGTGTTAGGTGGGGATTCATGTCGGCAGCTGAGTTGTATGATTCCTTGTGTGAGCGGGAAATCGTACTTGGTATAACAACTACTTTGTTCTGACAATGATAATAATTGAAATGTTTGTGCGCTATTTGATATATGCATGTTAAGAGGGTGATTCCTTTCTCATGTGTATAACAGATAGATAGGTCATAGGTAGAGGATATAAGTAAGTACGAGTTCTTAAAACTCATACTTATGTGATATGCTTGACTCATAGTTATATGAAATGTTTATGAACCCCTCAGCGAATGGACGCCAAAGGTCTGTCTAGGAAAGTTCTTAAACTCATATGATTGTGGCAATTTATGGACTCATAAGTGTGGTTTTACGAACTGGTATAATTGTGTGTAAATGGAGTATTAAGGATAATAAGAATAGATAGACTGTTTAAGCAAATGATTATTAGTGAAGAATTAAGTTTTCCAAAACTCTTAGCTATGCTAGAATTCGAAATTTTGACATCAAGCTAAATACGCACTATGTGCTTTTAAAAAAATGTACACTCGTAATCATTTTTGAAACGATTTAAAGTATAGTCTATGCTACTTATTTCAGCTAGATGCAAATGATTTGAAATATCAAAATATATTTTATTTATCACTCATGTACCATGTAACCTGGTGCAGAGATGATAAAAAGTTGATGGAGTTGTAAGTGTGAATCCGATCTGAAAATCATTGTTCCACTATTGTATGACGTGTTATGAAAAAGTCATATAATGACGGCCTCCTCAAACGGACTGTTAATACCGTATGACATCATGACGTCATTCTCAAAAATATTTTCAAAAATTTTTAATTTGCCAACGGGGTTTGGCTACACCTAAATAATTCGATTAAATTGAATTATTGATATGAGTCTATGTTATTCGATTCAGCTAGACTAAAGGTTATGAAAACTCTAAGTGTTCATTGAAAGAAATTTCCTGAACCAAATTGTTTTGGTGCAGAATCCAATAAGACTGAGGTAGAATTTTGTGCTTATGGCGATGAAGAAAAAATAGATAAAATCAAGATTATTGCCAAGATATGACATATCGGGCTAATCACCCTTTGTGTATATAAGTTATGACGGTTTGCGGATGAATTTCCATAAAACCTTTACGAAAATGACAGACAAATAGTCTATATGACACCTCAGCAAAATTTAAAATTTTTTACTCTTGTGAGTGGTGTATTGGGTAGCATGAGATGCTGTGTATGTATGGTGTATGGCGTAAGGTGTACGGTAAATTTCGGGGACGAAATTTTTAGAAGAAGGGGTGAATGTGACAACCCAAGAATTTAGAAAATTTTAATTAATTGATTTAAGGTTCAAAATTAGAACCTAGACAGAAAATAAGTGTATGCGTTTGATATTTTTAGGATGGAATTTTGAGGATTTCAAATTTCTGTAAAGAATTTAGGTGAATTATTCAGGATTAAGGGAATACATGAATATGTTCTGTGTATATGTGTACAATATGTGGTTAAGGGTCAAGGGTTGACCAGATAAATGATATCTGTAACAAACCCTAATTTATATATTAAGAACGACAACGTTCGGTTAGAAAACCCTAACGATTAACAAGAAACCATAGAAACCGGTTCTAGAAACCCTAATTTTAGTTCCGGGAATTCGAAACCCCAATTCGATGTATGAAACCCTAATTTGGGAATTTAAATGATTATTATATTGCTTAAGTGCTATTAATTAATATATTAATTAGGGTAAAGCTTAATTAATTAGCAAACCCTAATTTCAAATTTAGAAAACCCTAACTTCGGGATTTGAAACCCTAATTTATAATTAGGGAAAACAAAAGTGTTAATTTAATACTTTTAATGTTAATTAGGATATAGTAATTCTAATTTACAAGTTATGTAATTAGAAAACCCTAATCTAATTACGAAAATCTAATTTCTATTTTAGAAAATTAATTTTTCTATTAGAAACCCTAATTTTGGGTTATAAACCCTAATGATCATTTTGACCCTAATTGCTTAATTAGCAATTTTAATTAGGATATAATAATCCTAATTAGCAAGATTGAATTATGATTAGTAAATTTTCATATAAATAGAAAATTCTAATTATAATTTAGAAATGTTAATTTTCGATTTTTAGAACCTAAATTGGAAATCTTGGAAATTAAATTACAAACCCTAAAATGGTCCAAACCTTGAACCCTAAAGTAGTCCAAACCCTAAATCCAAACCTTAAACCCTAAGGGTTTGGCCAATTGACAAGTTTGTCATTTAATTAAAAATCAAAATGACTACAATGCCCTTTTTCAATTTTTTTAAGGTAACTTGTAAATCTTACTAAATGAGGAGTTGGTGACCAACTCATTTGACCTTGGTGACTTAAAAATGTCCAGCAAACCATTCAATGAATCAACCCTATGCATTTATATCATCATCATATATATAGATTTAGTGAGAGAGAAAAAGCTCATTTTATTTCTTTTCATTTTTACCAAGACCTTCTCTCTCTTAAAATCCGAAATCTAGAGTTAGAAATAGTGAAATAATTGAGCCATGGTCAGTGTATAACTTTCCATAAACAGATCCGAAGAGTCAGAATCAAGAATCAAAGTCTCAAGAGGTATAAACCCTAAAATTTCAAAAATCAGTGATCTTATGTTGTTTAATGTTAGTTGTTGTTTAAAGATGTGTTAGAAGGTGTCTATAAGTGATCTGGGTTGTTGGATCATGGATCCATAACATCTAGAGGCATGAAAATCAAGTTTTTAAAACTGGTCAAGAACCCTAATTTTATTGTCTGACAAGCCAATGTTAGTGCCTCTAGATCCGTGTGTGTTAGATGTTTTCTGTGTTTTATGTTATGGATCTGTTGTATGCCATGTGGTCTTTATTCTGCAACTTGAATCATAGTTAGATTAGGTCTAGATTTCAAGATATAAGCAGTCAAAGGTCGTTGACCGACCATGACTGAATGAATCTGGGTAACCCAGATTACCCAGCGAAGTCTGACAACCATTTTCTGGGCTTCAGATCTTGCCCGTGTTTGTGTTTTAGTCCGTGTAAGTGATTTAATCTTGTAGCCTGACATGCTTTCTACACATATCTGCTTTTATATTACTCATAGAATGAACACAATTTAAATTAATCGTGGTCAAACTAGGCTGACCGATCTGCCTGGATGAAGATTCTAGGTAACCCAGAATCTTCAAGAACAAGATCCTAACAGGACATTTGACCGGACTTGATCTCTCTGTTATGATGTTTTTAGGTTGATATAATGTAATAGAACTGTACCCTGTCATGTGGTATACAATATGGAACCATGATATTACACAAATCAAACCGAGAATGAACGATATGAAGATCTAAAGTAGCCTATCCGAACTGTTCTTCATTTCTGGGTAACCTAGAAATGAAGAACAGCTCCTGAAAAGCTCTTTGAAGGCTAATAACTCTCTGGTATGTTGTTGTATGGCCATGAAATTAGTTGTAGGTTGTAGTATTACATCTGTACTACTATACTAATATAATAAGAGACCCAGACACCAGCAAGAACACTACTTAAATGATGGTCAAAGGACCCACCTTGATAACTAACATGAAGGCTCAAGAACACATCAAGAACACCTATAGCGACGAGTCTGTCGCTGTAGGGTCCTTTAGCGACGGTTTTTATTTATTTTATTTTCTAATTTTCCAGAAATTAATTAATAAATAGATAAAAAATGATTTTTAATTATTAAAAATACAAAATAAATTACAAAAATTATTTTAAAGTCCAAAAATAGTTTTTAATTATTTAGAGTATATTTCATAAATATTTAATATTTATGGAATATAAATGGTATTTAATTTATTTAATTATAATATTAAATAAATTATTTAAAAATGATTTTAATACATGAAAAATCATGAAAAATAATATTATGGTATAAAAAAATATTTTAAGTTATTTTAAGTGACTTTTAATATTTTAGGATGAATTTCATTAATTAATTAATATTAATGATAATTAGTTTATTTAATAAATATATTAAATAAATTATGGAAAAATAGAATAAATGATTTAAAAATCATATAAAATGATTTAAGTGTTATAAAAATATTTTAAGTTATAAAATATAACTTTTGATATTTTATCATGAAAATATTAATATTTTAATATTAAAAGCAATTATCGAATAATGAATTTAATTGTTTAAAAATCATATAAAGGTGATTTTAAAGTATTAAAATACTTTGAATGATATTATAAATATATTATAATATTATGACATGTATTTCATTAATATTTGATAATAAATAAATATTAATAATAAAAGAATTACGTGGTATTTAATTCATTTAAATATGATATTTAATGATTGAAAATTTATGATAAATAGTAATAATTATTTAAAAATTATTACGAGCTTATGAAAAATATTTCAACCGATAATAAAATTATATCGAGATAATTGTTAAATGTTAAGTCGAGTTTAATTGAACTTAGACTCGATAAAAGTCCCACTAAACCGCTTGATGTTAGAACTTGTGTTAATTCAACTCGGAATCGCAATAGTTTGACTTGATTAAAAGTCTTATATGTGTTATAGGTAATCGATAGGGTTATGTGTTATGTGTTTATTCTTATTCTATGTATATATATATAATAGTATTATATTGTGATGATATTATTCTAATATTGGAGATCTATATTACTAATATTAGGTCTTCTGATAAAGCGTTATAAATTGCATGCAGCGAATCAAATTAGTTCGAGAAAGTTTGTTTTTACTTAACTCTACTAAGAGTTGTTTCATTCGGATAAGCTTATGGTTAATCATTCTTTGGTTGCCATGAATTGTACTCTATACATATTAATGTATAAGTAAGTCGTATAAAAGGTCGATCACCTTCATTACCAGTTGGTTCGATATATATTTGTTCATGTATAATACTTGTTCAATCATAAATTTGTTCCTCGCTAGTTCACAATTATATTGTTGAATTATAGCCACTTTTATTATTAAGACTCTTTCAATCATGATATATCGTTATATTATTGAACTTAAACTTGTTAGGAAACTTTTATGCTCACCCTTGCTATATCATGATAAAACATTGCAGATTAAAGCGAATCGTCGCTTGATCATAAAGGAAAGGTCCAAAGACAGTTCCGACTTTAGTATAATGCATGCATTAGATTTGTAATAGTGTTGTATGATAATAATGTTATGTGTTAGAAAAGTTATTATTTGTGTATAAGTTAAGGTTACTCAACCTTGGGGAATAGTGTGTAAAGTTAATGTATAAACAATTTATGTTTATATCTTCTACAAATATAGTAATAGTGTTAGAATGATCGAATCGGATACGCGGTGATTCAGGACCTCGGATTCCGGGCCCTCATAGTTGGTATCAAAGCTGTAAGGTATGAATATAGGGTAGTTATACCTTAGACTAATAACCGCAGTGATTAAGATAAGATCTAACTCACGTAGAGTTAGTTTGTCGGTAAGATTCAAAGACGAATCTTGGCGAGTTATAAGATACAAAGTTCCCTAACTCTGATAATAAAGTTGAACAATAGTGATGAATAGATAGAGTCTAAAAGGTACTAAAAGTATGCGTGATAGGAGATCGTAAAAACAAAACGATCAAGATATAGAAATGAATCGTAATATATACGATGAGATCACCCCGTGATCTGATAAGGTTATAGTATGGGATGAGAATCAATCTGATGATTGAAAAGTTTACAGCAAGATTGCTGTGTGAATTAGTAAATGAATTGGGCATGATTATTAAAAAGGATTATGAATACGAGTTAAATGAAATTCGTATTGAGAAGGGTGTTAGTGTTAGGTGGGGATTCAATTGAGGATTCATGTCGGCAGCTGAGTTGTATGATTCCTTGTGTGAGCGGGGAATTGTACTTGGTATAACAACTACTTAGTTCTGACAATGATAATAATTAAAATGTTTGTGTCGCGCTATTTTATATATGCATGTTAAGAGGGTGATTCCTTTCTCATGTGTATAATAGATAGATAGGTCATAGGTAGAGGATATAAGTAAGTACGAGTTCTTAAAACTCATACTTATGTGACATACTTGACTCATAGTTATATGAAATATTTATGAACCCCTCAGCGAATGGACGCCAAAGGTCTGTCTAGGAAAGTTCTTAAACTCATATGATTGTGGCAATTTATGGACTCATAAGTGTGGTTTTATCTGACTGGGTATATATATTGTGTGTAAATGTAGTATTAAGGATAATAGAATAGATAGATTGTTAAGCAAATGATTATTAGTGAAGAATTAAGTTTTCCAAAACTCCTAGCTATGCTAGAATTCGAAATTTTGACATCAAGCTAAATCGCACTATGTGCTTTTAAAAAAAATGTACACTAAGTAATCATTTTTGAAACGGTTTAAAGTATAGTCTATGCTACTTATTTCACTAGATGCAAATGATTTGAAATATCAAAATATATTTTATTTATCACTCATGTACCATAAACTTTGAAAGCGAGATGATAAAAAGTTGATGGAGTTGTAAATACAGAATACTTAGTGTGAATTTGATCTAAAATCATTGTTCCACTATTGTATGATGTGTTATGAAAAAATCATATAATGACGGCATCCTCAAACGGACTGTTAATACAATATGACATCATGACGTCATTCTCAAAAATATTTTCAAAAATTTTAATTTGCCAACGGGTTTGGCTACACCTAAATAATTCGATTGAATTGAATTATTGATATGAGTCTATGCTTATTCGATTCAAATAGACTAATGTTATGAAAACTCTAAGTGTTCATTGAAAGAAATTTCCCGAACCAAATTGTTTTGGTGCGGAATCAATAAGACCGAGGTAAAATTTTGTGCTTATGGCGATGAAGAAAAATAGATAAAATCAAGATTTGCAAGATAGGACATATCGGGCTAATCACCCTTTATGTCTATAAGTTATGACGGTTTGGATGAATTTCCATAAAACCTTTACGAAAATGATGATGAGACAAATAGTCTATATATACACCTCGGCAAAAATTTGAAAATTTTTACTCTTGTGAGTGGTGTATTGGGTAGCATGATGATGTTGTGTGTGGTGGGTATGTGATGGTGTAAGGTGTGTAAGGTAAATTTTGGGGATGAAATTTTTAGAAGAAGGGGTGAATGTGACAACTCGAGAAATTTAGAAAATTTTTAAAATTTTAATTAATTGATTTAAGGTTCAAAATTAGAACCTGATGCAAAAATAAGTGTATGCGTTTGATATTTTTAAGAAGGAATTTTGAGGATTTCAAAATTACATGAAAGGATTTAGGTGAATTATTCAGATTAAGGAATACGTGAATATGTTATATGTATATATATGTGTACAATATGTGGTTAAGGTCAAGGTTGACCGGATAAACGATATCTCATAAACCCCTAATTATATATTAAGAACGCCAACGTTCGGTTAGAAAACTAACGATTAACAAGAAACCCTAAAAACTGGGTTCTAAACCCTAATTTTAGTTCCGAAATTCAAACCCTAATTCGATGTATTTAAACCCTAATTTGGGAACTTAAATGATTATTATATTGCTTAAGTGCTATTAATTAATAATATTAATTAGGGTAAAGCTTAATTAATTAGCAAAACCCTAATTTCAAATTTAGAAAACCCTAATTTCGGATTTTGAAACCCTAATTTATAATTAGGAAAACCTAAAGTGTTAATTTAATAATTTTAATGTTAATTAGGAAATATTAATTCTAATTTTCAAGTTATAGTAATTAGAAAACCCTAATCTAATTACTTAAAATCTAATTTCTAAATTAGAAAATTATTTTCTATTAGAAACCCTAATTTTGGGTTATAAACCCTAATGACCATTTTGACCCTAATTGCTAAATTAGCAATTTTAATTAGAAATAATAATCCTAATTAGCAAGATTTAAATTATGATTAAGAAATTTTAATATAATTAGAAAATTATAATTATAATTTAGAAATATTAATTTTCTATTTTTAAAACCTAAATTGGAAATTTTAGAAAATAAATTGCAAACCCTAAGGGTTTCAAACCCTAAACCCTAAAGTAGTTCCAAACCCTAAACCTAAATCAAACCCTAAACCCTAAGGGTTTGGCATTAATTGACAAAAATGCCATTAAAATTAAAATCAAAATGACTATAATGCCCTTTTCATGCATTATTTTTTAAGGTAACTTGTAAATCTTGCTAAATATAGGAGTTGTTGACCAACTCTATTTAACATTATGACTATAAAATATCCATAAATTCAAATCATTCAATGAATCAACCCTATGCATTTATATCATATCATATATATAGATTTAAAGAGAGAAAAAAGCTCACTTTATTTTTTTTTTTTCCAAGACTCCTTCTCTCTCTCTAAATTCAAAATCTAGAGTGAGAGAGAGAGAAATAAAATGAGCCATGGTCATTATGTATAACTTTCCAAGATCAGATCATCAAGAGTCAAAATCAAAAATCAAAGTCTCAAGAGGTATAAACCCTAAAAATTTAAAAATCATGATCTTATTTTGTGTTAATGATGTTAGTTGTTGTTGTTTAAAGATGTGTTAGAAGGTGTCTTTTAGTGATCTGGGTTGTTGGATCATGGATCCATAACATCTAGAGGCATGAAAATCAAGTTTTTAAAAATCGAAAAAACCCTAAAATGTTGTCTGACGACAAGCGAATGTCGAGGCCTCTGATCCTTTCATCGTTTTTGTTGTTTTTTGTTTTTTATGTTATTTATACTTGTTGTATGCCATGTGGTCTTTGATCTGGAACTTGAATCATGGTTAGATCATCTCTAGATCAAGATATATATGATGGTCATCAAGGTCGTTGATTGACGATTACGATCGATGAATAATCTGGTAACCCAATTTCCCGTGATGTAATCTCGACAACCATTTTTTGGGCTTCAGATCTCTTGCTTATTTTAAGTGTTTTAGTTTGTGTTGTTGTTTTTGTTTGTGTAGTGACATGCATTCTACATATATATATGCTATATATCACTCATATCATGAATATAATGAAAAATTAATACGTGGTGGTCAAACTAAATTGACCATTCGCTGCGGATGAAGATTCTGGGTAACCCAGAATCTTCAAGAACAAGATCTACTCAACACACATTTGATTCCGACTTGATCTCTTAGTGTTATGATGTTTTTTATGTTGATATGATGTTATAGAACTGTACACTGACATGTATGTACTATACAATGTGGAACCATTATATATACTACAAATCAAACCTGGAATAAACGATATAAAGAGTCTAAAGTAGTTTATTCAAATCGTTTTCATTTACGGAAAACCCGTAAAAATGAAGAATGAACTGAAAATGAGATTTTTGGCTTATATCTCTCTGATTAAGTTGTTGTATGGCCATGAAATTAGTTGTAGGTTGTAGTATTACATACATACTACTATACTAATACATTAAGAGACCCAGACAATTACAAGAACATCAATCAAAATGAAATCAAACGACTTACCTTGTTAACTAACATGAAGGCTTCAAAACACCTCAAGAACACCTATATAACACGACGAGTATGTCGCTATAGGGCCCTTTAGCTGACAGTTTTTTATTTATTTAATTTTTAATTTTTAAAATTAATTAATAAATAGAAAAAATAGTTTTAATTATTAAAAATACAAAATAAATTTTGAAAAAATTATTTTAAAGTCTCTAAAAATAGTTTTTAATTATTTAGAGTATATTTCATAAATATTTAATATTTTTGGAATATAAATGGTATTTAATTTATTTAATTATAATATTAAATAAATTATTTAAAATGATTTTAATACATGAAAAATCATGAAAAAAATAATATTATGGTATAAGAAAATATTTTAAGTTATTTTTTAAGTGACTTTTAATATTTTAGTGATGAATTTCATTAATTAATTAATATTAATGATAATTAGTTTATTTAATAAATATATTAAATAAATTATGGAAAAATAGAATTAATGATTTAAAATCATATAAAAATGATTTAAGTGTTATAAAAATATTTTAAGTTATAAAATATAACTTTTGATATTTTTTCATGAAAATATTAATATTTTAATATTAAAAGCAATTATCGGATAATGAATTTAATTGTTTTAAATCATATAAAGGTGATTTTAAAGTATTAAAAATACTTTGATGATATTATAAATATATTATAATATTATGATTATGTGTATTTCATTAATATTTGATAATAAATAAATATTAATGATAAAAATAATTATGTGGTATTTAATTCATTTAAATACGATATTAATGATTGAAAATTCATGATAAATAGTAATAATTATTTAAAAATTATTACGAAAGCTTATGAAAAAATATTTTGATTGATAATAAAATTATCTTAGATAATTGTTAAGTGTTTAGTCGAGTTTAATTGAACTTAGACTCGATAAAAGTCCCACTAGGCCGCTCGGGATGTTAGAATTTTGTCAAATTCAACTCGAATCGAAATAGTTTGACTTGATACCGAGTCTTATGTGTGTTATGTAATCGATAGGGTTATGTGTTATGTGTTTAGGTTTATTTATATATATATATATATATATATATATATATTATATTGTGATGATATTATTCTAATATTGAGATCTATATTACTAATATTAGGTCTTCTGGATAAAAGCGTAAATTATGTAAGCGATAATCAACGGATTCTCGTAAAGTTTGTTTTTACTTAACTCTACTAAGAGTTGTTTCATTCGGATAAGCTTATGGTTAATCATTGTTGATTGCCATTGCCATGAATTGTACTACTATATATTGCATGTATAAGTCGTATATGAAAGGTCGATCACCTTCATTACCATTTGGTTCGGATATATTTGTTCATGTATAATACTTGTTCAATCATAAATTTGTTCCTTGCTAGTTCACACAATTATATTGTTGAATTATAGCCACTTATTATTCAAATCTTTCAATCATGATATATCGTTATATTATTGAACTTAAACTTGTTTGGGCAAACTTTATGCTCACCCTTGCTATATATCATGATAAAACATTGCAGATTAAAGGCGAATGCGTTGGATACAAGGAAAGGTTAAAGAGAGGTTCGACTTTAAGTTAATGTGTGTATTAGATTTGTAATAGTATTGTATGATAATAATGTTATATGTTAGAAAAGTTATGATTGTGTATATTAAGTTAAGGTTACTCGACCTTGGGGAATAGTGTGTAAAGTTAATGTATAAACAATTTATGTTTATATCTTCCGCAAATATAGTAATAGTGTTAGAATGATCGAACCGGATCCGCGGTGATTCGGGACCTCGGATTCGGGGCCGTCACAGTTGGTATCAAAGTTGTAGGTTATGAACCTTAGGTAGGAATACCTGAGACTAATAACCGCAGTGATTAGGATAAGATCTAACTCAAATAGAGTTAGTTGGTCGGTAAGATTCAAAGATGAATCTCGACGAGTTATAAGATACAGAGTTCCCTAACTCTGATAATAAAGTTGAACAAAGTAGTGATGAATAGATAGAGTCTAAAAGACTAAAAGTACAGTGATAGAAGATCGTAAAACAAAACGATCAAGATATAGAAATGAATCGTAATATATATACGATGAGATCACCCCCCGTGATCCGATAAGGTTATAGTATGGATGAGAATCAATCGATGATTGAAAAGTTTACAACAAGATTGCTGTATGAATTGGTACAGATTCACGAAAGGATTATGAATACGAGTTAAATGAAATTTGTATTAAGAAGGGTGTTAGTGTTAGGTGGGGATTCAATTGAGGATTCATGTCGGCAACTGAGTTGTATGATTCCTTGTGTGGGCAGGGAATTGTACTTGGTGTAACAACTACTTAGTTCTGATAATGATAATCATTGAAATGTTTGTGTCGCGCTATTTGATATATGCATGTTAAGAGGGTGATTCCTTTCTCATGTGTATAACAGATAGATAGGTCATAGGTAGAGGATATAAGGTTAAGTACGAGTTCTTAAAACTCATACTTATGTGACATTCTTGACTCATAGTTATATGAAATGTTTATGAACCCCTCAGCGAATGGACGCCAAAGGTCTGTCTAGGAAAGTTCTTAAACTCATATGATTGTGGCAATTTATGGACTCATAAGTGTGGTTTTACGAACTGGGTATAGTTGTGTGTAAATGGAGTATTAAGGATAATAAGAATAGATAGACTGTTTAAGCAAATGATTATTAGTGAAGAATTAAGTTTTCCAAAACTCCTAGCTATGCTAGAATTCAAAATTTTGACATCAAGCTAAATACGCATTATGTGTTTTTAAAAAAAATGTACGCTCGTAATCATTTTTGAAACGGTTTAAAGTATAGTCTATGCTACTTATTTTAGCTAAAAGCAAATGATTTGAAATATCAAAATATATTTTATTTATCACTTTCGTACCATGTAACTCACTTTGCGTAGAGATGATAAAAAGTTGATGGAGTTGTAAATACAGAAATACTTAGTGTGAATTTGATCTAAAAATCGTTGTTCCACTATTGTATGATGTGTTATGATTAAAATCATATAATGACGGATCCTCAAACTGGATTTATTAATACAATGACGACATCATGACGTCATTCTCAAAAATATTTTCAAAAATTTTAATTTGCCAACTGGGGTTTGGCTACACTTAAATAATTCGATTGAATTGAATTATTGATATGAGTCTATGCTATTCGATTCAAATTTAGACTAATGTTTATGAAAAACTCTAAGTGTTCATTGAAAGAAATTTCCCAACCAAATTGTTTTGGTGCGGAATCCAATAAGACCGAGGTAGAATTTTGTGCCCATGGCAAAAGAAGAGAAAATAGATAAAATCGATACTTGCCAAGACGATGACAGGAGCATATCAAGCTAATCACCCTTTACCCATCAAGTCTATAAGTTATGGCGGTTTGCGGATGAATTTCCATATAAAACCTTTACGAAAAATGATGACAATATAGTCTATATGACTCCTCAAAGAAAATTTGAAAATTTACTCTCTTGAGTGGTGTATTGGGTATTGGTGATGATGTGATGATATGTATGGTGTATGGTGGTGTGGTGTAAGGTGTAAGGTAAATTTAGGGGACGAAATTTTTTAGAAGAAGAGTGAATGTGACAACCCGAGAATTTTGAAATTTTTTAAAATTTTAATTAATTGATTTAAGGTTCAAAATTAGAACCTAGATGTAAAATAAGTGTATCGCTTTTATTTTTTTAGATGGAATTTTGAGGATTTCAAAATTTCAGTGAAAGGATTTAGGTGAATTATTCAGATTAAGGGAATACGTGAATATGTTACGTATATATGTATATGTATATAATATGTGTGGTTAAGGGTCAAGGGTTGACCAGATAAACGATATCTCAGTAACAAACCCTAATTATATATTAAGAACGTCAACGTTCTATTAGAAAACCCTAACGATTAACAAGAAACCCTAAAACCGGTTCTAAAACCCCATTTCGATTCCGAATTCAAAACCCTAATTCGATGTATGAAAAACCTATACTGGGAACTTAAATGATTATTATATTGCTTAAGTGCTATTAATTATAATATTAATTAGGGTAAAGCTTAATTAATTAGCAAAAACCTAATTTCAAATTTAGAAAACCCTAATTTCGGATTTGAAACCCTAATTTATAATTAGGGAAAACCTAAAGTGTTAATTTAATACTTTTAATGTTAATTAGGATATATTAATTCTAATTTTCAAGTTAAGTAATTAATTAGAAAACCCTAATCTAATTACGAAAAATCTAATTTCTAAATTAGAAAATTATTTTTCTATTAGAAACCCTAATTTTGGGTTATAAACCCTAATGACCATTTTTAACCCTAATTGCTAAATTAGCAATTTTAATTAGGAATATTAATCCTAATTAGCAAGATTTAATTATGATTAAGAAATTTTAATATAATTAGAAAATTCTAATTATAATTTAGAAATGTTAATTTTTGATTTTTAGAACCTAAATTGGAAATCTTGGAAATTAAATTGCAAACCCTAAAATAGTCCAAACCATAAACCCTAAAATGGTCCAAACCCTAAATCCAAATCCTAAACCCTAAGGGTTTGGCCAATTGACAAAAATGCCATTAAAATTAAATCAAAAATGACTATAATGACCTTTATTGCATTTTTTAAGGTAACTTGTAAATCTTACTAAATGAGGAGTTGGTGACCAACTCATATTCTACCTTAAGTGACTTAAAAATGTCTAGCAAACCATTCAATTAATCAACCCTATCATGCATTTATATCATATCATATATATGGATTTAGAGAGAGAAAGCTCACTTTATTTTTTCATTTTTCCAACCTCAAGACTCTCTCTCTCTTAAAATCTGAAATCTAGAGTGAGAAAGAGTGAAATATTGAGCCATGGTCATTTCTATAACTTTCCATAATCAGATCCAAAAGTCGTAATCAAGATCAAAGTCTCAAAGGTATATAAACCCTAAAAATTTTAAAATCTTATGATCTTATGTTGTTTAATGTTAGTTTGTTGTTTAAATATGTGTTAGAAGATGTCTATAAGTGATCTGGGTTGTTGGATCATAGATCCATAACATCTAGAGATGCATGAAAATCAAGTTTTAAAAAATCGGTCAAAAACCTTAATTTTGTTGTCCGACAAGCCAATGTGTCGTGGCCTCTGAGATCCGTGTGTGTTAGATGTTTTACGTGTTTTATATTTTATGGATCGTAGTATGTGTGTGGTCTTTATTCTCGAACTTGAATCATAGTTAGATTAGTTTCTAGATTTTAAGATATAAGTGAGTCAAAGGTCGCCGACCGATCACGATCGAATGAATCTGGGTAACCCAGACATTTTCCAGTAAAAGTCCGACAACCATTTTCAAATGCTTCGATCTTTCCGTGTTTTTTGTGTTTAGTCCGTTTTGTTTTAATCTTGTAGCGACATATGTACTACATATATATCGCTTTTATATATTACTTTCATAGAATGAACATAATGTAAATTAATCGTGGTCAAACTAAACGTTGATCGATCATCGGGATGAAGATTCCGGGTAACCCAGAATCTTCAAGAACAAGATCTCCGACAGATTACACTTGACCGGACTTGATCTATCTCATTATAATGTTTTTATGTTGATATAATGTATGTAACTACTGTACTTCGCATGTGGTCTACAATATTTGAACCATGATATTACACAAATCAAACCCGTAATGAAAACGATATTAAAGATCTAAAGTAAGTACTATCATCAATCGTTTCTTCATTTCGGGTAACCCAAAAATGAAGAACAACTCTGACAAGCTCTTTTGAAGGCTAATATCTCTCGGTATGTTGTTGTTGTGGCCATGAAATTAAATTGTTAGGTTGTAGTATTACATAGTACTACTACACTAATAAACAATAAGAGACCTAAAGACTCAAAAAACAACATCCTAGATAAATGATGGTCAAACGACCCACTTTGTTAACTAACATGAAGGCTCAAAAGAACACCTATAACACCTATTTTATATATTTAGCATATATAGGCCCCTTAAATTCGACTTTTCTATTTATTTTATTTTCTAATTTTCCGAAAATTAATTAATAAATAGATAAAAAAAATAGTTTTAATTATTAAAAATACAAAATAAATTCAAAAAATTATTTTAAAGTCTCTAAAATAGTTTTTAATTATTTAGAGTATATTTCATAAATATTTAATATTTTTGGAATATAAATGGTATTTAATTTATTTAATTATAATATTAAATAAATTATTTAAAAATGATTTTAATTCATGAAAAATCATGAAAAATAATATTATGGTATAAGAAAATATTTTAAGTTATTTTAAGTGACTTTTAATATTTTAGGATGAATTTCATTAATTAATTAATATTAATGATAATTAGTTTATTTAATAAATATATTAAATAAATTATGGAAAAATAGAATAAATGATTTAAAAATCATATAAAATGATTTAAGTGTTATAAAAATATTTTTAAGTTATAAAATATAACTTTTGATATTTTGTCATGAAAATATTAATATTTTAATATTAAAAGCAATTATCGAATAATGAATTTAATTGTTTAAAAATCATATAAATATGATTTTAAAGTATTAAAATACTTTGATGATATTATAAATATATTATAATATTATGATATATATTTCATTAATATTTGATAATAAATAAATATTAATGATAAAAGAATTATGTATTATTTAATTCATTTAAATATGATATTAATGATTGAAAATTTATGATAAATAGTAATAATTATTTAAAAATTATTACGAGCTTAAAAAAAATATTTTCGATCGATAATAAAATTATCTAAGATAATTGTTAAGTGTTAAGTCGAGTTTAATTGAACTTAGACTCGATAAAAGTCCGACTAAACCGCTTGGATGTTAGAATTTTGTCGAATTCAACTCGATCACAATAGTTTGACTTGATAATTTAGTCTTATATGTGTTATTATAGATCGATAGGGTTATGTTATGTTATGTGTTTAGGTTATTCTACGTATATATATATATATATATATATATATATTATATTGTGATGATATTTATTCTAATATTGGAGATCTATATTACTAATATTAGGTCTTCTGATAAAGCGTTATAAATCAAGTAGCGATAATCAATCTGCTCGTGCAAGTTTATTTTTACTTAACTCTACTAAGAGTTGTTTTTTCGGATAAGCTTATGGTTAATCATTGTTGATTGCCATGAATTGTACTCATGTACATATTGCATGTATAAGTCGTATGAAAAGGTCGATCACCTTCATTACCATTGGTTTAGATATATTTGTTCATGTATAATACTTGTTCACCATAAATTTGTTCCTCGCTAGTTCACAATTATATTGTTGAATTATAGCCACTTATTATTCAATTCTTTCAATCATGATATATCGTTATATTATTGAACTTAAACTTGTTGGGCAACTTTATGCTCACCTTTCTGCTATATCATGATAAACATTGCAGATAAAGGCGAATGTTTGATACAAGGAAAGGTTAAAGAGCGCCCAACTTTTAGTATAATGTGTGCATTAGATTTGTAATAATGTAGTATGATAATAATAATGTATGTGTTTAGAAAAGTTATGATTTGTGTATAAGTTAAGGTTACTTGACCTTGGGAATAGTGTGTAAAGTTAATGTATAAACAATTTATGTTTATATCTTCCGCAAATATAGTAATAGTGTTAGAATGATCGAATCCGGATCCGGTGCTTCAGACCTCGGATTCGGGGCGAGTCGCCAAATACATGGTACAAAACTTAAATACAACTCTCATTTATACAATTCGACAAAACGTAGCTGAGAGTTTTAACACGGATATTGTCTCGTAGACAATATCCATACTCAGATTATTATAATGCCATACAAAGTACAGCAGCAAATATTTCAAGTCTCCAAGGAAACACGAGAAGATTTATGTCCTCCTCATTCTAATGGAGTACATTTTTGACGCTTCCAAAATCGAGTTTGTCTCACCCTATTGTTGTTCACCAAAATTAAATATTAAATGATGCATAAAATACGTCACACCCAATTTAAGTTCTCAGTACAATTAATATGCCACACTGTTTCATAATTTGATTAGGCTTGTGACTAATTCGTAACACCACTTTATACCCATATTCTCTCTGCTAGTCCCAGCTACACTTTTTATTACCTGAAAGGGGTGGTGAAGTAAAAGGGTGAGCACAAATAGTCCAGTAAAGAATATCATGACTTAAGATAATTACATTATCAATAGCCTTCATCAATACTAAATTAGATATTTAGAACATATGGTAGATGATAAAAGTTTTCAACCATAATAGCAGCGGAATCAACAAACCAGTAGAAGAGTCATGTAAGACCCCAACTTTTTATAAATAAAATTGAATTTCCTCTGATTATTATTTTGAATAATAAGGTGTTAATTTGATATAATACTTTGGTTATGGGTGAAATGTGCAAATTTTGCAAAATAAGCAAGTGGTTATAAAATATTCATTGTTGTCGGGGAATATTCGTTTGGTCGTGGAATATTCTTGTTGTCGGAGAATATTCGTACGACGACGCAGCCATTTGTGGGCTCCATAACGGAAAGTGGTCGGATGAAAAAAATGACAAGTTTGAGTTTTTACAAATAACGACGTAGTTGTTACCGTTAGCACTGTTGGAATACCCGATGGTTAAAATACAGTAATACGCGTGGTTACACAGTAGCACACATTATTGCACAGTATTTTTGAATTATTGATTCTTACATGAGAAGGCACTACTCAATAATTGTTATAGTAATTACTGTTCAATATTTTATTTTATTGATTCAATAATTTCTACGTTGATATTTTATATTATTGTTGTTTCAATAATTGTCACTGTAAAATATTTTCCATTATCAGATCAATAATTCATATTATTTGAATAATATTATTAGATAGCAATATTGGCAATGTCTAAGGAAGTTTTGTCTAGGAAAGGGGGTTGGTCACCTATATGCGCGCCAATAAGGAGAAATCCTTATCGGAAAGCCTCCTCTTTCCTAGGAACGACCTAGTTGTCATAGTTGTGAATCTGTAATATTATTTATGAATAATTAATTATTAATTTATATGATAAAGAAATAATTATTTTTATATCGATATAAATGAAGGAATTAATGTTGAGGTATTTTATCATTATTTTGTCAGAATAGAGGTGTTAAAAATTATCCGTATGTGGATTTCAGACATTTTCTGATTGGAATTTGGAAAAACGTTCTTCTACAAAGTTGTAGAGAATTATATTTTCAATGGAATAGATATGCGATTTGAATTTTTCTGATAAATGAGCTATTTATTCATTATTGAAGTTTCGAAAATAAATATTTTTTATTTAAAATATGGGTAGGCCCCACTTTTGGTTGTTGTGGAAAATCTAAATTTTGGTGGGCCCCGCTGGTGGTGGCTGAATTTTGGTCCAAGAGGTGTGCATAGAAATTTTTTGAAAAAATATTATTTTATTAATTTACTCTGCTTTGGCGTTCTAACATTTTCCTATAAATAGGGTGCTTAGTTAGAATTGAAAATCACACTAGAATCATAAGCTTTCTCTCTCTATATTATCGAGCGTATTTTGTGAGTATTTAGATACTTTGAGAGTTGCTATTCAGTGTAAGTTTCCTTCAACATTATATCAGATATTCTAGTAAAAAGTACTGTTCTTTTGAGGTAAGGGATGTTATTTTCTTCGTAAATGGTGTTATTTCGTTCACTATCATTATGCCGAAATATTTGTATGAATTTTATTATGAAATTTTAATTTTTTTATGTCGAGATTACTATTCACGTATACGGTACTATTCACGTATACGACACTATTCACGAATACGGTACTATTCACGCGTACTATTCACGAAGTATGATTTTTCTTGTGGAACTTCTACCTTTTTGTGTCAGGTTTACTATTCACGTATACGACACTATTCACAAATACGACACTATTCACAGAAAAATGAAATTTTCTCTTCTTTGTCCAAGATGTCTATAATGGATACTATCTTTGATTGTATCCATGTTTTGATCTTCATTCTTGAATTTTACTCCACTATGGTTTATTATATAGTATTTTTGAACTTGGATAAACTAAAGTACGAATCTCTAATCTTTGATCTTTTATCTCACTGGATTCGTTTTCTTTAAGATATTTTTCATCATCCTCAGTCCTAAAGGATGATATTACTGAATATCTTTGGTCTGTAGTGCAAAGATGAATGATTAACTGATGAATATCTTTGGCCCACAATGCAAAGATGAACAGGTGTTGAGATGAACATGACCAACTGGTGATACAAATGAATATCTTTGGCCCGTAGTGCAAAGATGAATATTTGGTTCAAGATGTATATTGATTGATGTTACAGGGATAAAATATTAATGATAGACTTTTAAATCATAGAAGATAGTAGATTTCATTCTATACTTAACTCTTCTAATGAATTGTTATTTCTGTTGCGAATATTGATCTAAAACTTGTTGTCCATTATATTTTATCTGAATTATTGAAGGCTAACGATAATTTATTCTACATTATCTTAGTCATAATATTCTTTACTGGGCTAGTTGAGCTCACCCTTTTCTTTTTTGTTCCAATTTTCTTCTCAGGATGCGAGAATATAGGGGGAACTAGTCGGGGTGTGGAGTGATGTTTCCAGTCAGTTATTTTAGCAGTCCTCACTATTTTGTAAAATAGTGTTCAATAATTGTAATAAGGACTTATTTGAGTTTGAATACTGTCTAGAAGACAATATTTGTATTTAAACTCACAGTATGTGTTGTCGTGTTTTGCACGACAATTATAATAATGAAGTTGTAGTTGTTTCTGTACCATATATTTGGCGACTCAGAATGGGTGATGTATACCTATTTCAGTGGCATCACAAGTCAAGTAGAACATAATGTTTACTATCCTCTCCAAATTAAAATTTTGTCATCAATATTTCATTCATGTAATACTCATCAATAGTTCATTATTGTAACCAAGACAAAGATAACTCTCATCACCTGAACCACCAAAGATTATAGTTAAATTCTTAATTCATATTTATACTCAGGTAAATCAACAGTCCATCTTTGCACTACGAGCCAAGACATACAACTGTATTTTAGAAAAGTCAAGTAGAGCATGATATCTACTATATATCTTCTATGATTTAAAAAGTTTGTCATCAATTTTATCGCTTAGACTCAACTAAATAAATAATCCACATCACTGAATTATTTATGCACTACGGCCAAGGATATTCGTTAGTATCACATCCATGAATTATCCATGCACTACGGGCCAAAGATATTCATTAGTATCACGTCCACGAATTATCTATGCATTACGGGCCAATGATATTCGTGTTATCACATCCATGAATTAATATTTCATCGCTGAGACTCAACTCAATAAATTATCCATATCACTGAATTATCCATGCACTACGGGCTAAGGATATTCGTGTTATCACCAACTGTCATGATTATACCGAATAATCCCTAGTCATAATCATGCCGATCGACAGTCCATCTATGCACTACGGGCCAAAGATTACTTTCAACACAATATAAGCATGAGAATGATGACAATGATATATAACATAAATAATTTAAATAATAAGATAAAACAGATCTTAGTGATTTTCAACTTAATTATCCAGCGTCCAAATTGCTAACATGATATTAGATGAAGCACTATTATTAAGGATATTCTAATCATTTTGGGACCTTTCATCATCCAATGATAAGCTGAAGAAACGAATAATAACATATTATCATAATATGGAGTATGAAAGAAAATGATATCACTTTATCATAAAAATGATACCCCTTACCACAATAATGATATCCCTAACCTTAGCATGTGATTTGATTATGTTTCTGTGAAATTGATCAACTTAAACAATGCTTGCATTCCTTATCTATATTTGGAGTAACATTACACTCAATAAAAATACTCACAATATTATACTCACAATATTGTCGTAAAAGTATTATATGTTTTTAGTGTAGTGATGGTGTGTGTTTAATTGCTCAACCGGGCAACCTATTTATACTGAAAATTTAGTAAACAACTAGCACACCTACTTTGAAAAAATAACCAAATGAGGTATATAATAATGGTAGTAGAATTTATGGTCCCACCGAGAAAAATTAAACCAACTTGTACACGTTTTAACAAAATTTGTTCAATAATAGAGTTGTGGTCCATACTACTTTAGAAAAAAATTGAGTGTTGGCAAGTCCTGCCAAACTTTCTTTTGTAAAAAGAAAATAATTGAACAAACATCTGGATATCATACTTATCTTTAATCAAAACTTTTATTCATCAATTATTTACACATTTTCAATTTTTCAATAATTATTAACATAGACTTACAATACTGCCACCTGGTTTAATTATATCAAATAATATGAGTCATTGTGCAATAACTACTGTGACAATTATTGAATGAAAGACTGAGTGACTTCTTACGTAATTAAGAATTAATAATATGAATCAATGTGCAATAATTATTGTGACAATTATTGAATGAAATACATGATGACTTTTTACGTAAGAATCAAATCAATCCCTTACTATAAACAATTTAAATTCTATTAAAAGTAGGGATCAACACCAAATCATATTTATCTCGAATAACATATAAACTAACTAATAATTAATTATTCATTCAAGTTATCTTTATTTATCGCATAAAATCATTATTCATGTTTCAAAACTTTAAAAGTGAATAATAAAACTTGAGAAATCTAAAACTTCATATATGACAATCCACTATTCGGGTATTATCACCATTTTTACTTTATTATCACCATTCATAACTCATTCATTACTTGCGCGTTTACATCCCGACACCTCATGAGCTTACTAAGACTTCTAAAATATTTTTAAAAAATGATTCTAAACTTTCCAAACAATTTTCACATTTTTCAGATTATCCAACAATTTTCTATAATTATTTCTATTTATAAAAACTATCATTTAATAGCTTCAAAATAGAAATACTAACTCCATATACTTGTATATCTCAAAAAATCATCAATATTAATCTTATAATATTATAATATTTTTAGCAAATTTTATAATTTTCCACCATTCATAGAATTTCCTATAAATTTCTCTATTTTAAAACTAACCATAAATAGCTTAAAAATACAATAAATATTTCTATTATTCGAAATTTTTCAAAAGCGCCTCAAATTATATAAAATAATATTATAAGATTTTCACCAACTTTTATAATTTTTCATCATTCATAGATTTTTCTATGAATTTCTTCTATTTTCAAACCGACTATAAATAGTTTAAAAATATAATAATTACTTTTGATTTACAATAATTCATCAAAATTTTACTGAAATTCTAAGATGATATTATAAGCATTCTCAGAAAAATATTCTAGCCCAAATAATTTTTTTGATAGTTTAATTATAAATACCAATATTCAAAAACTTCAATAATTCATAATAATTAGCACTTTTATCAAAAATAAATATGAATCTTATGTCCTTTTCATGTAAAATTTTATTCTCTACAACTTTGTAGAAGAAAGTTTTTCCAAATTCTGACTCTAACATAGAGAGAAAGACTCAAAAATTCTGCTCGAAAATTTCCGAACCAGCCACCTCACGAAAATCATAACAAATTATACTTTAATTTTTAACGGTTCAAAATTTGTGGACATATACTCAACTTATATATGTATAAGATATACAAAAATTAAAACAATCCAACGGTCGGATTAAAAATTATAACTCACTTAATAAAATATAATAAAACTGATTTTTCGGACTATAAGTCGTTCGGACCAGTTTCACTCAAACTGTCACCACGAACAATCTACAAAGAGTTTTTAGGTGATTCCAAATTTTTGTGTTTAGCATACTTCCAGGGCTTTCTTTTGATATATGGCTCATCTCCTAACTCATTATACACAAAGAGTTATGGATTTTACAAACTCAAGTTGTAAACTAATATTTCTAAAAATCTCCATATTTTGTTATTTTTTTGATTTCTAGATTTCTGTCATTGGATTCATATTTTTGCAAGTTTAAATCATCTCAACAAGCACATACATAAATATGTACTCATTTTATCCATAAATCTGATAATAGATCAAAGATTTAAAAGAAATACCTTTTTAATTTCTCCTCCTCCTCCTCCTCCTCCTCCTCCTTCTTCTTCATCTTCATCTTCTTCTTTTCTCTTTTCTCTCTCTTATTTCTTTGCAACTCTTCACGGGAAGGAATTGTGAGCAGTGAAGATGCTGAAAATTGCTTTATTAGGCTTAATTATTTCCAACACTAAGGCCCCATCTCTCCTCCTTTCCTCCTTAATTTCCAAGATGTCCCTTTCTTTGTTCCCCCCATAATTTCCCACTCACATTTAGACATCAGCATTTAATTAGACGCCCACATAGGCTGCTTAGAAGAATTAAATCAATCTCCTCTTTTATTAGCTCATTTATCCGATTAATTGTTCATTTGACCATTTATCAATTTAATATTTTATAATAATTATAAATTAAATTAGACTTTTATTTCATAAAATTCGGGGTCTTACATTAGGTGAGACAACAGTCTGCTTTGTCAGTGGGCCAGACTACTAATCAGAAGTTGTGCAAAAAGTCTCCATCAAAGCTCAGAAAAGTCAAGTGCATTTAATGCTTCAACGGATGTGTAAAACCCCAAAACCCTAATAAGACTCGAATATGTAAATTCAGTTATATTAATAAAATCTCTCCATTCTGAAAGTGTTATGTGTTAATATATACTCTGTTTAACAAATTAGGTCAAATAAATTTTCGTCCGAAAATTGACTTGCTTGACACCTCATGCTTAAAAATTTTCTTCCGAAAAAGAACTTTTCGGTATATTTGTTTTGACAAGTTGCTTTGTCGTGCTTACACTGACAAAACGCTTTATCGTGCTTGTTAGGATTTATGGAAAATCTAAGTTAGGAACCATAGATTACAAACCCTAATCCTATATTACAAACTCTAACACTAATTTATAAACCCTAACCCTAATTAGCTTGACCAAACCCTAATTAGGTTATCCTAACACCTAATCATAATTACTAAACTTTAATTAGGTACTAATAAACATCATTAAACAACCCTAAACATAAAAAACCAAAACCCTAATCAAGATTAGTGAGGATTATTGCAAAATTAAGCTACTAATTAGATCAACTAGCTTACAAGTAGGTTGAGAGTCATCCACACAAGTTCCAAGACATTACATGACATGCTTCCAAACTCCCAAGCACCACCATAGTCACAGATTAGATCTTTTAGGAGGCAAGTAGGTGGAAAAATGACCAAAAAGCCAAGTTAGAAAATTCTATAAAACGAAACCCTAGCTCAGAGCAAACCCACAAAAATTATAAGCCTATACACTCATATAACCTGCCTATACAAGCCCTGGTGATAGCAGTAACATATTCAATAGCCAGAAATCGAAAATCAAGCAAGAAAGGTGTAAACCCTAATTTATAGCTAGATCTTTGATGCTTTGTTCAAATTATTGTTTTGATGTTTAGATATATGTTATAACATGTTAGAAAGTATTCTAAGTTGATAGAACACATTTTCATAACATCTAGATGCCTCAAATTAATGTTTTAAGCAATCTGGAAATTTTGGAAAAACAAGTCTGACAGTCGAATGTCAGAGCCTGTAGATCCATGTATGTTAATAGTTAGGTCTGTTAATTGTGTGTTATTTGTAGTATGACATGAGGTCTTTAATCGGGAAAAGAGAACAGTTTCATTAGAACCATATATTGCAAGATATAGGTGGTCAAAGGTGGTTGACCGATCACGAAGTTTTGTTTTCTGGGTTATACAGAAAACTCAAGAACAGGTTGAACTGGCTACTTTGACCAGCCTTTTACTTACTTTCTATTAGATGTTATAATGACTTTTTGTAATGAATTAATACCGTGATATACATATTACATATCTACGACATTCAATTGCTTAAACAAATCATAGGATTACCATAATTAATGGTCAAAAGTCGTTGACCGAGTAGGACCAAGTTTTCTGGGTTACCCAGAAAACTGATGAACATGAAGAACATCCTTTGGTTGTACTTTGACCAACATAGATCGAGGCCTTAGAATCATACTTTGTCCAACTTAGTGTTCCGTATATGTACTTTGACATATATATTACCTATTACAACAAACAAAACACAAATCTATTACACAGATTAAAAGATATAGAAGCTACAAAACTGTTGACCGACCATGACCACTTTCCTGGGTTATCCAGAAACTTAAGAACAGCTCTGACAGTGACTTTGAGCCTCTATAACTTCTTGTTATATGTAGGTTAAAGCATGATTTTGGTCTGATGTTGTACTACTGTATGAGTACTATAACATCTATTCTCATCCAAACCTAGAATCATCAACAGTAGCAAATTAGATCAAGGTCAAAATTGTCCCTAGGCCACGACCGACTAAAACCCAGAAACTCAAGAACACCTATAGCGACACTTCCTGTCACTATAGGGCTTTAGCGACAGACACTAATTGTTTTCTAAGAAATTAATTAATAAAAATTAGAAATAATTAATAAATAAATATAAAAACAGTTTTAAAAATTATTTTAAGTTATTATAACTAACTTTTAATATTTTTACATAAATTCAATAAATATTTTATTTTATTTGGATATTATTAATAAATAAATTAATTAGAATAATTACTTATAAATAATAAATAATTAATAAAAATAATATTAATGATGTAAAAATCATAATAAATGGTTATAAATTATTTAAAAATAGTAAACAAAGTTTTTATAAAATTCTAAGTACATATTAATTATTTAGAATAAAAATAAATGATTTAAAAATCATTTAAGGGATAAATAAATACTTAAAAATTATTATAAGCTTCTAGAAATTATTATAATGGATATTTAAATTATCTAAAAAATATAATAAAGCTTATAAATAAAATATAGTTGATTTATTAATACTCGGTAAAGTCTTTGGACACCAAAACCATATCAAACTTAACCCGAACATATGTAAATTTTGTATTTGAGTATTGTTATCAATACTAATGTGTTAGATTTATATGAATGAACATCTTAGGTGGTTATTAATGAATCGGGTAGCATTACTTGACTGATCTTTGCTCAGGCAAGTTTCCTAAACCCTAATTACTTAAGCAAGTTTTCTAACCTATCTTGTTATTTTTAAAAGTTCTCAAACCATGGGTATTCGTTAAACAAGATTTCTATCTTGATTTGCTTTTGATATTATATATCAAACTTAAACTTGAATTACCACTTATTGTAATGTTATTGCTATAGCTTTAGTGTAACTAAGAAATGAATTGTTTATTCATATGATATATTTATTGAGCATAAACTATTGTGTCAAACCAAATTACTTTGGTAAGACATCTTATACTGAATTTGTGTATCCCGTAAAGGGATCGATGTTTGGTCAATAATAAATTGACGTTGGGTGCATGTGAGCACTAGTAGGATGAGATGCATACTCCTAGGATATTTAATAGGTTGATCCCCTATCTCATATCTAAAAAAAGTTTCTAAGTCTCGTGGTAACTCGATGTAAATAAAAAGTCAGAAATGGTTGAAAAAGAAATTCCAGAAATTGTAGCAACTATCAGTTAAATTTTAAATTGTTATACTTCTTCAAATCATATATTGTTATAAATATAGAACCTGTTGAGCATGTCATAGCTCACCCTTGCAAATTATTCCCTTTGCAGTATTAGATGGTAACCCTGGCACTTATAGAGTTAATAAAGGGAAGCGTCCTTGTTTAGATTAGTTTATTTTTCTATCTAGTTGAATGTAATACTTTGTAATAATAAATTCTGTATGAAGAATCATGTAATCGAACCATAATGATATATATATATATATATATATATATATATATATATATATATACAACATCATTTATTTTCGCAACCGTGTTTTCTTTATATATATAGATGTAAATAGAATTTCCAATTTAGTTAGATATCCTTGGGAACTATTTATCTGAGTGAGGGTATTGACAACATGGACTGTTCATGTTGTTGTTGATACTCTATTTTTCGGATAGATAGGTACTATCGATACAATAGTGTAAATTCGCATAATATAGACTATACATCTGAGTGAGGATATTGATAATATGGACTGCTCATGTTATTATTGGTACTCTGAATTTCAGATAGATATATACTATTCACAGATACAGTTCATACATCTAAGTGAGGGTATCCAAGCACATCAATAGTTCTTCTAAGAATTGTTATCTGTTATGGGATACTGTGAATCTTGGATCTATGGGAATTGCATTTGGTTATAATCGTATAGTCACTCAATTAGATATAAACATATAATCAGATACCATGGGCGTATAGATTTGAATGCATTATATACATTGACTAGTAGTAAGCACCATATCGGATACCGTTGGAGTATAGATATGGGGGCGTTACAAGTTTGGTATCAAAGCTGTTAAGGCTATAGATATAAGGAAGATAAATCTTAGTATATAGTCTTCGAGTCCGTAAAAACATTACACATAAAAATAACATTAAAAATATTATGTTTGTATAAATTTCCATACCAGTATTAAAGGAGTTTTTATTTTTATAAATGTCCAAAGCCAGTGCTGAAGAAATGGTGATAGTAAACAATCCACCACAAATTGAGTCATTTATAGCTAGTGATGCAGAGGATGAAGAATTGTTTCATGATCAACAACTACTAGATGCTGAGGAAGAGGAAGATCCAATAGCAGGGCAATTAATGAGAATTGATGAACATGATGAAGCAATGGTGTAAAACCCCAATTTTTTGAATAAAGATGAATTTTCTATAAATATTATTTTTGAATATTATGGAGTGATATTGATATAATGTTATAGTTGTGGGTAATATTTATAAATTTTGCAAAGTACGCAAGTTGTTATATAATATTCGATTGGTCGGGGAATATTCGTTTTAACAGGAAATATTCATACGACGGCACAATCATTGGTGGACCCCACAACGGAATTATTATCGGATTGAGAAAATGACAAAAATATTTTATTGAAAATAACGGTAGAAGTTTTACCATTAATATTGTTGAACTACTTCGGTAGTAATAAAGATAATGTAATACGCTGTGGTTGCATAGTAGCATTACCTGTATTGATTATTGATGCTTATGTGATAAGTCACTCGGTTTTGTTTTATTAGTATTATTAATGTAATAAAACAGAAAAATTTTTATATAAAAATGTAATACTTTTATAAAGTTATCATTTTATTAGATAATAATTAGAATATATTATATTTTATTATGCATAGTATTTGTATAGTGCCTCGCATAAGGCTTGTATAGTAAAATACTTTATAAAGTTATTCATTTTATTAGATTATAAATAGAATATATTATATTTTATTTAAAAGATTTTGCTTTAAATATGGACCGTCAGATTAAAGTAAATCAACTGGACCGCTTCATGAGGTAGTTACTATGCGATCCATTCTTCTATAAATAAAGCTCATTCCTTCATTATTTCTTACTTAATTCACCGAAACTCTGTAGAGAGAAAACTATAGATAGAAAGAAGAAAAGTGTTCTCGCTACTTCACTACTTCTATATCCAAGACTCTTCTTTCTAAGGTAGGGGTATTAGTTCTTTTGTATTCATGAAGAGAACTTCATTATTCCATTCTTTTATTATTCATTGGAATAACTCAGATACGCTGCCACCTACCTATACTTGGTGAAATTCTTACATTATTCCATTCTTTATTATTCCATTGGAATATCTTGTTCGCATGCGTTTTATGCTCTGACTGGTTCCATCTTTATTATTCTCATTTGGAACATCATATCGGCAAGGTAGTACGCTTTGACTGGTTCCGTTATTATTATTCTATTGGAATAACTCATCATGCTAAATACCGTATACATGGTGATTTCTGTTGTTATTCTATTCTTTATTATTATGTTGGAACATCCCGCCGGTCGTAATTTCACCGACCGTTCCGTTATTATTATTCATTGGAATAACTTTGTTTATCGCGGCATCGCATGCACTACAAGAAAAGGGTCTATCGTCGATCACGTGTCGGTGACCGTATGTGGTCGCAGATAGCTATTAGCGACAGAGTGTAGTCGCTGATAGTCGTCAAGATAAAAATCTCAGTCATTTGGGATGCACAGCAATGACCACTAAGTAGCTTGATCGATATATCTGCGATCGCGATATAGCGGCCGAATTAAATCATTTTGTCGCTCGCTAATTGAGTTAGCATGTCTCAGAGCCAAAGGCTGACGTGGTCCACGTGAAATCGGCCATCATATCGTGACATCACATGCGGTCGATGATACCTTCAAATGCTAGATGTTGCTAATAGATATCAGTGACCGCATGCGGTCATTGATTCTAAAAAAACTGAAAAATAGCTTTTTGCTGTTTTATATAATTCCCAAAAAATTGTACCTATTTTGTACCTGCTATATCCCAACACACATACACAACAATATAAACATCCATCGTCCACCATACTAGCTAGTATATAAATAACCACAAATCTAATGTTTAAAAACCGCTATGAATTGAATAAATAACCACAAATCTAATGTTTAAGTAACATACAGACATCCAAAGAATGAATATACAAGTACAAGATTATACTATAACTACAAAACTGATCTAAAGCAGGTATGTCAAGCATCATCGCCTCCTTGATCACCCTGTAATTAACAAAATAATAAAATAAGTTACAAATATAGTAACTATATTGATACTGATATATATATATATTACGAAAACATATACAACAAATTGATTTTATACCTTGTCGCTATCCCCATGTCATCCTCTTTGTTGCTGTCACATCATCGCTTTCAAATAACTCCTCAGGATCAAGAGCCCCTAGATGCCCGCCCAGTATCTTCAAAAGATTTCGATCTCGACATATAGCTCTCACACAGTCAGTCGGAGTATGAATAGCTGGATGACTTGGTGACTGTGAAGACTGGGTAGCAGAGCTGCCTGAGCCATTAAAGGATGGGCGTCGTCGTTATCCTTGACCTTTAATGTAGTTCTTCTTCACAACAGACGCCCTCTCCCACAGCTCTTGATTAATAGTCAGACGTGGAGTGCCTTCAGGATAACGCTCATTCAATAAACACTTATAAGTATCCTGTCATCATGTTAACAATTAAATAGTTAAAAATAAATTCTGTAAGCATTGATAAACAAGATCAAGTTGTTAAAACTTATTACCGCTATCTAGATAGCATCGGTGTGACCATCACGGTGGCCACGTATACATCCAAATGAATGGATAGGTGTACCTTGAGACTGAGGCTCCTATACAAAAAATAACACAATATTACTAAGTAAAAATGTGATATATTTTCTAGAATTCATGATTGTAAACATATTAAAACTTGTAAATACGTACCCTAGCAGTGATATGCTGTAACTATGAAATACTGCCGCCCTTGTATGTCCCTTTAGCCTTTTCGCCATAGGGTACACCCGAGGATCTGTTAGTGGAGGCAGTCTTTCGTCTTTTCACCCAGCTCTCCATTGGGCACACATCTCAGCTCATTTGGACTGGGTGCACCACCAGGGGCTATGCTCGTGCATATAATCCTCTCCCTGGCCTGGATGGTCGATCTCTGCATTGTGAAGGGCTTTTTGTCTTTCTCTGTTCAAATTGTCTTTTAGTGCGGACATGTACATACGCTGAATAATGTTCAGATCACCAAGTCTCGCAAGATCCTCCCATCTATACCGTTTCTGCAAATAAAACAACAATAATAATATTACTAAATAATTATCCTTTGAATATTATATTATATGTCATAATTAAAAAAAACATACCTGAAATTCAGCCCAAACAACATCCTTGTGGGCGATAGGTGTGCTTCACCACATAATCACAAGTGTAGCCAATTCAGTAAACACAAATTGATATATGCACTTGACGATCTTATTATCTAAAAAATCACTATAATATACAACAATTTACATCAGCGATAAGTAGATATATTAAAGAAATTTACATCTAAGTTATAATACTTATGAACATTTTTCAAACTTATACTTATAATACTTAAAAAAAATTCGCCAGAGTCTCCCCTACAATATAGACTAGCCACATGCACGACGGCATGCATATATGGACATTTCTAGGCACCCAAGACACAAACCAAGAGATATATACAAATTTTCAATACAATAAGCATATTAACATCAATTAACATATTAACATCAATTTACATCAATGATAAGTAGATATATTAAAGCAATTTACATCACAGTTCTATATATCTTGTATAAATGGAATCTTAAATGCTTATATTTAAATGATATATGCAGGACGTACGTGTTATTCGGAGGAGGGCGAATCTGAATAAGAATCCGATCATTCGAATTAGCAGGGGCCTCGGGCACATGATTAGGCCCCCTACCTATGCTGCGCTTTTTTCTCATACCGCTTGAGCTCATCTCAGATATTACAAATTTCAAGATGTTATTATGAGTCATATTTGATTACATATATATATGACAATAAACATGACAGTGATATAAACATGTATATCTATGAATATAAAATGACAATAAACAAAAGTAATTTACATCTAAGTTCTATTTAAATAGTTTAGTACATAAACATGACAATGATATAAAAAACATGTAATGCTAAACATACATTTCATTTGTTTAAGTATCAATGTCTGATTCAGAATCATCCTGTATACGTGTTGCAGATTCATAACCATTATCTCGCTTGATTCAAAGGTCGATTCACCAATAACTCTTCCTCCTTAGTATCAATGTCATCTGACACAAGTATTGACTCAGGATCTAATTCATGTGGTTCATCTCCACCATTTAACTGGATTACTTCATTGTCGTCCTCCACATTTATTATAGTTTGACTATGAAGCATCTGCTCTTGGTAAATCTCCCCATCAACTACTTCGACACGACTACACGCAGGAGTATGAATTACAACTTGCCAATCTGTAGGCGGTCTATCCCTTTTCCTAACAGGACTAGGAGTGTAGTATATTTATACTGTTTGAGTTGGTAAAACAAACGGTTCGTTGGAGTATGCAGACCTATGGAGGTCAATATTGACGATTCCATGTCCGCCAACACGTATCCCTTTTTCCTCAATCAAACCAACGGACTTGAACAAGTGAATACGACCCCGTCGCGTGCCTTTGTATGACAACTCTCGATTTCCTCAACTCCCCATAAAAGGCACGACTAAGCTCATTGTAACAATCTCCTTGACACACACTCCGAGTTCGTTGTTCTTTACCGCGCCCATATGCCTTTGTGTGAAATTCACAACCATTTATTTTGTAACCATCATGGTGACTTGGTCCTGTCTCGTCCCATAGCTAGACTTGTACATTAGCCTAATCATTGATCCCTCAATCAAAGCCTACAAAAACTCCATCTTATTAAACGAAGTCATAGTTAACATAGAGTATATATATTCTACGTGTTTAAAAATTGAACTTACTTTGTCCTTTAGCCAAAGTGAATTTTTTTTATCACGATTGATTTGAATATCTTTATCAGTTATGCCGGGATGCTTCACTTTTAACTCGTCATCGTACAATATATACCATGTTATAAACATTAACATCTTGGAATAAATTTTTAACTTTAAAGATAAATTATCAAGTTTACATGTGTACCTCACAAATTCTTCAATCTCCTCACAATTGAGAAGAATGTAAGTATGTGTAGCATGTAATTCTTGCTCAGAGAGGAATATGAGCTTCCCTTTTTTATAAGCGTGGCCCGATAGACCAAATACAGAGAGCCGACCATTTAGTTCAACATTTCCCCCATCATCATGTCTCGATACTCGATTGGCCTTTGTCAAGACTTCGTCCAGAAAATAGTCTGAGACAAACGTAGATATCTCATCAAAACTGTATGTCTCACATATCGACCCCTCGACATAAGCTCTATTCTTCACCTTCCTCTTAAGGCTCAAAAGGGTACATCCATCTATATTGAACTGGACCCCCAACACGAGCTTCATAGGGAAGATGGATTTGCAAATGCTCCATAGAGTCAAAAAAACCAGGTGGGAATATTTTTTCCAGTTTACACGTGATCTCTATGATGTTCTTCTCAAGTACAGACATATCCTTCTCATTTAATGATTTTGAACATAAGTCTTTGAAGAAACGACTAAGATCCGTCAAAGCATCCCATATTGGTTTATCAAGCAGATCCCGAAATGTTATAGTACGAGTCTCTCCATGAACACACATGATACCACGACTCTTCATCCCTTGCAATTTCCCACCCGTAACACACCTTGCAATGTTTGACGCATATCCATCTGGTAGTTTCCGAGACTTCACCCATGTGCACACATCTTCAACTTGCTTTTAGGACAATGTGTACCTTGCATGCGGTTTGAGAATCTTACCATTAGGAGATTCATAAAGTTCTAATCCAGGACGCTTACAAATATCTTTCATGTCCAAACGTGCCTTATCGTTATCTTTTGTCTTCCCTGTAACATTCATCACAGTGTTAAACACATTTTTAAACACATTCTTCTCAATATGCATCACATCTAGATTATGACAAATCAAATTTGTAGACCACTAAGGCATTTCCCAAAAGATGCGTCTCCGAACCCAATTATAAGATTCGTCAAACCCATTGATTATGTTTGTGGCATCAATCTTACCAAATGGGATAACCGACAATCTCATCACACGATCTCGCATCTCCGTTCCCGACAATCGCGGTGCAGGCATATCATTGTCTACTTTTTCCTTTCCTGAAGTGTTCTCTATTTCTTTGAAACGGGTGATCTACAGATAAGAACCGACGATGACAGTCAAACCAACAAGGCTTTCGACCTTTTGATAGATTAAACGACTTTGTATGCTCCATACAATACGGACAAGCCAACTTCCCGTGTGTACTCCATCCAGCTAACATACCATAAGTCGGAAGTCACTTATAGTCCATATAACCACGCCTCTAAGGTTGAAATTTGTTTTCGTTGCAACATCCCAAGTCTGTACTCCATCCTCCCACAATACCTTCAACTCGTCTATAAGAGGTCTCAAGTAAACATCTAAGTTTTTCCAGGACTCTTAGGACCAGGAACCACGAGTGAAAGAAACAAGTATAATTTGTTTCATACACATCCAAGGAGGCAAGTTTTATGGAGTAACAATCATGCAAGCCAACATGAGTACTTTTAATACCGAGTGGCCAAACGGATTGAAACCATCGATGGACAATCCAAGCCTCACATTTCTAGGTTCTAATGCAAACCCAGATGTGCTATGTTGAAATCTTTCCAAGCCCCGCCCATCTCATGGATGATTTAGTTCTCCATCTTTAGTCGGAGATTTCGCATGCCAACTCATATGTTCAAATTGTTTTGAAGACATGTACAATCTTTTTAGCCGATGTGTTATTGGAAAATACCTTAGAATCTTAAACGGTATACTTGATTTTTTTTGTAGTCACACCTCTCTTTATTAGGCCTAAACCGATCATGACCGCAAAATGTGCACCTTGTCATCTGCTCATTTTCCTTATAAAACAACATGCAATCGTTGGGACATGCATCGATCTTTTGGTATCCAAGACCCAACTTCTTCACCATTTTCTTACAAAAGTAATAGTTACTGTGCAATTTCTCACCGTCAGCAACATACTCTTAATGGCCTTCAAGAGCGACTCAAAACACTCATGGCTCATGTTGTGATCAACCTTGATGTTAAGTAATGTCGCCACTCGCAGACATATGTAGTGTGTTTGGTGCAACCATGCCACAATAGCTCGCTACCCTCGCCTAACAACAACTTAAAGAAGTCTTTGGCATCGTAATTCATAGGTTGCTCTTTGCCGCTTGTTCCCAATCAAAATCGCCCCGCAATATCATGAACCATTTCATCCATAATGATGAGTACTACCGCCTCAATTGTGTACTTCGTGATGCCACCATCTCTTCTCTCGCCCATGTGCCCACCACCAAAGATTCTTCGTAATTTCTCATGAACCCGTAAACAAGTAAATGATAGTTTATCACGTCTCTGTCCATATAATTTACATTCTTACACTTCAAACATGGACATCGATATCTGCGACTTACCATTCATGCAATCCGGGTGACTATATCGCGATAATCCAAAAACACTTGGCAACCGGGTTCTAAATTCAAATTGAAGAGATTATCGGCACTTGACTTTCGTCGTGCCATCCAACTACTGATCCCTAATAGAGGTCCATGATACCACTAAGTACCTACTACAGATAACATTATAAATGTTAACATATGACTTGAGCATACTTGTAAGCATATGACTTGAGAATACTTGTAAGCATGCATATGATTAACATTTAAGCATACTTATAAGCATATGACTTGAGAGCATACTTGTAATCATATGACTTGAGTATACTTGTAAGCATATGATTAACATTTAAGCATACTTGATGTTAACGAATGAATGCAAATTAAAGCAGTATGAGAAACTTTAAATGTTATTAAATTTAGTATGAGAAACTAAGTAAATGCTACTTAGTTTAATAGTTATATTATATCATGTTATTTTATTTTAATTTGTTTAAAATTTGTTTTTATTGTTTATCGTAAGTGAATATGTAAGGTATTTCATTCATGCTAGCTTTATATCAGAGTTTGCTAACTCATTTATACAACTTTTGAGTATCTTGGAGATTCATTCATATCAACAAGTGTGCTATGGCGCCTAACATGTTTTAAGATTATACCCCTCACGGTCCCTTTCTATAATCTTTTATGTTTTGGGATAGTCACAACTTTGTTGAGCAATTTATAGATTTTATAACATTTTGTAGCTTTATTCTTGTATACATAAGTGTTAAATACCCTTGTTTTTCTGCTAAAGCCAAAATAGTCTCTTTATTGACCAAGTGTGTCTAGTTACCTTCTCTCATTTCACTAATGCAGCCTCCTAAAGATCGCCTATTTTGGCTTAATGTTTCCCAATAGCTTACCATACTAACAACCAAGTTTGGCTTGGCCCCGTGAGGCTTGGCCTAGCTTAGCGTGGCCTCTTGTGGCCTCGCGGCCCCAATCCTAGCCCATCAGCTCCAACAGCCCCTTAATAGGCTCTAGTGGATCACCAATAGGCTCATTAATAGTATAAATGTTCGCAACTACCCAACCAATAAATTTTTTTTGCCAGAGTCTCCCCTATAATATGAACTAGCCACATGCACGACAACATGTATATAAGGTCATTTCTAGGCACCCAAGACACAAACCAAGAATCCACATAGACGATCTTGCATAAGTATAAGTAATGTGAAGAAAAGCCTAACTATTACCCATAGACGATCTTGCATAAGTATAGTTCTCATATAGGCATATGTACAAGTTTAGCAGTCTTATTTTATAATCACAGATACAAGTTTATCATATTGCTTGGGAAAATACCCAAACAATGTAATCTAGGATGCATAATAACATATAAACAAGTCTCTGTAGAAACTTGGCAATTCCTATGAAAAAAAGGTTATCAAACTAGTGGCGGACTAAGGAAATGATACCCAAACAATGGTTGAAAATAGATGATATCTCCAGTTTAAAAGATCCGGAATCCACTAAAAATGATTTTAGACTGGTGAACTAAAACCTTTAAATATATTAATTTGTATACACACTAATATATTAATTTGTATATGGACCACTAATTTGGACATGGACCAGTTTGCCAGATTATTGAGTATACTTTTCAAAGTTCAAATTAGTGTTACGCATTACATACCTTTTATAACTTTCTAGTTATGGCATCTCATTTGTATACCACCAAATAGTTCAGATTTTTGTTACAACCTCGAGCTTTGACTTTTGATAACTTAATAAAATAATACACACAATATACATGGTTTCCACTATATGTATACATACATTGAACCTATTAAACTCAACAAAAGTTAACTAAGTGGAATTTTGTGCATTACAAACACTTTAAATTCTAGTTAATGTTTTATTAGCAAAATTTGGTAGATATTAAATACCCATCCTATGGAATATCAAAATTGTTAAATGACCTGGACAAACATGAAAATACTCCAAGGACCCTAAAAGCAATCAAAAATCAGGAAATCCAAAACAATTCCGGCGTAATCAATCTGGGTAGGGTTGAATTATTGTAAGTGATTCATTAAAAAGTTTGGATCTTCAGGAATAGTGCAAACTAACTAATTGCAACAATTTTAAGTTGATTAGAAAATAATACATTAACAAACTTGAAAAGTCTAAAATAAATAACTCACCAGTCGGGTGAATTTGGATAGATTGAACTCTGGAAAAAGGGTTTTAGTGGATTGAATTCTGAAAAAAGGATTTTAGATTTAATGTGAGACCCCAGATTTTATGAATAAAGATTTAATTTTGTCGAAATATTTTTTTGAATATTATGGTGTAGATTTGAGATAATGTTATAGTTGTGGGTAATATTTATAAATTTTTTAAAGTATACAAGTTGTCATATTATATTCGATTGGTAGGGGAATATTTATTTTATCAGGGAATATTAGATGCAACGACACAATCATTAGTGGACCCTCAAGAAATTAATTATTGCCGGAATGAGAAAATGACAAAAATATTTTATTAAAAATAACGGCGGAAGTTTTACCGTTAATAATGTTGAACTACTTTCGGTAGTAAAAGTAATGCGATGTCTGGTATGGTTGCATAAGAGTAGCACTGGTATTGATTATTGATGCTTACGTGATAAGTCACTCGGTTTTGTTTTATTAGTATTATTAATGTAATAATACGTAAAATCTTTTATATAAAACATAATACTTTTATAAAGTTATTCTATAAATAAAATATATATATTTTATTATGCATAATGTTTGCATAGTTCTGCGTATAGTGTTTTGCATAGTAAAATCTTTTTATATAAAATAGAATACTTTTATAAAGTTATCTGCTTTTATTGATATAATTAGAATATATTATATTTTATTATGCATAGTGTTTTAAATAGTGCATAAGTATTTATATAGTAAAATCTTTTATAAAGTTATTCGTTTTATTAGTTAATAAATAGAATATATTATATTTTATTTAAAAGATTTTGCTTTAAATATGGACCGTCGATTAAAGTAAATCAATCTCTGGACCGTTCATGAGTTAGTTACTTATGTAGATCCATTTTTTATAAATAGAAGCTCATTCATTCATTATTTCTTACTTAATTCAATTTGAAACTCTAGAGAGAGAAACTATAGAGAGAAGAAGAAAAGTGTTCTGCTACTTCACTACTTCTATATCTAGTACTCTTCTTTCTAAGGTAGGGAATATTATTTGTTGTACTCGTAGGGGGTATTATTTCTTTTGTATTCATGAAGAGAACTTTTGTTATTCTATTCTTTATCATTCTGTTGGAATAACCTGTATAAGTGGGCTACCCTATACTTGGTGAAATTCTTCTGTTATTCCATTCTTTATTATTCTGTTGGAATATCCTGTTTATGCATGCGCATTACGGTGAAATTCTTCCGTTATTTATTATTATTATTCATTAGAATATCGTATGTCTGCGTTTTACGGACATTCGCTTCCATTATTTATTATTATGACCGTTTCTTTTAGTATTATTCTCGTTGGAATAACTTTAACATCTGTGCGGTTTAATCGCATGCATGGTGATTTCGTTGTTATTCCATTCTTTATTATTCGTGGAACATCCTGTCGGTCTGCGTAATTTACTTTGACACGGTTCCGTTATTATTATTACATTGGAATAACTTTTGTCATCAAATCTGGCATATGCATGGTGATTTCTTTTGTTATTCCATTCTTTATTATACTCAGTTGGTTAAAACTTTGACTTCTATACTCCATGAAATTAGTGGAATATCCTTGATATTCGCGCTTCATCCAGTATCTTTTCATGGAAATATTCTTCTGAGCATTCTTGAATTTTACTCTACAAAGAAGTATCATGTTGACAATTTGGACATTATTACTTCCTGGATAAATTAATTTTTGAACTTGTTTTATTGAATTATTATGTCATTGTCATCATCCTCGTGTTTATATTATGTTGAAAGTCATATGTGGCATGTAGTGCATAGATGGACTTGGTATGATTATGACCAGGGATTATTCGGTATAATCATGACCGTAATGTTACAAATGATGTGAAAAAAGTCCTCATTGGCCCGTGGTGCATTGATGGATAGTTTTTGGTATGATTATGGCTATGGATTCTCTTTGACCATAGTGCAAAGATGAATTGTTTTAGGCATGATCAGGACCGTTGATGAAAACATGATTATTCTTGGCCCGTAGTGCATGGATAGTTGTAGTCGTGATACTAAAGAATATCCTTGGTAGTAGTCACGCGTGGGTGATTCGATGATGTGGATTATTTATTAAGTTTGAGTCCCAAATGATAAAAATGATGAAAACCTTTTAAATCATAAAAGATAGTAGATTTTATTCTCTACTTGACTCTTCTAATGGATTGCTTGTTCATTGCAGTTAAACTTGATGTTTGTTATATTGTATCAGTTTAACACTGTTTAAGGCTAATGATAATTTATTACGCATTATCTTAGTCATAATATTTTTTCTTTGGGCTAGTTGAGCTCACCCTTTCTTTCATTGTTCTCTTGAGGAAATGAGAACGTAGTATGGGACTAGTCGGGGAACAGTGATGGTCCTAGATGGTGCATTAGTAGTCCTCACTATTCTATGAAATAGTGTGTAATAATAAATGTAATGAGGACTCCATTTGAGTGTGGATATTGTCTAGATGACAATATTTGTATTAAAACTCACAGCTTATATGTTTTAGTATATTTAAGTTTGTATTTGAATTACGTTGAATTACATGTATTTGGCGACTCAAGATGGGTGATGTATACCTATTTTGGGGGCGTCACAGTTGGTATCAAAGCTTAGGGATATGATCCCTGGCTGAGATGTGAGACAAGAACTAGGAGGGGAGAGATGGGGAATTCTTTAGCTAGTATGACCTACCTAAGTTTATTTGGTATTTAATTGGTCGGTCAGAGTATAGGGATAATATGTGATATGTTAATTAACCCTTGTTTTGTGACAGTGTTTAAAAATGGCATATGAAAATGCTTGAGATAAGCAATGAAGCACATGAGACCGTTGAGTCACTTCAACTAAAAGGTAACGACCAACAACACGATAATAATAATAAATAGGTGGCAACGCCATCGAACAATGATAACCATCGTGGGGAAATTATCATGCCAAGAATGGTAACCACTTGATGGTAATCATGGCCAAGATAATAAAGTGGAAATTTCAAGAAGAAGGTCATTTAGCTCGATTTTGTCGTATATAGTGAAGTCAAGTCAAAATTGGAATGGTGGCACCAAAGGAGGATCTGACACAAAACAAAGTCGGTGGGTTTCGGAAGAGCGTTTTTGTGACTTCTCAAAAGCGAGTAACCCGAACGAAGTTAGCACGGGTTAGTTAATTATAAATTCTTGCGAAGTCTATACCTTATTAGATATCTGGTTCTACCCATTCTTTTATCTCTCTTGCTTGCGCTCAACGTTTAAATTTGACTTCGGAGAAATTAGACTTTGACTTATTGGTTGAAACTTCGATAGTAGAAACCTTCGTTACCTCCACTGTTTTATAAATCTTGTTGATTCAAATCGACACTTTCACGTTACTTGTCGATCTTATCTCTTTGAAAATACTTGCCTTTGATGTGATTTTAGGAATCGATTGGTTAACTACTCATCAAGCTTTTTATAAGGTTGTTAGCTTTCATATTCCTAACCAACCTATTATGCGAATTCAAGCAACCAAACCACTAAAGTCAATCATTGTCATATCAAGCCATAAGTAAAGAGCCCTGAGCCTTTCGTTGTTGACTTCCTTGTGTGGAATGCACCAAAGCCGACTTTCCGTAGGGGACGTCGTGAATAACGATGGCAAGTTGATAGGTATCAATGTGACGTGCTATCCAAGTCTTGGATGAGGTCACCGATTTTGAATGATATTTCTATTGTTAATAAATTTCTTGACGTATTCTTGAAGACTTCTTAGCCTACCCTAGAGCGTGAAATCGAATTTTGTATTGACCCCAGTACAAAACCCATTTCTAAAACCCTCAAATATTTCTTCAACTAAAATGAACGTATAACGTGCCAAAGACGTTGGCTCGAGTTGTTGAAGATTATGATCATATCATTCAATACCATCGTGGGAAAGCGAAGCGTGGTAGTGGCGTGTTGAGTAGAAGATCGTATGCGTTTACGAGTGATGTTGTTAACACAAAGGCCCATTTCGTACAACTTACAAATGATGAAGATAGAGTTAAAGACTCTAGGAACCCAAGTGAAGATAACGAATATACGAGTAGAATCGACTTTAATCGATAAAGTTAAAGCCGCTCAAGCTACACACCCGGAGCTGATAAATGTGAAGAAGAAGGTTCAAGAGGGCGTTATTCTAGAAGAAAGAATCGATGAAGAGAGGAAATCTCAACCCTCGATTTAATTGGCCCATTTAAAAGCCTCGATCGAGTAGGAACTATGGCTTATAGACTCGTTTTACTGCCAAGTATGTCGCGTGTTCATAACGTTTTTAACGTATCGATGTTACGTAAATATGTGGATGGCCCGAACCACATTATTAATTTAGAACCGGACGAGATAGCGGATGATTTAACGTTTGAGGAGATACGTGTTAAAATCTTGTATCGTATTCAACACTCAAAGGTTATACCTCAAGAATTAGAATCTGAAATGAAGTCAAGGTATCCTCACCTCTTCGACATACCAGGTACGTACGTAAATTTCGAGGGAAAAATTTCATAAGGAGGGGAGATTGTGAGACCCCAGATTTTATGAATAAAGATTTAATTTTTTCGAAATATTTTTTTGAATATTATGGTGTAGATTTGATATAATGTTATAGCTGTGAGTAGTATTTATAAATTTTGCAAAGTATGCAAGTTGTCATATTATATTCGATTGGTGAGGAATATTTGTTTTATCGGGGAATATTCGTGCAACGACACAATCATTAATGGACCCCATAAATGGAATTATTATCGGAATGAGAAAACGACAAAAATATTTTATGAAAATAACGGAAGGAAGTTTTACGATTAATAATGTTGAACTACTTTCGTAGTAAAAAAATACGATGTCGTGTGGTTGCATAAGAGCACACGATATTGATTATTGATGCTTACGTGATAAGTCACTTATTTTTTTTTATTGGTATTATTAATGTAATAAAAATGAAAATCTTTTATATAAAATGAATACTTTTATAAAGTTATTCTATAAATAGAATATATTATATTTTATTATGCATAGTATTTGCATAGTGCATAGTGTTGCATAGCATAGTGTTTTTTGCATAGTAAAATCTTTTATATAAAATGTAATACTTTTATAAAGTTATCTATTTTATTAGACAATAATTAGAATATATTATATTTTATTATGCATAGTATTTGCATAGTGCTTATTTGCATAGTGTTTTGCATATAGTAAAATCTTTTATAAAGTTATTCATTTTATTAGATTATAAATAGAATATATTATATTTTATTTAAAAGATTTTGCTTTAAATATGGACCGTCAGATTAAAGTAAATCAATCTGGACCGCTCATGAGTTAGTTACTATGCGGTCCATTTTTCTATAAATAGAAGCTCATTCATTCATTATTTCTTACGAATTCAATTTGAACTCTAGAGAGAAACTATAGAGAGAAGAAGAAAAAGTGTTACGCTACTTCTTCGACTACTTCTATATCTATATCCAAGTCTTCTTCTTTCTAAGGTAGGGAATATTATTTGTTGTACTAAGTAGGGGTATTATTTCTTTTGTATTCATGAAGAGAACTTTTCCATTCTTTTCTATTCTTTGGATTATTCATTGGAATAACTTGGTGAAATTCTTCTATTATTCCATTCTTTATTATTACTAATAACTCTATATACTTGGTGAAATTCTTCTATTATTCCATTCTTTATTATTACATTTGAATATCATATCGTCTATCGTTCTTTTATTATTACGGTATCCTTTTCATTATTTATTATTATATTATTTATTTATCTATTATCATTGTGCGTTATTACATATTTTGACATTCATTCCATTTTTTATTATTACATTGGAATAACATTTTATTGCATCACTGCATCTTAATATGCATGGTGATTTCTTGTTATTCCATTCTTTATTATTCTATTGGAATATCCTGTCGGTGCAAATTTTACCACGACACGGTGAATGATCCTTTATATTATTATTATTAAATTGGAATAACTTTGTCTATCTGGATTACTGCGTATGCATGGTGATTTCTTTTGTTATTCCATTCTTTATTATACTCAGGTTGGTTAAAGTTTTGACTTCTATACTCCATGAAATTAGTGGAATATCCTTGATATTTAAGCTTCATCCAAAGATCTTTTCATGGAAATATTCTTCCGAGCATTCTTGAATTTTACTCTACAAAGAAGTATCATGTTGACAATTTGGACGTTATTAGTTCTGATAAATTAATTTTTGAACTTGTTTTATTGAATTATTATATCATTGTCATCATCCTCATGTTTATATTATGTTGAAAGTCATATGTGGCATGTGTGCATAGATGGACTTGGTATGATTATGACCGAGGATTATTCGGTATAATCATGGCCGTAATGTTACAAATGATGTGGAAAAAGTCCTCGTTGGCCCGTGGTGCATTGATGGATAGTTTTTGGTATGATTATGGCTATGGATTCTCTTTGACCAAGTAGTGCAAAGATGAATTGTTTTATGGCATGATCGGAATGATTGATGAAAACATGATTATCTTTGGCCCGTAGTGCATGGATAATTGTGGTCGTGATACTAAAGAATATCCTTGGCCAGTAGTAGTGCGGGGGTGATTCGATGATGTGGATTATTTATTAAGTCGAGTCCAGATGATAAAAGTGATGAAAAACCTTTTAAATCATAAAAGATAGTAGATTTTATTCTCTACTTGACTCTTCTAATGGATTGCTTGTTCATTGCGCAGTTAAACTTGATGTTTGTTATATTGTATCGGTTTAACATTTGTTTAAGGCTAATGATAATTTATTCTCGCATTATCTTAGTCATAATATTTTCTATTGGGCTAGTTGAGCTCACCTTTTCTTTCATTGTTTCTCTTGAGAAATGAACGTAGTAGGGGGACTAGTCGGGAACAAAGTGATGATCCTAGATGGTGCATTAGTAGTCCTCACTATTCTGTGAAATAGTGTGATAATAAATGTAATGAGGACTCCATTTGAGTTTGGATATTGTCTAGATGACAATATTTGTATTAAAACTCACAGCTTATGTTTTGTGTATTATATTTAAGTTTGTATTTGAATTTTGTTTGATTTTGTACCATTTGGCGACGCACTCAAGATGGGTGATGTATACCTAATTTTGGGGCGTCGCGGTTAGGTATCAAAGCTTAGGATATGATCCTGGTGAGATGTGAGAGACAAGAACTAGGAGGGAGGCATGGGGAATTCTTTCGCTAGTATGACCTACCTAAGTTTATTTGGTATTTAATTGGTTGGTCGAGTATAGGGATAATATGTGATATGTTAATTAACCCTTGTTTTGTGACGGTGTTTGAAAATGGCATATGAAAATGAGATAAGCAATGAAGCACATGAGACCGATTGAGTCACTCAACCAAAAGGTAACGACCAACAACACGATAATAATAATAGGCCGGTGTAAATTGACCATCCCATCAATGAACAATGATAACCATCGTGGGGAAATTATCATGCCAAGAATGGTAACCACTTGATTGGTAATCATGGCCAAGATAATAGAAGTGGAAATTTCAAGAAGAAGGTCATTTAGCTCGATTTTGTCGTATAGTGAAGTCAAGTCCAAATTTGGGACGGTGGCACCAAAGGAGGATACTGACAAAACAAAGTCGGTGTGGTTTCGGGAAGAGCGTTTTTGACTTCTCAAAAGCGAGTAACCCGAACGAAGTTAGCACGGTTAGTTAATTATAAATTCTTGCGAAAGTCTATACCTTATTAGATATCGGTTCTACCCATTCTTTTATCTCTCTAGCTTGCGCTCAATGTTTAAATTTGACTTCGGAGAAATTAGACTTTGACTTATTGGTTGAAACTTCGATAGTAGAAACCTTCGTTACCTCCACTATTTATAAAGCTTGTTGATTTAAATCGACACTTTCACGTTACCTATCGATCTTATCTCTTTGAAAATACTTGCCTTTAATGTGATTTTAGGAATCGATTGGTTAACTACTCATCATGCTTTTTATAAGGTTGTTAGCTTTCATATTCTAACCAACCTATTATGCGAATTCAAACAACCAAACCACTAAAAGTCAATCATTGTCATATCGAGCCATAAGTAAAGAGCCCCGAGCCTTTCGTTGTTGACTTCCTTGTGTGGAATGCACCAAAGCAGCCGGAACTTTTCGTAGGGGACGTTGTGAATAACGATGGCAAGTTGATAGGTATCAATGTGACGTATTATCCAAGTCTTGGATGAGGTCACAGATTTTGAATGATATTTCTATTGTTAATAAATTTCTGACGTATTCTTGAAGACTTCTTAACCTACCCCTAGAGCGTGAAATCAAATTTTGTATTGACCCCAGTACAAAACCCATTTCTAAAATCCTCAAATATTTCTTCAACTAAAATGAACGTATAATGTGCCAAAGACGTTGGCTCGAGTTTGTTGAAGATTACGATCGTACCATTCAATACCATCGTGGGAAAAGTGAACGCGTAGTAGGCGTGCGTTGAGTAGAAGATCGTATCGCGTTTACGAGTGCGATGTTGTTAACACAAAGGCCCATTTCGTATAACTTACAAAATGATGAAGATAGAGTTAAAGACTCTAGGAACCCACGTGAAGATAACGAATATCTGAGTAGAATCGACTTTAATCGATAAAGTTAAAGCCGCTCAAGCTACACACCGAAGCTGATGAATGTGAAGAAGAAGGTTCAAGAGGGCGTTATTCTAGAAGCAAGAATCGATGAAGAGAGAAAATCTCAACCCTCGATTTAATTGGCCCATTTAAAAGCCCTCGATCGAGTAGGAACCGTGGCTTATAGACTTCGTTTTTACCGCCAAGTATGTCGCCGTGTTCATAACGTTTTTTAACGTATCGATGTTACGTAAATATGTGGATGACCCAACCACATTATTAATTAGAGAACCTGAGACGAGATAACGGAAGATTTAACGTTATGAGGAGATACGTGTTAAAATCTTGGATAAGAAGGATCGTATTCAACACTCAAAGGTTATACCTCAAGAGTTAGAATCTGAAATGAAGTCAAGGTATCCTCACCTCTTGACATACCGGTATGCGTCGTAAATTTCGAGGGAAAAATTTCATAAGGAGGGAGATTGTGAGACCCAGTTTTATGAATAAAGATTTAATTTTCTCGAATATTTTTTTTAATATTATGGTGTGGATTTGAGATAATGTTATAGTTGTGGGTAGTATTTATAAATTTTGCAAAAGTATGCAAGTTGTTGTATAATATTCGATTGGTAGGGAATATTCTTTTTATCGGGGAATATTAGTGCAACGACACAATCATTGGTGGACCCCTAATAATGAAATTATTATCGGATTGAGAAAACGACAAAAATATTTTATGAAAATAACGGCGGAAGTTTTACCGTTAATAATGTTGAACTACTCATTAGTAAAAGTATAATGTCTACGCGTGGTTTGCATAGTAGCAGCACGGTATTGATTATTGATGCTTACGTGATAAGTCACTTTCGTTTTTGTTTTATTGGTATTATTAATGTAATAAAATAATAAAATCTTTTATATAAAATAAAATAGAATTTTATAAAGTGCTTTTATAAAGTTATTTATAAATATATATAATATATTATATTTTATTATACATAGTTTTATTATTACATAGTTTGCAGTATAGTTTGCGTAGTGTTTTGCATAGTAAAATCTTTTTATATAAAATAGAATACTTTTATAAAGTTATATATTTTATTAGACAATAATTAGAATATATTATATTTTATTATGCATAGTATTTGCATAGTACTTATTATATAGTAGTTTTGCATAGTAAAATCTTTTATAAAGTTATTCATTTTATTAGATTATAAATAGAATATATTATATTTTATTTAAAAGATTTTGCTTTAAATATGGACCGTCGATTAAAGTAAATCAATCTGGACCGTTCATGAAGTTAGTTACTATGCAATCCATTTTTCTATAAATAGAAGCTCATTCATTCATTATTTCTTACGAATTCACTTTGAAACTCTAGAGAGAAACTATAGAGAAAAGAAGAAAAGTGTTTTTTAGACTTCACTACTTTATATATCCAGTACTCTTCTTTCCTAAGGTAGGGAATATTATTTGTTGTACTCGTAAGGAATATTATTATTTCTTTTAGTATTCATGAAGAAGAACTTTTGTTATTCCATTCTTTATTATTACATTGGAATAACTTTGTATATAATGTGGGCTACCCTATACTTGGTGAAATTCTTACATTATTCCATTCTTTATTATTATGTTGGAATATCCTGTTTGCATGCAACGCATTTTACGAAATTCTTCTTATTCCATTCTTTATTATTACATTTGAATATCATCATATGCATGCGTACTCTTACGGACATTCCATTCCATTTTTATTATTATTTTGAATATCCTTGCCTATGCAAAGTACTGCCATGCGTTATTGTGATTTCTACCATTATTATTCCATTCTTTATTATTCTCTTTGAACATTCTCACTTTGTGCTCTCATGTGGATTATTCTGACATGGTTCCGTTATTATTATTATTCTGTTGAATAACTTTGCCTGACCGTATTATTATTACATTGGAATAACTTTATCTGTGGATTATGCATGGTGATTTCTTTTGTTATTCCATTCTTTATTATACTCGGTTGGTTAAAACTTTGACTTCTATACTCCATGAAATTAGTGGAATATCCTTGATATTTGCTTCATCCAGTATCTTTTCATGGAAATATTCTTCTGAGCATTCTTGAATTTTACTCTACAAAGAAGTATCATGTTGACAATTTGGACGTTATTAGTTCCTGGATAAATTAATTCTTGAACTTGTTTTATTGAATTATTATATCATTGTCATCATCCTCATGTTTATATTATGTTGAAAGTCATATGTGGCCTGTAGTGCATAGATGGACTTGGTATGATTATGACCAAGGATTATTCGGTATAATCATGACCGTAATGTTACAAATGATGTGGAAAAAGTCCTCATTGGCCCGTAGTGCATTGATGGATAGTTTTTGGTATGATTATGGCTATGGATTCTCTTTTGGTAGTAGTGCAAAGATGAATTGTTTTATGGCATGATCGGGGACCGCTGATGAAAACATGATTATTCTTGGCCCGTAGTGCATGGATAATTGTGGTCGTGATACTAAAGAATATCCTTGGCCAGTAGTAGTGCGGGGTGATTCGATGATGTGGATTATTTATTAAAATTTGAGTCCCAATGATAAAAGTGATGAAAAACCTTTTAAATCATAAAAGATAGTAGATTTTATTCTCTACTTGACTCTTTTAATGGATTGCTTGTTCATTGCAGATTAAACTTGATGTTTGTTATATTTTATCGGTTTAACATTTGTTTAAGGCTAATGATAATTTATTCTGCATTATCTTAGTCATAATATTTCTTCTTTGAGGCTAGTTGAGCTCACCTTTTCTTTCATCGTTCTCTTGAAATGAGAACGTAGCTGGGGACTAGTCGGGAACAGAGTGATGGTCCTAGATGGTGCATTAGTAGTCCTCACTATTACGTGAAATAGTGTGATAATAAATGTAATGAGGACTCCATTGAGTTTGGATATTGTCTAGATGACAATATTTGTATTAAAACTCATGCTTTATGTTTTGTCGTGTATATTTAAGTTTGTATTTGTTGTATATTACAATTTTGTACCATGTATTTGGCGACTCAAGATGGGTGATGTATACCTATTTTGGGGCGTCACGGTTGGTATCAAAGCTTAGGGATATGATCCTCAGGCCGAGATGTGAGACAAGAACTAGGAGGGAGAGATGGGGAATTCTTTCGCTAGTATGACCTACCTAAGTTTATTTGGTATTTAATTAGTTGGTCAGAGTATAGGGATAATATGTGATATGTTAATTAACCCTTGTTTTGTGACAGTGTTTGAAAATGGCATATGAAAATGCTGAGATAAACAATGAAGCACATGAGACCGTTGAGTCAGCTCAACCAAAAGGTAACGACCAACATCACGATAATAATAATAGCCGGTGGCAACGGCCATCGGAACAATGATAACCATCGTGGGGGAAATTATCATGCCAAGAATGGTAACCACTTCGGTGGTAATCATGGCCAAGATAATAGAAGTGGAAATTTCAAGAAGAGAAGGTCATTTAGCTCGATTTTGTCGTATAGTGAAGTCAAGTCCAGCTGGAATGGTGGCACCAAAGGAGGATACGGACAAAACAAAGTCGGTGGTTTCAGGAAGAGCGTTTTTCGTGACTTCTCAAAAAGCGAGTAACCCGAACGAAGTTAGCACGGGTTAGTTAATTATAAATTCTTGCGAAGTCTATACCTTATTAGATACCGATTCTACCCATTCTTTTATCTCTCTTGCTTGCGCTCAACGTTTAAATTTGACTTCAGAGAAATTAGACTTTGACTTATTGGTTGAAACTTCGATAGTAGAAACCTTCGTTACCTCCACTGTTTATAAATCTTGTTGATTCAAATCGACACTTTCACGTTACTTGTCGATCTTATCTCTTTGAAAATACTTGCCTTTGATGTGATTTTAGGAATCGATTGGTTAACTACTCATCAAGCTTTTTATAAGGTTGTTAGCTTTCATATTCCTAACCAACCTATTATGCGAATTCAAGCAACCAAATCACTAAAGTCAATCATTGTTATATCAAGCCATTAGTAAAGAGCCCTGAGCCTTTCGCTGGTGACTTCCTTGTGTGGAATGCACCAAAGCCGAACTTTTCGTAGGGGACGTTGTGAATAACGGTGGCAAGTTGATAGGTATCAATGTGACGTGCTATCCAAGTCTTGGATGAGGGTCACAGTTTTGAATGATAATACTATTGTTAATAAATTTCTTGACGTATTCTTGAAGACTTCTTAGCCTACCCCTAGAGCGTGAAATCGAATTTTGTATTGACCCCAGTGCGAAATCCAAATTACGATCGCAGATATCGGTCGCAGACAAGAGCATTAGCGACGGCATATGCGGTCGCTGATAATAGTGGTCGCTGATAGACCTTTTTCTTGTAGTGATGCATGGTGATTTCTTTTGTTATTCCATTCTTTATTATACTCAGTTGGTTAAAGTTTTGACTTCTATACTCCATGAAATTAGTGGAATATCCTTGATATTTGCGCTTCATCCAAAGATCTTTCATGGAAATATTCTTCCTCGAGCATTCTTGAATTTTACTCTACAAAGAAGTATCATGTTGACAATTTGGGCGTTATTAGTTCTGAATAAATTAATTCTTGAACTTGTTTTATTGAATTCTTATATCATTGTCATCATCCTCATGTTTATATTTTTTGAAAAATCATCATGGCTTTGTAGTGCATAGATGGACTTGGTATGATTATAACCAGGGATTATTCGGTGTAATCATGACCGTAATGTTACAAATGATGTGGTAAAAGTTCTCATTGGCCCGTACTGCATTGATGGACAGTTGTTGTCATGATCATGACCATTAATGAATACACAAATATTCTTGGCCCATAGTGCATGGATAATTGTGGTCGTGATACTATAGAATATCCTTGGCCATAGTGCAGGGGTGATTCGATGATGTGGATTATTTATTAAGCTGAGTCCCAGCGATAAAAGTGATGAAAAACCTTTTAAAAGATAGTAGATTTTATTCTCTACTTGACTCTTTTAATGGATTGCTTGTTCCGCTGCAGTTAAACTTGATGTTTGTTATATTGTATCAGTTTAACACTCTTGAAGACTAAAGATAATTTATTCTGCTTTATCTTAGTCATAATATTTCTTACTGGGCTAGTTTAGTTCACCCTTTCTTTCACTATTCTCTTCAGGAAATGAGAATATAGCCGAGACGAGTCGAGGAATGGAGTGATGGACCGTGATGATAGTATTAGTAGTCCTCAACTATTACATTAAATCTTGTGATAATAAATGTAATGAGGACTTATTACGAGAGTGGATATTTTATAGAAGGCGATTATTTTGTATTAAAACTCACAGACTCTCTTGTTGTATATTAAAGATTGTATTTGTATTACGTACCATGTATTTGTGACTCGGAATAGGTGATGTATACCTATTTTGGGGCCATACGGTTAATATCAAAGCTTAGGGATGTGATCCACAGGCTAAGATGTGAGGCCCGGAACTAGGAGGGAGAGAGTGGAATTCCTTCGCTAGTATGACCTACCTAAGTTTATTTGGTATTTAATTGGTCGGTCGTAGTATAAGGATAATATGTTATATGTTAATTAACCTTTTTGTGGCGATGTCAAAATGACATCCGAGAATGTTGAGAATAGCAATGGAGCACAGGAGACCGTTGAGTCTCCACAGATCAATAGTCAGGATAATGTGCATCAGGAAGGCGATAATCCTCAGGCAAATAACAACACTTACCAGTTGACGAACGATGAAATGTTCAGAGGTTTTATACAATTCATGCAACATCAGGCAAGAGCGGCTCCTGTCCAAAATGCAGGTGGAAACACTGGAAACTCTCGGACGGTCACCACTAAACAGTTCAAGGAGCTGGGACCACCGGAGTTTATTAGAGAGCCAAAACCACTTAAGGTAGAAGCATGGATAAAGCAGATCACCAAGATATTTGATGTCTTGGGATGCTCCAAGGAGCAAAAAGGTGCCATTTGCCACCTTTATGTTATGAGGAGAGGCAGATTACTGGTGGGAATCAGTAAAACGTACTCAACCTGCCGCACTAAAGATGTCTTGGGAGAAGTTCCAAGAACTATTCAACGATAAATACTTTCCTGAAAGTATTCGTCACATGAAAGAGGTAGAGTTCATCAAGCTGGAGCAGGATAACATGACCGTGTCGTAGTACGAAGCCAAGTTTGCCGAGTTGTCCCGGTTTGCGTCCCACTTAGTTGATAATGACGAGAGAATGACGCGGATGTTTTTAAGAGGTTTGAAGCTGGAGATACGTCAATATCTTATTTCTCATAAACTGTGTTTGTATTCAGATGTTGTAAATAAGGATCAGTTAGTGGAGCGCGATAACGAGTCAATGCAACCAAGAGAAAACAACCGGCAAAATGATAAAACTAGTGAGAGCAGTCATCGAAGCGGTGACAACAAGCGTGGAGGGAATCAACAGGCCAGAAATGGTAACCACTTCGGTGGTAATCAAGGCCAAAACAATAAGAATGGACATTTCAAAAAGAAGAGATTCAACAATGATGGAAAGACGTCATCACCAAAGACCCGTTGTTAAGGAAGTAGAATCGACCACCTATGATATGCTTCAAATGCGGAGGGAGGACACATCATCAAAGCTGGCGATGCCATCAAAAGCGTGTTATAATTGTGGAAGAGAAGGTCACCTAGCCCGATTTTGTCGTTCACCAAAGACAAGTTCAATTAGGGATGGAGGCACCAAAGGTCATTCCCCAGAAAAGTCAAAAGTCGGTGAATCTGCAAGGGAGAAGCGTTTGTAGTTACCTCCCAAAAAGTAAGGAACCCACGACGAGGTCATCACGGTAAGCTTATCATAAACTCTAGCAAAGTCTATACCTTATTTGATACTGGTTCTACCCATTCTTTTATTTCTCCTACTTGCGCTCAACGATTAAATTTGACTCCGGAGAAATTAGACTTTGACTTATCTGTAGAAACTCCGTTGGGAGAAACCTTCATTACATCCACTATTTATAAGTCTTGTTTGGTTCAAATCGGTACCCTCACATTACTTATCGATCTTATTTCATTAAACATACTTGCATTTGACGTAATTCTAGGGATTGATTGGTTAACTACTCATCATGCAAAAATTGATTGTTTTCGTAAGGTTGTTAGCTTTCATATTCCTAACCAACCTGTTATGCGAATTCATGCCATCAAACCATTAAAATCAATCACTATCATCTCAAGCCATAAAGCTATTCGTTTATTGAAAAACGGATGTCAAGCTTTCTTAGCTCATGTCACGGATCTAAACAAAAATACGTCAGTTTTGAATGATATTTCTATTGTTAATGAATTTTCTGACATATTCCCTAAAGAACTTCCTGGCCTACCCCCAGAGCGTGAAATTGAATTTTGTATCGACCTTGAACCTGGTGCAAAACCTATTTCCAAAGGCCCATATCGAATGGAATATCAAGTCATGGAATATCTGTTGACCCAGTAAAGATTGAATCTATTCAAAGCTGGGAGCAACCTAAATCGATGATCAAGTACGTAGCTTTCTAAACTTAGGCAACTTATTATTATCGGAGATTTGTAGAAGTATTTTCTCGAATCGCTACTCCACTAACTCAAATTTGACTCGGAAAGATACAAAGTTCGGTTGGAGCGAGGAATGTGAGAAGAGTTTTCAAGAACTCAATAGAGACTTCATTTCAAAGACTGCTCGACAATACCATCTGGTTCGGAGGGATTTGTCATCTACAGTGATGCTTCGGGCAAAGGGTTAGGATATGTTCTCTTGCAACATGGGAAAGCCATAGCCTATGCCTCACGACAACTCAAAGAATATGAGAGGAATTATCCTACTCATGATCTATAGTTGGCAGCTGTTGTCTTCGCACTTAAAATTTGGAGGCATTACTTGTATGGAGAGAAAGTGGAGATCTTTACGGATCATAAAAGCCTCAAATATTTCTTCACTCAAAAGGAACTCAATATGCGACAACGACGTTGGCTTGAACTGTTGAAAGATTATGATCATACCATCCAATACCATCCTCGAAAAGCGAACGTAAATAGCGGACGCATTGAAAGAAGATCATATGCAAGTGCGAATGCAATATTGTCAACGTAAAGGCCCATTTTGTGTGACTTGCAAAGGATGGAGATAGAGTTAAAGACTCCAGGGACCCATGTGATAATGGTGAATATACGAGTAGAACCAACTTTAATTGATAAAGTTAAAACTGCTCAAGCTACAGACCTGGAGCTGATGCGTATGAGGAAGAAAGTGCAAGAATGTGTTATGCCGGAAGCAAGAATCGATGAAGAAGGAATACTTCAAGTCAACTCCAGACATTGTGTTCCTAATGACCCTGATTTAAAGTATAAAATCATGATGGAGGCGCCCAACACACCGTTTGCAATCCATCTTGGGAGTACTAAAATGTATCGTGATCTTCGTCATACATTTTGGTGGAGCAATATGAAGAGAGAGATAGCGTTGTTTATCTCAAGGTGTCTAACTTGTCAATGAGTCAAGGCAGAGCATCAAGTACCAAAAGGTCCATTACAATCACTCAATTTTGTTTTATTGGTACTATTAATGTAATAAAACAGAAAAGCTTTTTATATAAAACATAATACTTTTATAAAGTTATTCGTTTTATTAGATTATAAATAGAATATATTTTATTTTATTTAAAAGATTTTGCTTTAAATATGGACCGTCAGATTAAAGTAAATCAATCTGGACCGTTTATGAGTTAGTTACTATGCAGTCCATTCTTCTATAAATAGAAGCTCATTCCTTCATTATTTCTTACGAATTCACTGAAACTATAGAGAGAAAGAAGAAAAATGTTCTGCTACTTCACTACTTCTATATCCAGTACTCTTCTTTCTAAGGTATGGGGTATTATTTCTTTTGTATTCATGAAGAAAACTAATGTTATTCCATTTTTTATTATTCTGTTGGAATAACCTGTATACGCGGGCTACCCTATACTTGGTGAAATTCTTCTGTTATTCCATTCTTTATTATTCATTGGAATATCACATGTCGTGCGTTTTATGCCGGACACGGTTCCGCTCTTTATTATTCTGTTGGAACATCCTCAGCCGGTGCGTATTACGTCCGGACTCGGTTCCGTTATTATTATTCGTTGGAATAACTTTGTCATGCGAAATCTTGAATACATGGTGATTTACATTGTTATTCTATTCTTTATTATTCTGCTGGAACATCCTGTTGGTGCGTAATTTGCCTAACCTCGTTCAAATTATTATTCTCATTGGAATAACTTTTGTCATCTGCGTAAGTACCGCATGCATGGTGATTTTTTTTGTTATTCCATTCTTTATTATACTCAGGTTGGTTAAAGTTTTGACTTCTATACTCTATGAAATTAGTAGAATATCCTTGATATTTGCGCTTCATCCAGTATCTTTTCATGGAAATATTCTTCTGAGCATTCTTGAATTTTACTCTACAAAGAAGTATCATGTTGACAATTTGGACGTTATTAGTTCCTGAATAAATTAATTCTTGAACTTGTTTTATTGAATTCTTATATCATTGTCATCATCCTCATGTTTATATTTTTTTTTGAAAGTCATCTGTGGCTTCAGGTGCATAGATGGACTGGTATGATTATGACCGAGGATTATTCTTGTGTAATCATGGTAGTAATGTTACAAATGATGTGGTAAAAGTCCTCATTGGCCCGTAGTGCATTGATGGACAGTTGTTGGCATGATTATGACCATTAATGAATACACAAATATTCTTGGCCCGTAGTGTATGAATAATTGTGGTCGTGATACTAAAGAATATCCTTGGCCGTAGTGCAGGGGTGATTCGATGATGTGGATTATTTATTAAGCTGAGTCCCAGCGATAAAAGTGATGAAAAGCCTTTTAAATCATAAAAAATAGCAGATTTTATTCTCTACTTGACTCTTTTAATGGATTGCTTGTTCCGCTGCAGTTAAACTTGATGTTTGTTATATTGTATCAGTTTAACACTATTGAAGACTACAAATAATTTATTCTGCTTTATCTTAGTCATAATATTTCTTACTGGGCTAGTTGAGCTCATCCTTTTATTCACTATTCTCTTCAGAAAATGAGAATATAGTTGAGACGAGTCGGGGAACGGAGTGATGGACTAGATGATAATATTAGTAGTCCTCACTATTCTGTTAAATAGTGTGACAATAAATGTAATGAGGGCTTATTCTTTGAGTGGATATTGTCTAGAAGACAGCATTTGTATTAAAACTCACAGCTCTCTTGTTGTATATTAAAGATTGTATTTGTATTCTGTACCATGTATTTGGCGACTCAGAATAGGTGATGTATACCTTTTTTGGGGGCATCACAAATGGCATCACTAATGAAGACTTCTGAATATGCGAATAATAAAATGAAGTTTAGGGCACACTTAGCTAAAGGGATGTTAGAGCATAAAAGGGGAACTAACAACCGACTGAAAGTATAACTGCGCCATGCACAAAGGGGCAAGAAGGAATTACAGTCAAGGCTTCTCAAATCATCTCTGGGTACTCGAGATGTTTTTAATGATTTGCAGCGCTGTGTAGTTCGATATCCGGTAGAGGAGAAGAAAACTGCAGATCTGATAGATCGATCTGTGGTATGCCACATGAACCAGGATTCCTTCGATAATGTTAATAAGATCTAGAGGGTAGTATAGAAGTCTAAATGCTCTATAAAAGTATGAATAAAGGAGCATTTAAAAGTTTGTAATATAGCTATTAGTATGTGTAAACTACTAAATTATTTTGTATGAATCTTGTGATATATGAATAAAAGATATATTTATATTATTCAAATTCTTATGTAGATTTTTGTTGTTGTTGAAAGTAGTATGCACACAAGCCAATCATGTTTGACGATAAAGCATATACTTTGTAATAATCTTATTCATTTATTAATAAAAAGTATTAATTTATTAAAGGCTTTTAATTATCTACATGATGTTGTTTTATAATATGTGATAAACACATAGTTTTAAGCAATGCTTTTAGAATAATGATGATAATCATTCTAATGAGATCTAAATTCTTAGAAAGATTAAAATTAAAATAGTTTCTAATCGTTGGATTACTAAATTGGGTATTAGTGGATCCAGATAGATTGGTACATACGTTGCTTGCTCATTGGATGAGGATGATTGATCTTATGATCATTTTTGTGGAGACACTAAAGCAAGTATGTAGGTGCTTATTAGAGAATAAGTTCATTGAACGTGGCTCGCTAAGGAATACCTAATGGAGTTTTACTTGCATGTCAATAGGAATTCCTGTAGTGATAGTAGTACAAGTGATCCTTGGACTTGAGATCATCATAGTATCTTGTATATGATGAGTTATACTTTGACTTATTCCTTAAGACCCTTAGGGTATATCAAAGGGTATGCTTGGGTATAATAAGTTGTACATGGAGATAATGTATGATCAATAAAGAATTTACCACTTCTAGTAAAAGAAGAGAAATGTCCTATGTGATTCCATAAATGACAACCCAGTAGTCCTTGACCAAGGCAGAATGAAATTAGAAAGGAGTTTCTAATTTGCATTATTTGGAGTTGTGCATTTAAGGATCGAAATACATATAATTAAATAAAATAAGACATGATAGTAATTTCATGTCTTATATTTAATTGGGATATTGTATGGTAGAAGAAATGAATTGTACGGTAACTATTTACTCAAAGGTTCTTTTATGATTAATGTTGAAATCTATATTATTTGGAAAGTCGTTGATCGCTAGGGAGGCTTATCCCTATTGTAGAATAAATATTATTTATTTAAATAAATTCATATTTTAATTTATTTATTTAAATAAGATTAGAATTGTTCTAATTAATTTATTCACGACTGGTTTAATATGGAGAACCTAAAGGGTCACACCATAAAAGGAAGAATAATTATTTAAGAAGTTAATGGCATAATCGTAATAATAAGTTATGTATATTTAATTTAATCTATGGTGATAGAATAAATTAAATAGCTTAATATTTATTATTTACTATTTTGGAAATATTAAATATATATTAATAAGAGAGAGTCTTATTATTATTATTACTATTATTATTATTATTTAATTCCTAAAGGAGTTTGGGAATTAATTAATAAATGTACTCTCATATATTCCTAATAAGATTAGGAGCCTAATTAATTAAAAAGATTTTAATTAATTATTCCTAATAAGATTGGGAGCATAATTAATTAAAGAAATTTAATTAATTAAAATAAAATTCAATTCCTTAATTGTTAAGGAGGGTTGCCTACCTCTATAAATAAGAAGAGTCTTATTATGGGTGTAGAGTTGTTGTTGACTTTTTCGCAACATACATGATTCCAATTGTTGGAGAGTACACTCCTTTTCTTTGAGAGATAGAAAACAAGGGTTTTGCCAAACACCCATCTTCTTGAATCTTTATTCTTTCTTGGTGGATCACCTCTGAGGCCCAAACACTTGGGTGGCTAACGTTGATCAAAAGAAGGAACCAAACCCGGTGGATTCAAGTTGAACGCGAAAAGGATTGGAGGTGAACTTGTACCTGAGGAAGCTCGAATCTTCAAGGGTATGATTCTTGTTCTTCATATCTTTTCGTTTAATTAATAATTGTGCATAAAGGATGATCCGGGTATATGGTTTGTAAAATTTTAAACTCTATTTTATCACGTTTCCGTTTACTTTGTGCAATTTGATTGCGTTCATAAATATTACAAACCTAACAGTGGTATCAGAGCCAAACCTTTATGCGAATTATTAATTGTTTTAATTTAATATGTATTGATATATGTTTAGAACAATTTAATTGGGCATAATTTTATTATATAAAATTAAAAAAAAATCACGAAACAATTACGAACTGAAATTCGTCTTTTCCATAATTCTGTAAAAGGTGAATGTTTTGTTTTTAAAGTTAGCATGGAAAGTGATTCACGGATTCATGTTTCTTATATATATTATATTTATCGTGGTTAGCATGATTACATGTGAATCACCTGTAGTCCCTTACATGATCATTTTCATTCCGTTTTTTTAATACAAGGGATCACGTGAATATCATTAACTTATATATATATATATATATATATATATATTCTTAATTATTTTATAATTAAAATAAAAAGTTTATTTTATTTTAAAATAAAAAGTTTATTTTATCTTAAAATAAAGAATTTATTTTAATTTTAAAATTGAATTTCTTGCTAACTAATTAGAGTTGGAATTGGATTCCATGATAACTAATTAGAGTTGAAATTGGATTCTATGTTTTCTTAAATAAAGGAGTTTATTTAGATATGAAATAAGATTTTATATTATTCAAAATAAAGGAGTTTATTTGTGAATAGGAAAGAGAGTCTGTATTTCCTTAAATAAAGGAGTTTATTTAGATATGAAATAAGATTTCATATTATTCAAAATAAAAGAGTTTATTTGTGAATAGGAAAGAGAATCCGTGTTTTCTTTAATAAAGGATTTTTTTTACTTGGAATTGGATTCCATAATTAATTAAAATAAATGAGTTTATTTTGATTAAAGATTTTGATTAAAATAAAAAGTTTATTTTATTAAAAATTAAATAAATTAAAATAAAAGAAGTTTATTTTGATTTAAATTTGGATTAAAATAAAGGAGTTTACTTTGATTCAAAATTAGATTTTATACTAACTAAATTTGCCCATTAAATGATATCAATATATATATTTAATGTTTATTATTCATGAGATGAATGTTATTTATTGATGCATATGGTGATGTGTATGATAATAAATGGGATTGATTATGGACTATTGACCAATGTGATTGGATTTTATTTTAGTTGGATGCATGAATGTATGAGTTTTATTAAATGGGGTCTGCGTACCTCGTCTTCTCTAATTTTTTTTCTTAATGTAAATTCTAACTCCCTCCTTTGTACTTCTCCTTGATTGCTGATCAATGTTTCTATTTATTTTAAATAGTTTTTTAATAGGAATAGTTAGAATTAATTTAGAAAAATGAAGATTAAGGAGCAAGAAACGCTTGAAGACCCGTTTGTAATGGAGCCCGGGTTTAAATGTAATAGTTATGTTTAAATATTAATTCTTGCACCCCTAGGGTTTGACCTTTTGGTTCACTTGGTGGCTCTAGTGAACTAAACTAGAATAAAAGTCCATAATCAATCCAGGTAGAATATAGTATTCTATATGTGCATGCTTATACTATATATATTATATATTATGCAAACATGTTTCACATGTTAATTAATATGATGCGTATTTTATATATATATATATATATATATATATATATATATATGTGTGTGTGTGTGTGTGTGTGTGTGTGTGTGTGTGTGCTAAACAAGATGAGACAAATTAATAACAAACCTCTCAAATATTTTATATTAAGTCCTAAGCGTTCAAAGATATTTGGAATATCAAACGTCGCCTTCTAGCATGATAAAATTAATAGATTATTAAATATTTAATATGAGTTTGTTGTGTCACCATAAGGCAAGTATTAAGTATTTAAGATGTTAATTTATCACATTTGATGCTTATAAAGAAAATTGAACACTATTATTTTGTCGTGTCACCACAATGACAATATTTTTATTTTTTGAATATATAGAGTGCTAGGTTGGACTTAACTTGGATCATTTTAGTTCGGATGTGCACACACTTGACCATTATGATCTAAGAGGCAAAATACAAGGAGTTGCATAGTTGATGTAACTGATAAGAGTTGTCTACCTATTTATTTATATATAGTTTGTTGTGTCACCACAAGGCTATATACATTTGAAATGAGATCCTTATTCTCACTAGCATATCTTTAATTAGATATTGCCGAACTATATATATTGAGGGTAATATAGTTTGAAGAAAATAGTGGGAGATACCAATTTAAAACAAGACCTAATTTATTTTGGTAATTAATAAAAGAATGTATGCTAATATGTTGTTAATTACAAATTCATTTATAGAATTTTATAATGTCTAAAATTACTATCACTGCGTAGCATATTAGATGCTAAATTAATCGGACCGAATTAAACGGACTGGTTAAGGAATTTGAGAATAGTTCCCATGGATGAAAAGCTATTTTATGTCCTTATTACGCCTATCCCTGCAATGGTTGCAGATAATGCCTCTGAGGAAGAGATTGCTACTTTTAGAAAGTGGCAAGATGATGCACAGTTGGCTCAATGCATCATGCTTGCATCCATGAGTAATGAGCTTCAGCGTCAGCATAAAACTATGGATGCTCCTACTATATTCCTGCACATCAAGTAGTTGATGGTGAGGAAAGTAGGACTGATAGATATCAGATATCTAAGGAGCTCTTCTGATTTAGAATGATTAACGACACTAAAGTACAGACACAAGTCCTTAACATTATCAATTTGATTGATCAATTAGGACAACGGGTTTTTTCATGAATGGAGAGTTGAGCCAAGATTTGATCTTGCGCTCACTCCAGGACTCCTTTCACAATTGTTGTGAATTTTTCATATGAACAAGCTAGATATCAGCTTCGCTGATTTGCTTAACATGTTGAAAAATGTTGAGAGTCACTTTCCAACCAAGAAAGACCATGTCTTACTAGTAAGGGCCAAAGGATCTTCTGAAAAGAAGAACGATTCAAAGAAGGTAAATAGAAAGGCAAAAATAAAGGATAATAAGAACAAAACTGATACGAATAGCAAAGGAGTTTGCTTCCACTGCAATAAACCTGGACACTGGAAAGAAACTGCGAGAAACATCTTGTAGAGGCTAACCAAAAGAAGCTTAGTGAAGTTTTGGTTATAGATACAATTTTGTTCATGATTTAAAATAAATTTTTCTTTAAGTCAAGGTTCTACTTGGGTATTGGATACCGACTTTGGTTATCATGAAGGGACCAAGCAGAAGTAGAAAGCTAAACAAAGGATATGTAATCCTATGTCTAGTAAATGAAGCAAAGGTTGCTACATTAGCCATAGAAACTTATAGTTTAGCAATGCCTACGGGCAAATCTATTAAGTCAATAAGTTGTTATTGTATTCCAGTTCTTGTTAGAAATATTATTTCCATTTTATTGTTGGACAATAAATTTTTTGGTATTATAATTAAGAACAATTGTTGTTCTATTGATAATAATAATGTTTTGTATAGAACTGGAATATTACTTAATGGATTTTGTATACTTAACTTACGTGAAAATAATTTTGCAAATTGAACAAACTAGTATAAGAAAAGGAGATGATCATTCAAAGAGTTGAATGTTTGTATTTGATGAAATACAAGTATGAATTATTTGAAAGGTTCAAAGAATTCAGAAGTGAAACAAATTGGCTAAGTATTAGGATTCTTTGTTCTGATCAAGGAATAAATACTAATGCAATAAGTTTCTAGATCATCTCAAATGGTTTTCTCACAATGGACACCTCCGGATACGCAATAATTGATTGATCTATTTGAAAGGAAAAATCGTACCTTGTTGGACATGGTGCTGTCCATAATGATTTTACCAATATTTCAGTATCCTTCTAGGGTCATGCCCTAGAAATGGCTGCATATCTACGAAAAAGGTAACCTCAAAATCCGACCCCAAGACTCCATAAAAGTTATGAACAGGGAGGATTCCTAATCTTAAGTATGTTAAGATAAGGGTTGTCCAACTTATGTGAAAAGGTTTCAAAGGTTAAGCTTGGGACATAAATTTGACAAAGTACAGATTTGTGGGACATTCTAAAGTAAGTTTAGGGTATATGTTTTATAATCCTACTTAGCAAAAGGTGTTTGTTGCGAAACATGCCACCTTCTTAAAATAAAGATGTTTATCATTGAAGGGGCTAGTGGGGGGATAATAGATCTTGAGGAGTTCAAGAACCACAAAACACTATAAGTTAAATAAGAGGAACCTGTAGATAGACCTATTGTACCACAATTGAATCGTAAATCTGGAATAGTACCGAAGATACCTGGGAGGTATGGATTAATCATGGATGCTGATGATGAGGTACGTATCATAGAAGATGATGATCCAGTTACATACGATGAGGTAAGAGTTGTAGACACTCAGAGAAATGGATTGAAGCAAGCTTCTCAAATATGGAACATTCGTTTTGATGAGACAATCAAAGGAGTTTGATTTTATCAAAAATAAGAATGAACCTAGTGTGCACAAAAGGGTCAGTGGGAGCGCCGTGACATTCCTAATATTATATGTTGATATACTATGGATAAGGAATGACATACTAATGCTACAATCAGTAAAGATAAAGTTGTCCAAACATTCCTCCACGAATGATTTGGGAAGAGTATCTTAATTAGGGATACAAATCTATATAGATAGATTCAAGAGGATACTCAACTTAACCCAAGGAACGCATATTCATTTGATGCTAAAGTCGTTTAGCATGGCAAACTCCAAGAGATGTCTCATGTTGATGAGACATGGAGTGTATCTCTCTTAATAGTCCCCAAAGACTCATAAAAGAGAGATCGCATGCGTAACTATCATGTATGCAATGAAGTATACGAGACCTGATGATGATCAGTCATATTCTAGAGAAGTTCACTATGAGTCGATGAAAAACATCTTAAAGTACTTAACTGGTACTAAGTATGTGATTAAAATTTATGGTGGGTCTAAATTAAAACTAGAGGGCTTAATAGACTCAAATTTATGGTGGGTCTAAATTAAAACTAAAGGGTTACCTTGAATGGTGGTGCAGTGAATTGGAAAGGTTTCAAATAGCAAAGAGTTGCTGGTTTAGTGATAAAGACAAAGTATATAGCTATAAATGAAGCTGTAAGTTGATTGTTTGGATGAAAAGTTTATTACAGAACTAGGAATAGTTCCTAAGTCTCATCTTGGATCTAAACATGTGTTGTGGCACTTTCATTTGATTATGGAATCATTGAAAGATGGGAAATCACTATAGAGATAGTGGACTCTCAAGAACAACATTACATATCCATTAACTAAAGCTTATCCAACAGCGGGATAATCGTCACTTAGAGAAGAAGGGTATGAGATACCATGGCGATTGGCTTTAGTGCAAGTGGGAGATTGAAAGTAGTATGCACACAAGCTAATCATGTTTGATGATAAAGCATATACTTTGTAACAATCTTATTCATTTATTAATAAAAAGTATTAATTTATTAAAGGCTTTTAATTATCTACATGATGTTGTTTTATAATATGTGATTAACCCATAGTTTTAAGCAATACTTTTAGAATAATGATGATGATCATTCTAATGAGATCTAAATTCTTAGAAAGCTTAAAACTAAAATAGTTTCCAATCGTTGGATTACTAAATTGGGGATTATTGGATCCGGATAGATTGGTACATACGTTGCTTGCTCATTGGATGAGGATGATTGATCTCATGATCAATTGTGTGGAGACACTAAAGCAAGTATGTAGGTGCTTATTAGAGAATAATTTCATTGAACGTGGCTCGCTAAGGAATACCTAATGGAGTTTTACTTGCCTATCAATAGGAATTCCTGTAGTGATAGTAGTACAAGTGATCCTTGGACTTGAGATCATCATAGTATCTTGTGTATGATGAGTTATACTTTGACTTATTCCTTAAGACCCTTAGGTTATATCAAAGGGTATGCTTGGGTATAATAAGTTGTACATGGAGATAATGTATGATCAATAAAGAATCTACCACTTCTAGTAAAGAAGAGAAATGTCTATGTGATTCGATAAATGACAACCCAAAGAGTCCTTGGTTAATGCGAAATGAAATTAGAAAGGAGTTTCTAATTTGCATTATTTGAGTTGTGCATTTAAGGATCGAAATACATATAATTAAATAAAATAAGACTTGATGATAATTTTATGTCTTATATTTAATTGGAACATTGTATGGTAGAAGGATTGAATTGTCTTTAACTATTTACTCAAAGGTTCTTTTATGATTAATGTTGAAATCTATATTATCCGGAAAGTCGTTGATCGCTAGGGAGGCTTATCCCTATTGTAGAATAAATATTATTTATTTAAATAAATTCATATTTTAATTTATTTATTTAAATAAGATTAGAATTGTTCTAATTGATTTATTCACATTTGGTTTAATATGGAGAACCTAAAGGGTCACACCATAAAAAGGAAGAATAATTATTTAAGAAGTTAATGGCATAATCGTAATAATAAGTTATGTATATTTAATTTAATCTATGGTGATAGAATAAATTAAATAACTTAATATTTATTATTTACTATTTTGGAAATATTAAATATATATTAATAAGAGGAGTCTTATTATTATTATTACTATTTTTATTATTTAATTCCTAAAAGAGTTTGGGAATTAATTAATAAATGTACTCTCATATATTCCTAATAAGATTAGGAGCCTAATTAATTAAAAAGATTTTAATTAATTATTCCTAATAAGATTGGGAGCATAATTAATTAAAGGAATTTAATTAATTAAAATAAAACTCAATTCCTTAATTGTTAAGGAGGGTTGCCTACATCTATAAATAAGAAGAGTCTTATTATGGGTGTAGAGTTGTTGTTGACTTTTTCACAACATACATGATTCCAATTGTTGGAGAGTACACTCCTTTTCTTTGAGAGATAGAAAACAAGGGTTTTGCCAAACACCCATCTTCTTTAATCTTTATTCTTTCTTGGTGGATCACCTTTAGAGGCCAAACACTTGGGTGGCTAACGTTGATCAAAGGAAGGAACCAAACCCGGTGGATTCAAGTTGAACGCGAAAAGGATTAGAGGTGAACTTGTACCTAAGGAAGCTCGAATCTTCAAGGGTATGATTCTTGTTCTTCATATCTTTTCGTTTAATTAATAATTGTACATAAAGGATGATCCGGGTATATGGTTTGTAAAATTTTAAACTCTATTTTATCACGTTTACGCTTACTTTGTGCAATTTGATTGTGTTCATAAATATTACAAACCTAACAGTTGTTTTATATAGAATCATGCCACCAACCAGAAGACCCCAACGAGAGATAGATAATGATGATAATCCTACCCAAAATTTAGTAGAACTTTTGTTAGGTGCTATGAATAGACCTACAACCCAAAACACTTCTTTTAAAGATTTTAAATTAGTTAGTCCACCCGAGTTCAAAGGTACATCTGAACCTATCGATGCACAAATCTGGATTACTGAAATAGAGAAATTTTTCTTAGTAACCAATGTCAATAATAATTAAAAGACCACTTTTTCAACTTTTTTCTTGAAAGGTGAGGCAAATTACTGGCGGGAATCAACTAAGGGTCTGGTAGAAACCAAAATTGTGTCATGGGATAGATTGAAAGAGTTGTTCTTTGAAAATTATTTTTCCCAATCCTTGAAGGATCGTATAGAGGTACGATTCCTAGAACTGAAACAAGGAGATCTGACTGTATCTCAATATACGGCCAAAGTTAACAAACTATCTAGGTTTGTTCCTCACCAAGTAAATACTGAACTTAGAAAGACTCGGAGGTATCAGGAAGGTTTGAAACCTCAGATACGAAGTAAGTTATCCATTTTCCAGCTAAAGACTTTTTCCGAAATACTCGAGAAAGCTTCCATAGCTGAGAGTGAAAACGAGAGTCTCATTAAATTTCATCAGGAAAAGAAGAGTCAAAATGAGAAGGGAAAACCTAAGACCGAACCAAGTGCAGGTGCGTTTAATAATAAGCGAAAATGGGATTCTAATTTGTCTAATAACCCGAGAAAGAAGGTAAGTAATAATAACGATAACTTTAGTAATAATAATTTTAAACCTTGTCCTACATGTGGAGGAAAACATAAAGGGGTATGTTTTAAAAGTATAAATAAATGTTAGAATTGTGGGCAAATGGGACACCTTTCTCCACAGTGTCCTCTCCCCAATAAAAATAAATGTTTTAATTGTGGTTCATCAGAATATTTCGCAAGGAACTGTCCCAAACCCAAGAACCTGGGAGGAAAGAGAAATAGAGTACTGGAGAATAACAATAATCAGTCAACAGTGGCTGCAGTTGGAACTCAGAATCGACCAACCGCAAGAACATTTAATATGTCGGTGAGGGACGATGTTGCTCCACAAGACGTGGTAACAGGTATCATCCCTATCAACACTTTAAATGCATATGTGTTATTCGATTCTGGTGCTACTTGTTCCTTTGTGTCTCATAGTTTTTCTAAAAACCTGAATATACCATATGAAAATTTAGACAAACCGTTCTGTGTAGAAATTGCGAACAATGAAAAGATACCGGTTAAGACCATATATAGGGACTGTAGTGTGGAGATAAAGGGTCATAATCTTCTGGTAGATCTTATTCCAATTCAGTTGGGAGAATTTGATGTAATCTTAGGAATGGATTGGTTAGTTAACTATAGTGCGATGATCGATTGTCAACAAAAATGTATAAACCTTTTGACTGCATCGAAGTCAAAGGTAGTGTTCAACGGTGGTTGTTCACCTAAGCAATCTCGATGTCTGACCATAACTTAGGCAGAAAGGTTACTTAGAAAAGGTTGTTGAGGATATTTAGCTTATATAGTTGATACTCGACAGGAAGGAGTAAAACTAGATCAAATACCTATAGTTAAGAAGTTTCCCGTTGTGTTTCTAGATGACTTACTAGGTTTACCTCCAGATAGGGAAATTGAGTTTGTCATTGCTCTTGCACCGGGAACGACACCAGTTTCTAAGGCACCATATAGCATGACACCTATAGAATTGAAAGAGTTACTAGTACAACTACAAGAACTCTTAGATAAAAAGTACATACAACCTAGTGTTTCATCTTGGGGAGCACCAGTATTGTTTGTAAAGAAGAAGGATGGAATCATGAGGTTATGTATAGACTATAGAGAATTAAATAAATTAACCATTAAGAATAAATATCATTTACCAAGAATTGATGATTTGTTTTACCAATTAAAGGGGGCCGAACAATTTTCCAAGATTGACCTTAGGACAGGTTATCATCAGTTAAAAGTAAGAAAGGAAGATGTACCGAAGACAGCGTTTAGGACACGCTATGGACATTATGAGTTTCTTGTAATGTCTTTTGGGTTGACAAATGCACCGGCAGCATTTATGGACTTAATGAATTGAGTGTTTAAACCATGCTTAGACAAATTTATTGTAGTGTTTATCGACGATATTCTGGTATACTCAAAAACATGGGAAGAGCATGATAAACACTTGAGAGTCATTTTGGAGATATTACGAAAGGAATAACTTTATGCAAAGTTCTCCAAGTGTGAATTCTGGTTGAAAAGGGTTCAATTTTTAGGTTATGTAATTGACAAAAATGGAATATCAGTAGATCCAACTAAGGTTGAAACGGTTGTGAATTGGGAACAACCAACAACTCCAACAGAAGTAAGAAGTTTTCTCGGTTTGGCAGGTTATTATCGACGTTTCATAAAAGATTTTTCAAAAATAACAACCCCACTAACCAATTTAACTCGAAAGACGGTGAAATACGTCTGACAGATAAATGTGAAGAGAGCTTCCAATAGTTGAAGAAGCGACTGAGCATGGCTCCAGTATTGTCCTTACTAGATGATAAAGAGGGCCTTTTACTATTTAGTGATGCGTCACACAAAGGTTTAGGGTGTGTGTTTATGCAACATAGGAAAGTGATTGCTTGTGCATCATGACAACTCAAAGATTATGAGAAGAGGTATCTTACTCATGACCTAGAGTTAGCCGCGATAGTTTTTGCTTTAAAAATTTGGAGGCATTACTTGTACGGGGAGAAGTGCGAGATATATACAGATCATAAGAGTCTTAAATATATTTTTACATAAAAGAAACTGAACTTAAGGCAGAAAAGATGGTTAGAACTGATAAAGGATTTTGATTATAAAATCTTATATTATCCCAGTAAAGCTATTGGTGTAGCTAATGTTGTGACGCCCCCAAAATAGGTATACATCACCCATCTTGAGTTGCCAAATAAATGGTACAAAATTCAAATACAACTTAATAATACAACTGTCGTGTAAAATACGACAGAACATAAACTGAGAGTTTTAATACAAATATTATCTTCTAGACAGTATTCAAACTCAAATGGAGTCCTCAATACATTTATTATCACACTATTTTACAGAATAGTGAGGACTACTAAAGCAACCATCTAGACTATCACTCCATTCTCCGACTAGTCCTAGCTATATTCTCATTTCCTGAAGAGAACAATGAAAGAAAAGGGTGAGCTCAACTAGCCTAGTAAGAAATATTATGATTAAGATAATGCAGGTCATCAATACGTGGCAATGTGTACCTATTTTTGACGGTGACATGATTCAACTCCCGATAATCAATACAAAGTCGCATACTCCCATCTTTCTTCTTCACAAATAGAACAGGAGCACCCCAAGGAGACGTACTAGGACGAATGAAATCAATGTCTAATAATTCCTACAGTTGGGTCTTTAACTCTTGAAGTTCAATAGGAGCCATTCGATATGGCGCTTTGGAAATGGGTTTTGTACCGGGTTCAAGGTCGATACAAAATTCAATTTCACGCTCTGGGGGTAGGCCAGGAAGTTCTTCAGGGAATACGTTGTAGACACTCGAAATTTTCTGTACACTTGTCACTAACATTGCAGGAGGACAGATTCGTCTTTCAAGAGGGAACCCTGGAAGACAGTCCATTTCGGATACAATCAGAAGTTCAAGATCAACCCCGAAACACACACCGGGAGTAACAATTCCAACCTCGAAGATAACCCCGAGACGTGCAGATCCAATACAGGAACACACACCGGAGAAGATCGATTAATCTAAGAGATAACCCCGAGGTATCCAGTCTCAGTCCCAACCATGGGAATAGCCCCCAACCTTGGTGATAACCCCAAGAAATACAGTTTCGGCGATAACCCCAGAAATGCTTGTTTCAAATACAACCAGCTTCAATCTTGACGCTCACAACGAGATACTCAGTACCAACCCGGAGACAACACCGGGAGGACATGCACACCTCAAAGATGACACTGAGGACCTTCAACATATGCAGCAGTCCAATCTCAACGAAGCCCTGAGCAACGTCTACTTTATCAGCCCAAACCGGTGATAACACCGGTGAGGGGAAACATCGTCATCTCGCCAACGCGATGCCACGCCACGTCGTCTCAACATTTAATACACACCTCTCTACACAACGATGTCCCACAAGAATCAAGGAGAACCAATCCCGAGTGACTATTGTGCGGGGTAACGGATAGAATTTGAAGCTTGAAGATCGGAGGGCATCATCCCATCTTCAATGACTTCGTACAAACTCTAATCCAATGCCATTGTAGAACTCTCAACAACGGCGGTCCGAAATAGGTCTTGTATACCTCAATCGGATGCTCGGATTGCAATTCTGAAAGTTTGAGCGGACATTACAATGCCTGAGTGCACGTACTACAAGACGACCCGACCCGAGAAACTCGGGGCAATCCAGGTAGCCTCTGGTACACCTGCGGCTCCACCCTCTATAAATAGAGGGTTTGGGGTAGCCATTTTGCAAGAGAAAACGGCGAGGAAGCCCTGCCCAATTTGCTCTGTACTCACCCCATACTGAGTGCTTTCTCATTTTAAACACCTGTGAGCTCATATATAGCTAAATTTGTACCTACAAAAGCCAGTGTTTATCCACTTTAAAGATATAGAAGTCTTCTTTTGCAGTCCACTGTAAGCTTTCTCACATACTTTAACGCTTTTCTCTTCATCTTTGCACAAACCCTTCCTCACGTTGAGAGTTGTGTTGCGTGTGTTTTTTTAACTTGATGCATTCGTGATTTTATTTCAGTTTGTATATACATATATTATATATATATATTTATATATATGGACTAACATTATCGAGTTATGCCTCGATTGAGCCTAGACTTCGGTCTGGAGCGTTTATTTGCTTATATATATATACTTATATATATGAACTGTGTGTCAAACTTTGTTCGATGAGCCTAGACTTGATTCCCGAGCCTTTATTTGCTTTAATATATATATATATATATTTATATATATTAATCGTGTTTTGAACTCTCATTCGATGAGCCCGATTTTACATCCGGTATGTTTACTCGCTTTTATATATATATATATATATATATATATATATATATATATATATATATATATACTATATATATGAATTGTTGTCGAACTCGTTCGATGAGCCCGATTTTACATCCTATGCATTTATTATTATATATATATATATATATATATATATATATCCCACCCGAGTTTACTTACGTGGTGGTTGATAACTTTACTGACTTTTTTTTACGTTTCAAATCACCTTGGAGTTCACTTAATTGGCGATTGATTGTTTTATACAACTTTATTTACATTTTGTCCCACCTGGAGTTTCCTTCGTGGTGGTTGATAGCTTTTACAGCTTTATTTACATTTCTGATCCCCCGTGGAGGTGCTTTGTGGTTGGTGATCATGTCTATATATATATATATATATATATATATATATATATATATATATTTACAGCTTTTATATATATATACCTGCTTACTGCTTTCATACAAATTGCGGTATCATGTGCGCCTAGGAATCATATGATCACAGATTCAACCTATTGGATCTAGATTCGGTTCCCGTGATGGACATTTTCAGCTGTAAGCAGCTTGTAAATTATTCTACGGTGTCTGAATTTCCTTAGATGGTTTTCATACCCATGAGGAAGTCGGCATTATTTTGTACATTATGTTCGTACAGATGCTTCACATCTCAAAAATAAAATCAATCAAGCCAGATACGTAATAAAATGGAAGTATCAAAAGGTCTCAATTACTATTGAGCATCAGGGTTTGAAAAACCTTTTTACAAAACATCACTGCCATATCTTGCTAAAAACTGAATTTTTACATAAATTCAAACCCTGTGTATATAGGTGCGAACGAGGCCTCGCACTACTTCCAAATAATAGCACACTGACCCACACACACACACACATTCAGATAATAGTTTTTTGACCCACTCTTAACAGTCCATCGTTGACATTATACATGTCGGACCTTTTTCACTTGTTTTTTCAAATAAATCTCACCTAAAATGAGAACACCAAAGAACAAGTAACGGAAAGGGACAATTAAAAATCCCAACGTCAACAGGTGGCGACTTTGCTAGGGACACCAGTAAGAGGACTTAAGCCACTGTTACAATCTTTTCAAAACTGTTTTCTGCTTGTGTATGGATGTTGCATTTACATTTATGATGAATGTGTACGAATGCATTTACTTATTACACTTAGTGCCTCGCACCATAAACTGCTTGTGATATTAGTGCTTCGCACATGTCATCATTTCCATACGGTGATACGCGATGTATGTGAATGTATGTTGTGTGGTCCCTCCACCAGGAGGCTATCCCGTCGGTGTTTGATTACTGGACTCGTGGGAAGACTAATTCCCCGAGGCTCAGGAAAGGCACCACCCAAATTCGCTCCAAATGAAAGACCGGATTAATTTCCCGTTGAGTAAATTGCGATGATTTGGGAACCTTCATGTCAAAAAGCCGGGAGAGTAACCTAAGGTAGGTCAGCCTCTGATAAACCCAAAACAGAGGAAAGTTTTTTCATACTCTCTCATTTCAATTACCTGTAACACAATTACTTGTAATTTCAGTTCATATCTATCTCCATGTAATGAGAAATATGAAGACATGTATACACATACATATTTAAATTAACATGCAACAAACAGCTGACATTCGTTTTGCAGGATAAAATTCCTAAAATGGACGCATCACATAGCATGTTAATTACATTCCCTAAAGACTAAACTATGCAAGTCTTTCGCAGGGAACCAATCAGACCTACTACCAGGTCAAAATCCAAAAGGCTACGAGCCTACAAATCAATCATGTCATTATCTCGACCGGATCGACCTTAATCCAGCTTCTCATGAAAGAATTCAATGGATTAAGCAAATAAATTACAGATTTGGCCGTTCTACTCAAAGAGCTACACCAGTCTACTCAGGGTCCAAAAATACCCGTACATGCTGAATCCTCCACACAAGGGGGAACCCAAGTCATTACAATACCTGAACTACAGTTGGATACGACCAACAAAACTCATGATGCTGCCCATCCCACTAGAGATGCAGACACCGGTGACATCAAAAAGAAAGTCCTCCAAATGGAAGAGACCCTTCGTGCTATCAAAGGAATTGGAACACACGGGAGTGTTTCATATGCTGACCTTTGTATATTCCCTGGTGTTCATTATCCAGAAAAATTTAAAACTCCTGATTTCGAAAAATATGACAGGTTAGGAGATCCTTATACACATTTGAAGGTGTTTATTGGAGAACTTGGATCTTATACATAGGACGAAAAGCTCAGAATGCAACTATTCCAGAAGAGTCTAACTGGAGAAGCCTGTTCGTGGTACACAAGATTAGACAACTCAAAGATCCATAGCTGGGAAGAGCTAGCACACGCCTTCCTCACTCAATACAACTTTCAGTCTCAGATGGCTCATGACCGGTATCAGATTACCAAGGTCAAGAAATTGTCTAATGAGTCTTTCAGAGAGTATGCTCAAAGGTGGAGATGCCTGGCTGCCCAAGTTATTCCTTCCATAACAGAATCAGAGATGGTCATGACTTTCATAGACATACAAGAAGCTCCTTTCTATGAAAGAGTTTTAGCCGGCATCGGCAAACCATTTTGTGAAATGGTCAAACATGGGGAGATGGCTGAGATGGGATTGAAGTCCGAAAAAATTCAAGACCTAGCTGCCCTCAAAGCTGTTGCTGATCACATCCAATCCGGAAATTATGGAAACAACCCCCGGAGGGTCCATAAAAAGAAAGAGGAAGATGTTTCCTCGATACTGGAGGGGCAAAAAGGCAATCAAAACATGCCTATTCAAATGAGAAACTACACTCCCTTTCAAGCATAGTCTGCGAACCCTCCAATACCAAAAGGTGGAGAAGTCAAACGCCCTCGAGTGTTCACACCCTTAGGGGACACCGTCGAGAACATTCTCAATCTTCTGACAACACAGAAGAAAATTAAGCATCTTCTTCCACCAGCCAGCCCTAATGGACGGGGTTTCAATTCTGCTCGGAAATGTGCTTATCATGTCGGGGCACCTGTACATGATACTCAGGATTGTTGGGCCTTGAAATACAAGATCCAAGACCTGATAGACAACGGTGAGATCGTGGTCACCAAACCAGATCAGCCTCACGTTCAAGACAACCCTCTTCCTCAACACAAAGAAGAAGAGGTCAACATGATCAATTGGAGCAATGGACAAAATTCCAATATCAACTGTGAATCCTCCCAGACCCTCAAAGACGGTGTTGACAAATGGGATTATGCTAAGTTCCAGTTCACAATGGAACGAAAGATGAAAGCTCTATGCAAACAAATTGAGCAATTGGCAGAATTGGTGACTTATTAGCATCAAGTGACTCGTCAATAATCAGCCAGGATCATGCTAGTCTCCTACCTCTTGTCATGAATATTCCCTTGTCACTTTTAGAAAATTAAATACTGGAAGACAAAGTGACAAAGAGAGCAAATGCCAAAGCCCGTCGGGATTTTGCCAACAAAAGGGAATTCACCTATTTAGGCCAACCTATGGAGGAAATCCTTCAAATGTTAATCAATGAAGGAAGGATCAGTTCCCTTCTACCTCTAATCAACCCCTGTTCAGGACGATACAATTCTGATGGAGTATGTCAATATCACTCCCATTCTCGCAGTCACAGCATAGAAGAATGCTGGGCACTCCGCCACCTCATCCAAAATCTAATTGATAGTGGTGTCCTACACCTAGCAGACGACGATACTGTGTTACATGCAAGTGAGAATACATGTCCTAATAAGTGGAAGAGTTTCGTAGCAGTCATATCCACTGAAATTGATGGGGTTAATAAATCACTCACAATGCCAGTAATTCAACTAAGAGGAAGCAACAATCCTTTGAAAGTGGCCGCTCCCGAGCCAATCAACTTGCCGTACAAAGCACAATATCCTATAGTTAGCTTGCGCAAAGTTCCGTGGAATTATGGAGAAGGTAAAGGATTCACCTCACATACAACTGCTACAGTGTCAAAGAAAAATCCACTGTATCTTCCCCAGTGGGTAATGAAGTTTACCATCAAATCAAAGAGGAAAATACCCATGGAGAAGATTGAAAAATTCCTCCGCACTATGGGTTATAATGAAGCCAAGGTGGTTTTAAGCTTAAAAGAAGCTCCATAACAAATATCAATTTTTGACTTGGTCCTAACTTCTGAGGATCACCGAACGATCTTGCTAAAGGTTTTAGAAGAAGCCTATCTACCGACATCAGTTGATACAGAAAAGTTTCAACATCTGGTTGATCACATTTTCAACAACAATGTGATATCCTTCACTGATAATGACATACCGCCCGAAGGGACCGGTCATTGCAAGCCGTTTCACATTGTGGTCTTGTTGATACGAAAAAGTTTCAACATCAGTTGATACGGAAAAGTTTCAACATCTGCTACCGACATCAGTTGATACGGAAAATTTTCAACATCTGCTGGAGTCTTGATAGATGGAGGTTCATCTCTAAATATTTGTCCATACGCTACCTTAGTTAAGATGAATATCAATCTCAACCGACTCCAGAGTAGCCATACTGTCATCAAAGCTTTTGATGGAGCCCGCCGGAATTCGGTCAGAGTAATTGAACTGCCAATCGAAATTGGTCCCCATATATTCTGCATATCTTTCCATGTGCTCAAGATAGATTCGGGATACAACTTGCTCTTAGGACGACCATAGATCCATATGGCTGGGGCAGTCAACAATTGAAATACATTATCAACAATAGCCTAGTCACGGTCAACGCTGAACCAGAATGTCCTCAACACGGGGACATGTCATTCATCAATGCCAATGTAGATGTTGAACCGGTCAGTTTTTATGCCTTGGAAGTAAGCAATACCCAATACCATGTTATTGGAACGCTATTTCCCGAACCTAAGATTTCTGCCGAGGTAATGTCGGCTACTCAAGAAATGATGTCATTAGGTCATAAGCTGGGACAAGGGCTGGGTAAAGATCGCCAGGGTATCAAGTACCCAATTCAATTAACCAAGCAAACTAGAACAACTGGGCTAGGCAATTTTGTCAGTTCTAGTCATAGGAATCCTCATAAGCATCAACAGATTCCTTCAATTTCAAACGCGCGACGTTTATCTTCGCTTTCAAACTCCGAGTCCGCACAACCTCCTGTAAAGGTGCCAGCCAGTGACATGGCTATATTATTTCCCAAGCCGGTACCGGTGAAGGAGAAAGAAGTCTTTGTTCCAGATCCCACAATGGAAGAGGAGGAGCGAAGAATCAAGCAAGACGTCATTCGAATGATGTCAGGCATACGCATCATCATTCATGATGAACATACCAACAGATACACCCCAGAAGATGATTGCCCAGAGGTAATGGCCATCATTTAGGACAGTGAGGATGATGATAACCCCTCCATCACTGCAGTCCACTCGGACTTTGCCCTTGCCAATTGGAATAACACTCCTTGCATTGGTCGACAAGGGTAAAACGGGTAGAACTCTTTCTTCCCTGTAGATAATAACTGCTTACTTTTTTGTGCAGTAGTAGCAGTTTATTTTGTCAGTATATGCTAACACTGTGTATGATCAAAACGTTTCATATATACTAAGTGAAAGCATATTTTATTTTAGGACCCTGAATTTAGATGTGCATGTACTTGCTAATACGGTGCCTCTTCTCTACAAGGATTGTACCTTTGATGTAAAGATGAATTCAGCCTTGATGGAAATACAGGATGACACTGAGGTGCCTCAAGAAATTCAAGAATGGGTTAAAGACAAACCTAAACCCAAACCCAACCTTGACTAAACCACGTCCTTCAATCTTGGAACCTTAGAAAGCCCTAAGTTAATCCAGATTGGTTCAGACCTTACCCCAAACCAAAGGAATGACATGGTTACGTTATTAATCCAATTCCAGGATGTGTTTGCATGGTCTTATGAAGACATGGTGGGTTTGTTCACTGACATTGTCCTTCATCACCTTCCAATTAAAGAGGGATTTAAGCCAGTCAAGCAAAAGCTCAGGCGATTGAAACCTGAGTGGAGTCTAAGGGTAAAAGATGAAATTATGAAACAATTTCAAGCTGGCATCATCATGGTGTCCACATATCCTGAGTGGATATCCAACATTGTTCCCGTGCCTAAACTAGGAGGGAAGGTGGGAGTTTGCGTGGATTATCGGGACTTGAACAAAGCTTGCTTAAAAGATAGCTTTCCCATGCCATTTATCCACGTTCTTATTGACAATACTGTGCAATACTGCATGTACTCCTTTGCTGATTGCTTTGCGGGGTACCATCAGATCATGGTTGATGAGGAAGATCGTGAGAAAACTTCTTTCATCACGCCTTGGGGAACCTTTTGCTATAGACGGTTGTCATTCAGCCTCATCAATGCCAGAGCCACCTATCAGCGAGCTATGATGGCTCTCTTCCATGACTTAATGCACAAAGAGATAGAGATCTACGTGGATGACATCATTGTCAAGTCCCGGAAAGAGGATGACCACTTAGACCATCTCAAGAAGCTATTCAACAGGTTGCGTAAGTACAACTTGAAGTTGAATCCAGCTAAATGCGCCTTTGGCATTAAATCAGGTAAGTTACTAGGATTTCTAATCACCACAAAGGGGATTGAGTCGATCCCACCAAAATCTAGGCCATCACGAAATGCCCATTCCTCGAGACGAGGAAAAGGAAATACGGGGATTTTTGGGAAGAATCAACTTCATTAGCAGGTTTATCTCTCAACTCACAGCAACCTGTGAGCCAATCTTCAAGCTATTAAGGAAGAACTCCTCCATGAAATGGAATGATGAGTGCTAAAATGCCTTCCTCACAATCAAGATACAACTAGTCAAAGTTCCCATTTTGGTACCACCCAAGGATGATGTTCCCCTGTTCATGTACATATCCATAAATGACAATGCCATGGGCTGCATGCTGGGACAGAAAGATGATAGAGGCCAAGAACGAGCTATCTATTACCTCGGCAAAAGATTCAACAGCAGTGAACACAAGTACACTCTAATCAAAAAGACGTGTTGTGCTTTAGCATGGGCTTCCATGAGGTTACAACATTACCTCCATGGTCACACAACCCATCTCATATCCCACATGGATCCTCTCAAGTACGTGTTCAATAAACCCATGTTAAATTGCTGGCTATCCAGATGGCAGTTGATCCTACAACAATTTGACATCATATATATGACTCAAAAGTCCATCAAAGGTCAAGGAATTGCGGATCAACTGGTCGCCGCACCTTTAGGGGATTTCAAACCCTTGGAAACGTACTTCCCCGATGAAGGAGTAATGACAGTTCAACAATACCATCAGTACGATACGCGCCAATCATGGCAGATGTATTTTGATGGAGCTGTTAATATGGAAGGTTCCGAGCTGGAGCGCTTCTAGTATCTCGCACAGGGGCAAGATATCCGTCACCGCGTCAAATTGCAGTTTGTCAGCACCAACAACACAGTTGAGTATGAAGGCTGTCTCATGGGGCTAAAACTTGTCCGTTCAATGGGCATCAGGCGGTTAACTGTCTTTGGAGATTTAGAGTTGGTAATCAGACAATCCACAGGAATCTATCAAACCAAGGAACTACATTTGCTGCCCTACCATCGACAAGTTTTACAGATGGTTTTGGAGTTTGAAGAAATCTCCTTTCTACACGTTCCTCGTAATAGGAATGACTTTACGGACGCGTTAGCAACTTTGGCCTCCTTGATTCACATATCAGACAAGGAACACTTGCCAAGCATCACAATTACCCAACATAAGGCCCCAGCCTATGAGAACTGCGTTGGAGAAGTATCGGATGAGCTACCTCCCATCCAGCATCCTTGGTATCAGCATATCAAGGAATATCTACGAGATAGATCTACACCCGCTGAGGTGAGCCCGACTGAGAAAAGGCAGATCCATCGAATTGCTATAAAATTCTACCTGAGTGGAAATGCGCTCTACAAAAGAGATGTAGTACTAGGTCTCCTCAGATGTTTAAATAAAGATCAAGCCCAAAGGCTTATGGATGAAATCCATGGTGGAGTCTGTGGCCCCCATATGAGTGGCCCCCTCCTTCTCAAGAAAGTCCTCAGGATAAGACATTATTGGCTATCTCTCAAAGCTGATTGCAATGACCACATCAAGAGATGCTATCGATGCGATTATGGAATGCTATACACGCCTCTCATGGGAACTCCACAATATGAGTTCACCTTGCCTTCTCAATGTGGGGAATGGACGTTATTGGGCCCATTGAGCCTAAAGCCGATGTAGACATCGATTTATCTTCACCATGATCGACACTTCACCAAGTGGGTAGAGGCGCCTCCTTCCCTGTGGTTACCAAAGAAGTCATCATTGCTTTCATCAGAAACAATGTCATTTATTGATATGGACAATCAGAGGTGATTGTGTCAGACAATGCTAAAAACCTCAACAACAAAATGATGGAGGAATTATGTAGTAAATTCCATATCAAACATCTCAACTCTGTCATCTATCGTTCGAAGATGTACGATGCTGTTGAAGCGGCTAACAAAAACATCAAGAAGATTATGCAAAAGATGCCCGTCAACCACAAAGATTGGCCTGACTTATTGCCTCTTACTCTGTTAGCCTACAGAACCTCAATGCGCACTTCCACTGTGGCAACCCCCTATGCATTAACCTATGGGATGGAAGCAGTGCTCCCCAAAGAAGTTGAAATGGAATCCCTCAGAGTATTGATAGACGCTCAGCTGGAGGAAGACCAATGGGTACAAGACAGGTATCACCAATTGTCTCTAATAGACGAAAGGTGAACCGCGACTATCTTCTATGGTCAGTTATATCAGCAAAGGATCGCCAGATCCTACAACAAAAAAGTCCAGCTACGACAGTTTAAACAACATGACTTGGTTTTGAAGAAGATCATTGGCAACCAAGATCAATCTAATGGAAAATTCGCTCCTAACTGAGAAGGCCCGTTTGTTGCCAAGGAAGTATTGACAGGAGGCGCTCTCAGATTGCAAGAAATGGATGGCGATGAATTTCCACAACTCATCAACTTGAACGCCGTGAAACGGTATTATGTCTGAAGTGACCATCAAGAAAACATCTTGGTGTTGGACCATCAAATCACCAGTCATTTCGGTTCTTTAACCCTCTTACCACATACAACTCTTCCACACTTTGCCCCTCAGGGAAAATATACTTTTCAAGCCAGCAGCCTGGCTTCTCTACATTCCTACGACTTAGGTCATCCCACTATGGATTGAACCTCTCGCGTTTGTAGTTTGGCTACCCATACATGGGATCAAACTTCTCATACCTACAGTTTATCCTCAACCTAGGATTAAACTTTCTCCTCCCCGCAATCTGACTTGCACATGGGATCACGCTTTTCAACTCGCCCTGAGGGGCGAACTACGTCGACATGATCTCCTCTTCAATAGGAGTACGTAGGCAACCATTTCATATGGCCCGGTCGCAATAAAACAAAAACAACAAAAACATTTCTACCCTCTTTTCCTTACAAAAAAAAAACACGACAAAAACATTCCTACACCATTTTGGCCACATACAACGTTGAACCTCTTACACCAGGTTCAAACTACGCAGACCTGATCTCCTCTTCAATAGGAATACGTAGGCAGCCATTCATTGTTCGGTCTCACCCCCTACCAAAACACAAACCTCGCTTCGGTCATGGATTACGTCATGCTGGCTCATCATCTCTCTCTCCACGGTGTAGGAGGAGAGTGCAACTCACTTCAACTACTTGACCGTGACTGTGAATGAAAAAGAAGAAAAGATCTTCTCCCGTACGTGCTTCCTCAACTAATGGCCACACTGAAGAGAGAGAAAGTACAGACCTTATTTTAATTTCAAATTTTTAGTTGGCATTTTTATTTTTTGCTCCGCGTTTTTATACAGATAACATTTTTTTAACGTTATTTATTTAAAACCAAAAATTGTGCTTATAAATATATAACGTTTTTTCATATATATCTGCAACATTTTGTTAAAAAACGTTGTAAAAAAAATACAACAACGTTTTTTATAACAACCTCATCTTTTAAGTGTTGTCTTTTTATAGTTTTGTACTGGTGAAGCATAGTACACTACTTCAAATAAATAAAGTTCAGTTTTTTTGATTTTTTCTTATGGTTTAGTACTGAACCAATTAAAAATAAAATTAAATAATCCAAAAGTGTTTCTTAATTAAAGCCCTCCTAAATTGTTATTTAACTAAATATTAAATACAATACCAAAAAATAAAGTTGCTTTAAATTAATCTCCAAAAGACTTTTTGGATTAATATTATATACTTAAAATAAAATTTAAAGTCTTGGATTATTTAATTTTATTTTTATTTAATTTAACTTTATTTAATTATGATCATAAAAATAAACTTTTATGGAGAAATTTTAAAGTTTAACATAGTGTAAAGTTATTTACTTTATAGTTTATTAAAATAAATAGTTGATATTATAAGTTACTTAAAAAGTGTTATTAAAATTAAATTTATTATTGTAAAAAATTTAAGTTATTTATATTCACCACAATAAATCAAAAAAAATTAATTAGAACAAGATAGCGACCAATTTTATCCCTCGCAAAAAACTTATGAATAATGAAATATAGTGAGTAATAATTCATTCACTAAATAGATTTTTTCCTCGCAAATTTTTATCATAAATTGGCTCCAAATATCTTTCTATTTCCCCAATTTTGTGAGGAAAAAAATATAAATTGTGAAGGATGTTTCTTTCGCTAATAACTATATTGTCACTAAACTTTTTTCCTTCGATGTTCCTTCGCTAAACAACTCCTCATGTGAAGGAATAAATTCCTTCACAAAATTTCCTTCACTAGGGGCCATTTTTGGTGTAGTGTAAGCCGCTGTTACAATCTTTTAAAAATTGTTATCTGCATGTGTATGGATGTTGCATTTACATTTATGATGAATGTGTACGAATGCATTTACTTATTGCACTTAGTGCCTCACACCATAAACTGCTTGTGATATTAGTCCTTCACACATGTCATCATTTCCATAAGGTGAGACACGATGTATGTTAATGTATGTTGTGTGGTCCCTCCACCAGGAGGCTATCCCGTCGATGTTTGATTACTGGACTCGTGGGAAGACTAATTCCCCAAGGCTCAGGAAAGGCACCACCCAAATTCACTCCAATTGAAAGACCGGATTAATTTTCCGTTGAGTAAATTGCGATGATTTGGGAACCTTCATGCCAAAAAGCCGCGAGAGTAACCTAAGGTAGGTCAGCCTTTGATAAAACCAAAACGGAGGAAAGTTTCTTCATACTCTCTTATTTCAATTACCTGTAAACACAATTACTTGTAATTTTAGTTCATACCTATCTCCATGTAATGAGAAATATGAAGACATGTGTACACATACATATTCAAATTAACATGCAACAAACTGCTGACATCCGTTTTGCAGGATTAAATTACTAAAATAGACGCATCACATAGCATGTTAATTACATTCCCTAAAGACTAAACTATGCAAGTCTTTCCCCGGGAACCAATCAGACCTACTACCCGGTCAAGATATTAAAAGGCTATCGGCCTACAGTCAATCATGTCATCATCTGATCAGACTGGCCTTAATCCAGTTTCTCGTAAAGAATTCGACGGATTAAGCAAACAAATTACAGATTTGGCTATTCTACTCAAAGAACTACACCAGTCTACTCAGGGTCCAAAAATACCTGTATATGCTGAATCCTCCATATAAGGGGGAACCCATGTCATTACAATACCTGAACTGCAGTTGGATACGACCAACAAAACTCATAATGCTGCCCATCCCACTGGAGATCCAGACACCGGTGACATCAAAAAGAAAGTCCTCCAAATAGAAGAGACCCTTCATGCTATCAAAGAAATTGGAACACACGGAAGTGTTTCATATCTTGACCTTTGTATATTCCCTGGTGTTCATTATCCAGAAAAATTTAAAACTCCTGATGACCTCGTTTGGGTTCCTTGCTTTCTGGGAGGTCACGACAAATGTTGTCCCTTGAACTACTGATTTTGACTTATCTGGGACGGCATTTAGTGTTATCCTTCCAACTGGACTTGGCTTCCCTGTACGACAAAATCTAGCTAGGTGACCTTCTCTTCCACAATTGTAACATTTTTGACCGCATTAGCATACAGATTTGGTGATGTGTCCCTCCCCTCCGCATTTAAATCATATGATAGGTGGTCGTTCTCCTTACTTAACAATGGGTGCTGGTGCTGACGTCTTTCCATCATTGTTGAATCTCTTTTTCTTGAAATGTCCACTTTTATTGTCTTGGCCATGATTACCACCGAAGTGGTTACCATTTCTGGCATGTTGATTCATTCCACGTTTGTTGTCACCACTTCGATGACTGCTACCACTGATATTATCATTTTGTTGGTTACTTTCTTTTGGTTGGGTTGACTCGTTATCGCGCTCCAATAATTGAGCCCTATTTACAATATCTGAATACAAACGCAGTTTGTGAGAAATTAGATATTGATGTATCTTGGGTTTCAAACCTCTTAGAAACATCCGCGTCATTCTTTCCTCATTATCAACCAAGTGGGACGCAAATCGGGACAACTCGGCAAACTTGGCTTCGTACTGTGACACGGTCATATTGTTTTGCTCCAGCTTGATGAACTCTACCTCTTTCATGTGACGAATACTTTCGGGAAAGTACTTATCGTTGAATAGTTCTTGGAACTTCTCCCAAGACATTTTGAGTGCCGCAGGTTGAGTACTCTTTACAGATTCCCACTAGTAATCTGCCTCTCCTCGCAACATTAAGGTGGCAAAGGGAACCTTTTGCCCCTCGGAGCATCCCAAGACATCAAATATCTTGGTGATCTGCTTTATCCACGTCTCCGCCTTAAGTGGTTTTGGCTCTCCAATTAACTCCGGTGGTCCCAGCTCCTTGAACTGCTTAGCGGTCTAAGAGTTTTCAGCGTTTCCACCTGCATTTTGGATAGGAGTCTCTCTTTCCTGATGTTGTACGAATTGCAGAAAGCTCCTAAATATTCCGTCGTTCGCCATTTGGTCGGTGTTGTTGTTCACCTGAGGATTATTGCCTTCCTGATGCACATTATCCTGGTTGTTGATCTGTGCTGACTCAACGATATCCTGTGCTCCATTGCTATTCTCAACATTCTCGGATGTTATTTTCAAATACTACCACAAAACAAGGGTTAATTGACATGCAACATATTATCCATATACTCTGACCGACCAATTAAATACCAAATAAACTTAGGTAGGTCATACTAGCGAAAGAATTTCCTGTCTCTCCCCTCCTAGTTCTTGTCTCACATCTCAGCCTTCAACAATGTTAAACTGATAAAATATAACAAACATCAAGTTTAACTGCAGCAGAACAAGCAATCCATTAGAAGAGTCAAGTAGAGCATGATATCTACTATCTTCTATGATTTAAAAGAATTTATCATCAATTTTATTGCTGAGACTCAGCTTAATAAAGGGCAAAGGTGCAAAAATGCCCCTGATGTTTACACGGATGTTCCACTTCCACCCTAAACTAATTTTATTTCCAAAAGTACCCTTAACGTTACAAATTTAAGGTCAATTGTGCCCCTCCCGTTAAAAAAAATCTAGCTAGACAAACGGACGTGCTAAGCGATTAACACGTGGCAAAAATAAATTTTTTATTATTTTTTTCTCTTTCTTCTCTCTTTTCTCTTCCCACTACACCTTTTTCCTCATTTTCCTATTCTTCTTACTTCGTAGACTGCATTTTCCCTCTCATCCCAAGAACAAACACAAACATTTACTGATAAATTCTCCAATTTCATTTTCAGTAATTTAAGTGTGACGCCCCCAAAACAGGTATACATCACCCATCTTGAGTCGCCAGATATATGGTACAGAATTCAAATACAACTTAATAATACAACTGTCGTGTACAATACAACAAAACATAAACTATGAGTTTGAATACAAATATTGTCTACTAGAGAGTATACAAACTCAAAAGGAGTCCTCATTACAATTATTATCACACTATTTCACAGAATAGTGAGGACTACTAATGCACCATCTAGAACCATCACTCTGTTCCCCGACTAGTCCCAAATACATTTTCATTTCACAGAGAAAACGGTGAAAGAAAGGGTGAGCTCAACTAGCCCATAAGAAGAAATATTATGACTAAGATAATGCTGAATAATTTATCGTTAGCCTTCAAAAGTGTTAAACTGATAAAATATAATAACTATCAAGTTTAACTGCAGTGGAACAAGCAATCCATTAGAAGAGTCAAGTAGGGAATAAAATCTACTATCTTCTATGATTTAAAAAAATTTCATCACTTTTATCGCTGGGACTCAGCTTAATAAATAATCCACATCATCGAATCACCCCTGCACTACGGCCAAAGATATTCTTTAGTATCACGACCACGAATTATCCATGCACTACGGCTAAAGATAATCATGTTTTCATCAACGGTCCTGATCATGCCATAAAATAATTCATCTTTACACTACGGCCGAAGAGAATCCATAGCCATAATCATACCAAAAACTATCCATCAATGCACTACGGGCCAATGAGGACTTTTTCCACATCATTTGTAACATTACGGTTATGATTATACCGAATAATCCCTGGTCATAATCATACCAAGTCCATCTAGGCACTACAAGCCACAGATGACTTTCAAAAAAATAAACACGAGGATGATGACAATGATATAAGAATTCAATAAAACAAGTTTAAGAATTAATTTATCTAGGAACTGATAAAGTCCAAATTGTCAACATGATACTGCTTTGTAGAGTAAAATTCAAGAATGTTCAGAATAATATTTCCATGAAAAGATACTGGATGAAGCGCATATATCAAGGATATTCCACTAATTTCATGGAGTATAGAAGTCAAAACTTTAACCAACTGAGTATAATAAAGAATGGAATAACAAAAGAAATCACCATGCATGCGGTACTTCGCATAGACAGGTTATTCCAACAAAATAATAATTAACGGAACCAGGTCAGGCGAAATTCACACCAACAGGATGTTCAAACATAATAATAAATAATGGAATAACAACAGAAATCATCATGCATGCGGTACTTCGCATAGACAGGTTATTCCAAAAGAATACTAATATACGGAAACCAATCCTATGTGTAAACGCATCTGATGTGATATTCCAGCGGAATAATAATAAATATGGAACCAGTCCCACAGTAAAAGCGCATGCATGTGATATGATATTCCAATAATAATAAAGATTTAAACCAAGTCCCAAGAAAACGCATTTAACAGGATATTCAATGTAATAATAAAGAATGAAATAACAGAAGAATTTCACCAAGTATAGGGTATCCCGCGTATACAGGTTATTCCAACAGAATAATATTAAACAATGGAAAAACAGAAGTTCTCTTCATGAATAAGAAAGAAAGAATACCCCTTATGAGTACAACAAATAATATCCCCTACCTTAATAAAAAATTGGATACTGGAATAGTGAGGTAGCAGACTTATCTTCTTCTTTCTCTCTATAATAATTGCTCTAAAGCTTTTGTGAATTGGTGAGAAATGAAGGAAGAATGAGCTTCTATTTATAGGAAAATATAGTTTCGATAATTGCACATTTTGGGGCTCAAAATATTACAGTATAATACATTCCTCTTTTTCTTCATTTTAAATTTAGTCCTGCAAGTATTATCAAACTTGCACCAACTCCCCTAATAGTAAATAATGTGAATCAATAGTAAATCATGTGACTTAATAGTTCTAATCATGTGATAAAAATAATTACAGTATAGTACCTCCATTTATACCTCCATTTTTAACTTAGTCATGCAAGTATTATCAATTTTGCACCAACTCCCCTAATAGTACAAGAATGTGATTCAATAGTACACACATGTGAACAAATAGTTATATAAGCATGTGGATTAGTAGCAATTAATTGCTCATTTATCCGATAAATTACCCGATTTATCAATATAAACGCAGACATCAATTATCATCGGAATAAAATTCGATTTTCACTAACACAAACAATTCCAACATAATGAAACTATTTTTATCAACAATATAAATTTTGAAATTTCAAAGTTTGACTTTTCCCAAAAAAGTCAACTATTGACTTTTTGACCAAATAGTGAATCCCGAAAAAATTTTGTGTTTATAGACTATTTTACTAATTTCATCGTTCCAGACTCAAATATCACGTCCGCGTCTCCAAATTCAACTCCGAACACAACTTCAATTTTAATAACATTCATCATTAATATTATAACTTTGTCGTCTCAATCAGTGATTTAATAATATATCATATTATACGTATGATCTTTATGAATAATAAATGAATCAATAATATGAAAGATATGATGCGTGAATTCTCGTAGTAATAATTGAGTATAACCGAGTGACTTCTCACGTAAGCATCAATATCAATACCGCATTGGTACTATGCAACCACGCCAGACATCGTACTTTAACACCGGGTGTTTCAACGATTAACGGTAAAAATTCATAGTTTATTTTCATCAAGTATTTTTGTCGTTTTCTCAATCCGATAATAATTCCGTTGTGGGGTCCACCAATGATTGTACCGTCGTACGGATATTCTCCGATAAAAAGAATATTCCTCGACCAATCAAATATTATATAACAACTTGCGTACTTTGCAAAATTTATAAATATAACCCACAACTATAACATTATATCAAATCCACACCATAATATTTAAAAAATTATTTTGAGAAAATTAAATATTTATTCATAAAATCTGGGGTCTCACAATCTCCCCTCCTTATGGAATTTTGCCCTCGAAATTTACGTACGTACTTGGTATGCTGAACAGGTGAGGATACCTTGACTTTATTTCAAATTCTAACTCTTGAGGTATAATTTTGAGTATTGAATACAATTCTTCTTATCCAAGATTTTAACACGTATCTCCTCAAACGATAAATCAGCCGTTATCTCGTCCGGTTCTAAATTAATAATGTGGTTCGGGTCGTCCACATATTTACGTAACATCGATACGTTAAAAACGTTATGAACACGCAACATACTTGGCGGTAAAATGAGCCTATAGGTCATAGTTCCTACTTCATCGAGGATTTCAAATGGACCAATTAAATCGAGGGTTGAGATTTCCTCTCTTGGTCGATTCTTGTTTCTAGAATAACGCCCGCTTGAACCTTCTTCTTCACATTTATCAGCTCCGGGTGTGTAGCTTGAGCGGCTTTAACTTTATTGATTAAAGTCGATTCTACTCGTATATTCGTTATCTTTACTTGGGTTCCTAGAGTCTTTAACTCTATCTTCATCATTTGTAAGTTGTACGAAATGGGCCTTTGTGTTAACAACATCGCACTCGTAAATGTATACGATCTTCTACTCAATGCGTCAGCTACCACGTTCGCTTTCCCACGATGGTATTGAATGGTACGATCGTAATCTTCAACAGCTCGAGCCAACGTCTTTGGCGCATGCTACGTTCTTTTTAAGTAAAGAAATATTTTAGGATTTTTGAAATGGGTTTTGTACTGGGGTCAATATAAAATTTGATTTCACGCTCTAGGGTAGGCTAAGAAGTCTTCAAGAATATGTCAGGAAATTTATTAACAATAGAAATATCATTCAAAACTGTGACTCTCATCCAAGACTTGGATAACACGTCACATTGATACCTATCAACTTGCCATCGTCATTCACGACGTTGCCTACAGAAAGTCTGGCTTCCGTGCATTCCACACAAGAAAGTTATCAACGAAAGGACCGGGGCTCTTTACTTATGGCTTTATATGACAATGATTGACTTTAGTGGTTTGGTTGCTTGAATTCGCATAACAGGTTGGTTAGGAATATGAAAGCTAACAACCTTACGAAAAGCATGATGAGTAGTTAACTAATCGATTTCTAAAAATTGCATCAAAGGCAAGTATTTTCAAAGAGATAAGATTGACAGGTAACGTGAAAGTGTCGATTTGAATCAACAAGATTTATAAATAGTGGAGGTAACGAAGGTTTCTACTAATGAAGTTTCAACCAATAAGTCAAAGTCTAACTTCTTCGGAGTTAAATTTAAACGTTGAGCAGAAGCAAGAGAGATAAAAGAATAGGTAGAACCGGTATCAAATAAGGTATAGACTTCGCAAGAATTTATAATTAACTAACCCGTGATAACTTCGTTCGATTCGTCGTCACAAAAAACGCTCTCCCTTAAACTACCAAATTTGACTTGTTCATATCCGCCTTTGGTGCCACCGTTCCAGCTAGGACTTGACTTCACTATACGACAAAATCGAGCTAAATGACCTTCTCTTCTTGAAATTTCCACTTCTACTATCATGGCCATGATTACCACCAAAGTGGATACCATTCTTGGCATGATAATTTCCCCCACGATGGTTATCATTGTTCCGATGGCCGTTGCCACCGGTATGATTATTATCAAGTTGTTGGTCATTACCTTTTGGTTGAGCTAACTCATTATCGCGCTCCAATAACTGAGCCCTATTCACAATATTTGAATATAAACAAAGTTTATGAGAAATGAGGTATTGATGTATTTTGGGTTTCAAACCTCGCAGAAACAGTCGCGTCATTCTCTCCTTATTATCGACCAAATGGGATGCAAACCGGGATAACTCCGCAAACTTAGCCTCGTAATGCAACACGTTCATATTGTTTTGTACCATTTCACATCTCAAAATTTTTAGATGTTATTCTCAAATACTGTCACAAAACAAGGGTTAATTAAACAAATTAACATATCACATATTATCCCTATATTCTGACTGACCAATTAAATACCAATTAAACTTAGGTAGGTCATACTAGTGAAGGAATTCCCCATCTCTCCCTCCTAGTTCTTGTCTCACATCTCACCGGGGATCATATCCTAAGCTTTGATACCAACCGTATGGCGCCCCAAAGCGGTATACATCACTCATCTTGAGTCGCCAGATACATGGTACGTAATTCAAATACAACTTAATAATACACCGCAATCGTATACAATACGACAAAACATATATTGTGAGTTTGAATACAAATATTATCTACTAGAGAGTATACAAACTCAAAAGGAGTCCTCATTACAATTATTATCACACTATTTCACAAAATAGTGAGGACTACTAATGCACCATCTAGGACCATCACTCTGTTCCCCGACTAGTCCCAATTTCGTTCTCATTTCTGAAGAGAACGGTGAAAGAAAGGTGAGCTCAATGACCCGATAAGAAATATTATGACTAAGATAATGCATAATAATTTATCGTTAGCCTTCAACAGTGTTAAACTGATAAAATATAATAACAATCAAGTTTAACTGCAGCGGAACAAGCAATCCATTAAAAGAGTCAAGTAGGGAATAAAATCTACTATCTTCTATGATTTAAAAGGTTTTTCATCACTTTTATCGTTGGGACTCAGCTTAATAAAAAATTCACATCATCGAATCACCCCTGCACTACGGCCAATGATATTCTTTAGTATCACGACCACGAATTATCCATGCATTACGGCTAAATATCATGTTTTCATCAACGGTCCTGATCATGCCATAAAATAATTCATCTTTGCACTACGGCCAAAGAGAATCCATAGCCATAATCACACCAAAAACTGTCCATCAATGCACTAAAGGCCAATGAGGACTTTTTCCACATCATTTGTAACATTACGGTTATGATTATACCGAATAATCCCTGGTCATAATCATACCAAGTCCATCTAGGCACTACAGGCCACAGATGACTATAAAAAAAATAAACATGAGGATGATGACAATGATATAAGAATTCAATAAAACAAGTTCAAGAATTAATTTATCTAGGAACTGGTAAAGTCCAAATTGTCAACATGATACTGCTTTGTAGAGTAAAATTCAAGAATGCTCAAAAGAATATTTCAATTAAAAGATACTGGATGAAGCGCAAATATCAAGGATATTCCACTAATTTCATGGAGTATAGATGTCAAAACTTTAACCAACTGAGTATAATAAAGAATGGAATAACAAAAGAAATCACCATGCATGCGGTGCTTGCGCATGGCAGAGTTATTCCAACAGAATAATAATTAACGGAACCAAAGTCGAAAGAAATTCACCTGCAAGCGGGATGTTCAATGTAATAATAAATAATGGAATAACAACAGAAATCATTATGCATGCGGTACTTCGCATAAACAGGTTATTCCAACAGAATACTAATAAAGATGGAACCCGAATCCCACAGAAAAGCGTCTGATATGATATTCCAACGTAATAATAATAAAGAGATTAAACCGAATCCCACGTAGAAACGCATGCAGACGTGATATTCTAACAAAATAATAATGAATGAAATAACAGAAGAATTTCACCAAGTATAGGGTATCCCGCGTATACAGGTTATTCCAACAGAATAATAATAAAGAATGGAATAACAGAAGTTCTCTTCATGAATAAGAAAGAAAGAATACCCCTTACGAGTACAACAAATAATATCCCCTACCTTAAAAAAAACTGGATACTGGAATAGTGAGGTAGCAAACTTCTCTTCTTCTTTCTCTCTATAATTTCTCTCTATAATAATTGCTCTAAAGCTTTTGTGAATTGGTGAGAAATGAAGGAAGAATGAGCTTCTGTTTATAGGAAAATATAGTTTCGATAATTGCACATTTTGGGGCTCAAATATTACAAAGATAATACCTTCCTCTTTTCTTCATTTTTATTTTAGTCTTTAAGTATTATCAAACTTGCACTCAACTCCCCTAATAGTAAATAATGTGAATCAATAGTAAATCATGTGACTTAATAGTTCTAATCATGTGATAAAAATAATTACAGTATAGTACCTCCATCTATACCTCCATTTTTAACTTAGTCATGCAAGTATTATCAATTTTGCACCAACTCCCCTAATATTACAAGAATGTGATTCAATAGTACACATATGTGAACAAATAGTTATATAAGCATGTGAATTAGTAGCAATTAATTTCTCATTTATACGATAAATTACCCGATTTATCAATATAACCCCAGACATCAATTATCATCGGATTAGAAGTCGATTTTCACTAACACAAACAATTCCAACATAATGAAACTATTTTTATCAACAATATAAATTTTGAAATTTTGAAGTTTGACTTTTCCCAAAAAAGTTAACTGTTGACTTTTTGACCAAATAGTGAACCGAAATTTTTTGTGTTTATAGACTATTTTTACTAATTTCATCGTTCCGGAGTCAAATATCACGTCCGCGTCTCCAAATTCAACTCCGAACACAACTTCAATTTTAATAACATTCATCATTAATATTATAACTTTGCCGTCTCAATCATTGATTTAATAATATATCATATTATGCACGAGATAATCTTTATGTAATAATAATTGAATCAATAATATGAAGATATGATGCATCAATTCTTTGTAGCAATAATTGAGTATAACCGAGTGACTTCTCACGTAAGCATCAATAATCAATCTGTGTATGGTACTATGCAACCACGCCAGTATTATTATACTTTTAACACCGGTGTTTCAACGATTAACGGTAAAAATTCATAGTTATTTTCATAAAGTATTTTTGTATTTTTTTCTCAAGCGATAATAATTCCGTTCTGGGGTCCACCATGATTGTACCATCGTACGGATATTCCCAAATAAAAAGAATATTCCCCACCAATCGAATATTATATAACAACTTGCATACTTTGCAAAATTTATAAATATAACCCACAACTATAACATTATATCAAATCCACACCATAATATTTAAAAAATTATTTTGAGAAAATTAAATATTTATTCATAAAATCTGGGGTCTCACATTAAGCAACAACAAAAATGTGTGAAGTTGTATCAATACTGTTGTATCAACCAAGGGACAAGGGTAATGAAGGCTTCAACATCCAACGATCTAAAATCATTTGGAGCTTCAACATTGGATGACCCAAGAATTTATATATCTTTCTTTGCCGAAAACTTCACCCCACTGTTACGAACAGGGTGTCAAAGAAATAGATCATATATTATCATAACTACAAGTTAAAAATAAAACCCCGCATCAAATTCTTTAATCGGTGACAAAAGATTAGGACTGATTGAGACAGAAACAGAGTAATTTAAGACTCACCAAGAACAAATACAAGTTTTGAATTTCATCATCACAACATATATCATTCTAAAGCACTAAAAATCAGTTCTTTGATTTCCAAGAAAAATTCATTTTTCAATATCATAATGTATGTAGTATATACATATATCTACATACAAAAATAGATTATGACGAAAAGGGTATCCCAGTATCAAATTCTCCATCAAATCACAAACAATTATGAGTAGAGCACAAGAGAGATATTTTGTGTTTGATAGAGACTAATATGAAAAACCCATTATCTATATCTTACTCGTGTGCATTTATTTCTTTAATAGGAACACAAAAAGAGTATTCCCTGTTCCAAATCCTTCTTCAAATTAAAAAAAAATCATTTGTCTCTACTTACCTGGAGAAGAAAGAGAGTAAATCTCGGTTGGGTAGTACAAAATCTCACAAAAATACATCGATTACAAGGAATCTTTAACTCCATGAAATGAAATGTAAGAGGCTAACGATAACAACAACAACAACAACAACATTGGTTCCATCAAATCGCCGACGACTCTCTGATTAGCTCCAAAACCCAGAAAAATCGCAGGCTTTCGTGCATTAAATACTAAAAACAAAACAATTACAGATAGAGAGAGAAAAGAAAAGGAAAGGAAAGGGTTTATCTCTCTATCAACGAGTTTAAAAGGGTACAAAGAACTCAGCTTTTGATTTCTCAATGAATGAACTATAGGTGGGTTTTTGGAGTTCTTGATGAAATGGGTTTTTTGTTGTTGCTTGAATTACTGAAAATAAAATTGGAGAATTTATCAGTAAATGTTTGTGTTTGTTCTTGGGATGAGAGAGAAAATGCAGTCCACGAAGTAAGAAGAATAGGAAAGGTGTAGTGGCTAGAGAAAAGAGAGAGAAAAAAGAGAAAAAAATAATAAAAAATTTATTTTTGCCACGTGTCAATCGCTTAGCACGTCCGTTTGTCTAGTTGGATTTTTTTTAACGGGAGGGGCACAATTGACCTTAAATTTGTAACGTTAAGGGTACTTTTGGAAAAAAAAAATAGTTTAGGGTGGAAGTAGGACATCCGTGTAAACATTAGGGGCATTTTTGCACCTCTGTCCGCTTAATAAATAATCCACATCATCGAATCACCCCTGCACTACGGCTAAGGATATTCATTAGTATCACGACCACAAATTATCCATGCACTACGGGCCAAGGATATTCGTGTTTTCACCGATGGTCATGATCATGCCAACAACTGTCCATCAATGCACTACGGGCCAATGAGGACTTTTACCACATCATTTGTAATATTACGGTCATGATTATGCCGAATAATCCCTGGTCATAATCATACCAAGTCCATATATGCACTACGGGCCAAAGATGACTTTCATAACAATATAAGCATAAGAATGATGACAATGATATAAGAATTCAATTAAATGAAAGTAAAGGATAAATTTTAAAGATTTATAATTTAATTTATCCAGAATTAAATAATGTCCAAATTATCAACATGATACTGCTTTGTGGAGTAAAATTCAAGAATAATATTATATCAAAAATGATTTGAATGAAAAGAAACTAATTTTATCATGAATAGTACCACAGGTGAATAATGGCCCAGTGAATAGTACTTGTGAATAGTAACTTCGGAAATAGTAACCCGAGAATCGTACTTCTACATGAAAAAATTAAAACTTATCAAGAATGCTCGAAATAATATTTTTATGAAAGATCTTTGGATGAAGCGCAAATATCGAGGATATTCTACTAATTTCATGGAGTATAGAAGCCAAAACTTTAACCAAATGAGTATAGAATTCGAAATCTGAAACGAAATAATATTACTTATATACTACAGAGTATGGAAGAAAATATTATTTCAAGCGAATATTGAACAAAATAATATCCCTTACCTTGAAAAGAAGAGTATTCCGACTGGTAGGGCGGGGATATTCTTGAAGAAAACTTGTTCTATTTTCTACGCTCAAAGCTTTCTTAAACTCTAAAGAAATACGCTCAAGATTATAGAAGAAGAATTCTCTAATTCTGGTGTGATGTTCAATTATAACTAAGCATCCTATTTATAAGAGAATGGAAATGATACTATTTGAAAATTTTAATCACGGGCGCACAGTTATATATATTCACGGATCAAATTTTTTTCCAAACGTCAATTTTTTTAAAATAATAATATAAAATTCAAGTAAAACAAATAACTTTATATATAATATAATATATTCTATTTTTTCATTAAAAAAACTTATTATAATATAAATATAATAATAATAATAATGCTACCCTTCCTCCCGGGTAACCCATCTTCATACCAAAATTTTTAATAATTCATCCTTGAATCATTATATATATATATATATATATATATATATATATATATAGTAACCAAACATATAATTACGTATATATAACAAAAAAGCAAGAATAACAGTGAATTCTCCCCCCAATTTTTCTTCCAACATGTGGCCCCACTTTTATTATATTAAATAATTTTCTACCGATTATTTTGAAAAATGAGTAAATGGGAGTCAATAAAATAAGCAAAATTTACATCAAATACTTCATAAATAAAATCCCCTCAATATTTTTAACAACATTTATTAATATTATTATAACTCGCAATACTAACAATCAGGTCGTTCCTAGGAAAGAGGAGGCTTTCCAATAAAGATTTCCCCCTATTGGCGCGCAATTAGGTGACCAAACCACTCCTTGACAGAACATCTAGACATCGTCAATATTGCAAATAATAATTTTAATAACTTTGTCGTCTCAATTATTGATTTAATAATATAAAATATTATGCAGATGATATTGTGACAATAATTGATTCAATAATATGAGAGATATGATGCAGCAATTACTGTAGCAATAATTGAGTATAACTGAGTGACTTCTCATGTAAGCATCAATAATCAATACTGTATGTTACTATGGAACCACGCGTATTACTGTACTTTTACTACCGATTATTCCAACATTTAACGGTAAAACTTCCGTCGTTATTTTCATAAAAAGATATATTTGTCGTTTTCTTATTCCAACAATAATTATGTTATGGGGTCCACCAATGATTGTGCCATCGTACGAATACTCCCTATTAAAACGAATATTCCCCGACCAATCAAATATTATATAACAACTTGCTTACTTTGCAAAATTTATAAATATTACCCACAACTATAACATTATTACAAATTAAACCTTAATATTCAAAAATGATATTTATAGAAAAATTTATCTTTATTCATAAAAGTTGGGGTCTTACAGATGCGTTAAGTCGAAAGAATCAAGAAAAGTTGAACGCAATAACCACCAATGATAGGTTAATAAAAGATTTTGAAAAATTAGAAATTGAGGTAGGATGTCCAACTACCTCTACCCAAAAGTTATTCATCATAGATGGAGTTTTGTCTCTACTTGATAAAATCAAAGAGATGCAGAAAAATGATGAAGAATGTCAGAAATATAAATCTAATATAACTCATATTAAGTATAACAACTTTAGGATAGATAAGGATGGAATAATAAGATATGACGATAAAATCTGGGTTCTGTTAAACCAAACCTTAAAAGACGAAATCTTAAACGAAGCTCATAATTCTAAATTTGACATACATCCTGGCAGTACTAAAATGTACAAGGACTTAAGTCGACACTTTTGGTGGTCGAATATGAAAAGAGAAATAACTAAATGGGTAAGCAAATGTCTCACGTGTTAAAGGGTTAAGGCTGAACATCAAAAGCTAAGTGGTTTACTTCAACCCTTAACAATTCTTGAGTGGAAGTGGGAACATATAACCATGGACTTTGTGGTAGGCCTTCCAGCTACACAGAAGGGCCGCAATGCCATTTGGGTAATAGTTGATCGTTTAACCAAATCAGCTCACTTTTTACCTATTAAAGTTACTCATAACTTAGACCAACTTGTCAAGCTATACATTAATGAAATCATCTATAATCATGGAGTACCAGTTTCTATAGTATATGATCGAGATCCACGTTTTACTTTAAATTTTTGGAAGAGCCTTCAGAAACACTTAGGAACACAATTAAGATTAAGTACAGCTTATCACCCTCAAACTGATGGGAAAAGTGAAAGAACCATTCAAACATTAGAGGATATGTTATGAACATGTATCATCGACTTCAAAGGAAGTTAGGAAGATCAATTACGTTTGGTAGAATTTTCCTATAACAACAGTTATCATGCTAGCATAGGTATGCCACCCTATGAAGCCTTATATTGGAGGAAATGTAGAACACCTTTATGTTGGGATGAAGTCAGGAAAAGACAAATGCTAGGACCTAAAATAATCCAACAAACTACTGATACCATCAGAATTTTATGTGAACGATTACAAGCATCACAAGATTGACAAAGGAAATACGTTGATCCACATTGTCAACAACAAAACTTTAGCGTAGGAAGGCACATATTCTTGAAAGTATATCCTTGGAAGGGCAAGATATGTTTTGGTAAGAAAGGAAAACTAAGTCCGAGATTCATTGGACCTTTTGAAATTTTGAGGAGAATAGGTGAAGTTACTTATGAAATAGCACTACCTCCTAAGTTAAACCATATTCATAATGTGTTTCATGTGTCCGTATTACGACCTTACAAACCTGATTATAAACACGTTATAAATTATGAGCCAATCCAAGTTGAAGAAGATCTTTCTTATATAGAAGAACCTGTGCAGATCGTTGATCGTAAAGAACAAGTTCTGAGGAATAAAGTAATAGCATCGGTCAAAGTGATTTGGAGAAATCAGAACATTGAAGAGGCTACATGGGAGCTCGAAGATAAAATGCGAGAGAATTATCCCCAACTGTTTACTTAACTTGTACTGTAAATTCGAGGACGAAATTCTTATTAGTGGGAATAAATGTAAAACCCCAAAATCCTAATAAGACTCGGATATGTAAATTTAGTTATATTAATAAAATATCTCCATTCTGAAAGTGTTATGTGTTAATATATACTTTGTTTAACAAATTAGGTCAAATAAATTTTCGTCCAAAAATTGACGTGCTTAACACCTCGTGCTTAAAAATTTTCTTCCAAAAATGGACTTTTCGATATATTAGTTTTGACAAGTTGCTTTGACTTGCTTACACTGACAAAATGCTTTGTTGTGCTTGTTAGGATTTGTGGAAAATCTAAGTTAGGAACCCTAGATTACAAACCCTAACCCTAATTTGTAAACCCTAACCATAATTAGCTTCACCAAATCCTAATTATCTTATCCTAACACCTAATCATGATTATTAAACTTTAATTAGGTACTAACAAACATCATTAAACAACCCTAATCATAAAAAACCAAAACTCTAATCAAGATTAGTGAGGATTATGGCAATATTAAGCTACTAATTAGATCAACTAGCTTACAAGTAGGTTGAGAGTCATCCACACAAGTTCCAAGACATCACATGACATGCTTCCAAACTCCCAAGCACCACCATAGTCATAGATCAGATCTTTTAGGAGGCAAGTAGGTGGAAAAATGACAAAAAAGCCAAGTTAGAAAATTCTATAAAAGGAAACCCTAGCTCAGATCAAACCCACAAAAATTATAAGCCTATACACTCATATAACTTGCCTATACAAGCCCTGGTGATAGAAATAACAGATTCAATAGCCAGAAATCAAAAATCAAGCAAGAAAGGTACAAACCCTAATTTACAGCTAGATCTTTGATGCTTAGTTCAAATTGTTGTTTTGATGTTTAGATATATGTTATAACATGTTATAAAGTATGTTAAGTTGATAGAACATGTTTTTATAACATCTAGATGCCTCAAATTAATGTTTTAAGCAATTCAGAAATTTTGGAAAAACAGGTCTAACAGTCGAATGTCAGAGCCTGTAGATCCATGTATGTTAATAGTTTGGTCTGTTAATTGTGTGTTATTTGTAGTATGATATGAGGTCTTTAATTTGGAAAAGAGAATAGGTTCATTAGAACCATATATTGCAAGATATAGGTGGTCAAAGGTGGTTGACCGATCGATTGAAAGTTTTGTTTTACGGTTACCCGAAAACTCAAATCTGAGTTGAATCGGCTACTTTGACCAGCCTTTTAATCGCTTTCAGTTAGATGTTATAATGAATTTTTGTAATGAATTAATACCTTAACATATATATTACATATTTATGACATTCAATTGCTTAAACAAATCATAGGATTACTAAAATTAATGGTCAAAAGTCATTGACCGAGCAGGACCAAGTTTTCTAGGTTACCCAGAAAACTGATGAACATGAAGAACAACCTTTGGCTATACTTTGACCAACATAGATCGAGGCCTTAGAATCATACTTTGTCCAACTTAGTGTTCCATATGTAAGATCCCCAACTTTTATGAATAAAGAATAATTTTCTCGAAATATATTCTCGAATATTATGGTGTGAATTTGATATAATGTTATAGTTGTGGGTAATATTTACAAATTTTGCAAAGTAAGCAAGTGGTTATATAATGTTCGATTGGTAGGGAATATTCGTTTTAACGAGAGAATATTAAATGCGGCAACACAATCATTGGTGGACCCCATAACGGAAGTATTGTCGTAATTAGAAAGCGACGAAATTATCTTTTATAAAAATAACGACGAGCGTGTTCTGGTTAAAAGCTGTTGAACTACCGGGTAGTAAAAAATCTTTATGTCTGGCGTTGTTGCGTAGTAGCTGCGGTATTGATTATTGATGCTTACGTGAGAAGTCACTCGATTATACTCAATTATTACTACGAAGAATGGTGTTACATCATATCTCTCATATTATTGATTCAATTATTATCACGGTATCATCTGCATAATATTTTATATATTATTAAATCAATAATTGAGGCGACAAAGTTATTCATATTATTATTTACAATATTGACAATGCCTAGAAGTTTTGTCAAGGAGAGGTTTGGTCACCTAATTGTGCGCCAATAAGGAGAAATCCTTATCGGAAAGCCCCCTCTTTCCTGGGAACGACCTAGTTGTTAAATATTGTGAGTTATAATATTAATGATGAATAAGTTCGTATTGATTAAAGATGAAATTGATATTTCCATTGTGTTGGGATTATTAGTGTTAGTGGAAATCGACATTTATTTTGATAATAATTAATGTCGGGATGTTATATTAACCAATCGGGTAATTCACCGGATAAATGAGCAATTAATTGCTATTAATTCGCATGCATATAACTATGTGTTCACATGTGTGTACTATTGATTCAAATAATTATACTATTAAGTCACATGAATGAACTATTAATTCATATTATTTATTATTAGGGGAGGTGATGCAAGTTTGATAATACTTGCAGGACTAAATTAAAAATGAAGAAAAAGAGGAAGGTATTATACTGTAATATTTTGAGCCCCAAAACGTACAATTAACGAAACTATATTTTCCTATAAATAGAAGCTCATTCTTCTTTCATTCTCACCAATTTACTAAGTCTCACAAGAGCAATTATTATAAAGAGAAAGAAGAAGAGAAGTCTGTTACCTCACTATTCCAGTATCCAGTTTCTTCTAAGGTAAGGGGTATTATTTCTTTCGTATTCATGAAGAGAGTTATTTTCTTTCAATACTCGTAAGGGTTGTTATTCCATTCTTAATTATTTTGTTGGAATAACCTGTATGTGTGATCTATCGCATGCATGGTGAATTCTTCTGTTATTCCATTCTTTATTATTTTGTTGGGATAACCTGTCTATGCGGTCTATCGCATGTCTAGTGAATTCTTCTGTTATTCCATTCTTTATTATTCTGTTGGAATAGCCTGTCTGTGTGGTTTATCGCATGTCTGGTGAATTCTTTTGTTATTCCATTCTTTATTATTCTGTTGGAATAACCTATCTACGCGGGCTACCACATGCATGGTGAATTCTTCTTTTATTCCATTCTTTATTATTCTGTTGGAATAACCTGTCTATGTGGACTACCGCATGCATGGTTAATGATCCTTCGTATTTATTCCTTATTAAATTATGGAAATGATCTATCTACGTGGATTACCGCATGGCGGGCAAAAATCCATTTGCAGTTTCATATATTCTATTATACTCAGTTGGTTAAAGTTTTGGCTTCTATACTCCATGAAATTAGTTGAATATCCTGGATATTTGTGCTTCATCCAGTATCTTTTCATGGAAATATTCTTCTGAGCATTCTTGAATTTTACTCCACAAAGTAGTATCATGTTGACAATTTGGACGTTATTTATTTCTGGATAAATTAAATTATAAATCTTTAAAATTTATCTTGAACTTGTTTTATTGAATTATTATGTCATTGTCATCATCCTCATGCTTATATTGTGATGAAAGTCATCTATGGCTTACGTGCATAGATGGACTTGGTATGATTATGACCATGGATTATTCGGTATAATCATGACCGTAATGTGACGAATGATGTGGTAAAAGTCCTCATTGGCTTATAGTTCATTGATGGACAGTTATTGGTATGATTACGACCAGGGATTATTCGGTATAATCATGACCATTGATGATTACATGAATATCCTTGGTCGTGATGCAGGGATGATTCAATTTTATTTATTAAGCTGAGTCTCAGCGATAAAGTTGATGAAAAACTTTTTAAAGCATAGAAGATAGTAGATTTTATGCACTACTTGACGCTTCTAATGGATTGCTTATTCCGCTGCGATTGTTGATCTAAAACTTGTTGTCTATTATATTCTATCGGTTGTTATCTTTGTTGAAGGCTAAGGATAATTTATTCGCATTATCTTAGTCATAATATTTCGTACTGGGCTAGTTGAGCTCACCCTTTCTTTCACTGTTCTCTTCAGGAAAAGAGAATATAGCTGGGATGAGTAGAGGAACGGATTGACGGTCCAGATGGTTGTTTTAGTAGTCCTCACTATTCTATAAAATAGTGTGACAATAAATGTAATGAGGACTCCATTGAGTGTGGATATTGTCTAGATGACAATATTCTTATTAAAAACTCTTAGATTATGTTTTGTCGTATTTTACACGACTATTGTATAATTAAGTTGTATTTGAATTTTGTACCATGTATTTGGCGACTCAAGATGGGTGATGTATACCTATTTTGGGGGCGTCACAGTTGGTATCAAAGCTTAGGGATATGATCCCTGGCTGATATGTGAGACAAGAACTAGGAGGTGAGAGACTGTGAATTCCTTCGCTAGTATGACCTACCTAAGTTTATTTGGAATTTAATTGGTCTGTCAGAGTATAGGGATAATATGTGATATGTTAATTAACCCTTGTTTTGTGGCAGTATTTGAAAATGGCATCCGAAAATGTTGAGATAAGCAATGAAGCACATGAGCCGTTGAGTCACCAACGATCAATACCGGTGATAATGTGCATCAAGATGGCAATAATCCTCAAGAAAATAACAACGACCGAAAATGATGAATGATGGGATGTTCAAAGGCTTTATGCAATTCATGCAAAATTAAAGTGAGGCGGCTCCTATTCAAAATGCGGTGGAAACACTTTGAAACTCACGGACGGTCACCGCTAAATGCAGATTCGAGGAGCTGGGACCACCGGAGTTTATTGAGAGCCAAAACCACTTAAGGCGAGAGCGTGGATAAGCGCGATCACCAAGATATTTGAAATCTTGGGATCTTGTGAGGAAGCAAAAGTTCCTTTGCCACCTTTATGTTGTGAGGAGGCGATTCTTGGTGGGAATCTATAAAGCGTACTTCAACTCGCCGCTTGAAAGATGTCTTGGGAGAAATTCCAAGAACTGCTCAACGACAAGTACTTTCCGAAAAGTATTCGTCACACATGAAAGAGGTAGAGTTCATCAAGTCGAGCGAGAACAATATGGTATGTCACGATCTGAAGCTAAGTTTGCCGAGTTATCCTGGTTTGCGTCCCACTTGGTTAATAATGAGGAGAGAATGACGCAGATGTTTCTAAGAGGTTTGAAACCACGAGATACGTCAATATTTAATTTCTCATAAACTGTGTTTGTATTTAGATGTTGTAAATAAGGCTCAATTATTGGAGCGCGATAACGAGTTAACCCAACCAAGAGAGAGCAGCCGACAAAATGATAATACCAGTGCTAGCAGTCATCGAAGTGGTGACAACAAACGTGGAGGGAATCAACATGCCAGAAATGGTAACCACTTCGATGGTAATCATGGCCAAGATAATAGAAGTGGAAATTTCAAGAAGAGGAGATTCAACAATGATGGAAAGACGTCATCACCAAAGACCTGTTGTCGAGGAAGGGGAACAGCGTGACCAATCGTATGTTACAAATGCGGAGGAGGAGGGACATATCGGTTGAATCGTATGCGGCAATCCAAAGCGTGTTATAATTGCGGAAGAAGAGGTCACCTTGCCTGATTTTGTCATGCATCAAGTCAAGTCCAGTTTGGGATGGAGGCACCAAAGTAGTCCCGAACGAGACAAAAATCGGTAGTTCAAGGAGAACGTTTGTTGTAACCTCCCAAAAGTGAAAATCTGAGCGAGGTGATCACGGGTAAGCTAATCATAAACTCTAGCGAAGTTTATACTTTATTTGATACTGGTTCTACCCATTCTTTTATTTCTCCTACTTGCGCTCAATGTTTAAATTTGACTCAGGAGAAATTAGACTTTGATTTATTTGTTGAAACTCATTAGGAGAAACCTTCATCACATCCATTGTTTATAAGTCTTGTTTGATTCAAATTGGTAGCACTGCCGTTACACCATCGATCTTATCTCCTTAAAAATACTTGCATTTGACGTGATTCTAGGGATTGATTGGTTAACTACTCATTATGTTAAAATTCATTATTTTCGTAAGGTTGTTAGCTTTCATATTCCTAATCAACCTATTATGTGAATTCAAGCGACCAAACCATTAAAATCAATCGCGGTCATCTCAAGCCATAAAGCTATTCGTTTATTGAAAAATGGATGTCAATCTTTCTTAGCTCATTTCACAGATTTAAACAAAAATACGTCAGATTTGAATGATATTTCTATTGTTAATAAATTTCCTGATGTATTCCCCAAAGAACATTTTGGCCTATCCCCGGAGCGTGAAATCGAGTTTGGTATCGACCTTGAACCCGGTACAAAACCCATTTCCAAAGCCCCATATCGAATGGCTCCTATTAAACTTCAGGAGTTAAAAACCCAACTTCAGGAATTGTTAGACATTGGTTTCATTCGTCCTAGTATATCTCCTTGGGGTGCTCCTGTTCTATTCGTGAAGAAGAAAGATGGAAGTATGCGACTTTGTATTGATTATCGAGAGTTTAATCTTGTCACCATCAAAAATAGGTACCCGTTACCTCGTATTGATGATCTGTTTGACTAGTTGCAAGGCGCCAAATTTGTTTCAAAGATCGATCTTCGTTCTGGATATCATCAGTTGAAGATTAAAACTGATGACATTCCAAAGACTACTTTCAGAACTCGGTACGGGCATTATGAATTCTTAGTCATGTCTTTTGGATTGACTAATGCTCTTGTTGCCTTCATGGATATGATAAACCGAGTATTCAAGGAATATTTGGATCATTTTGTAGTCGTCTTTATTGATGACATCCTCATATACTCCAAACCCCATGAAGACCATGAGCAACACTTGAGGCTGATACTCCAAAAGCTTTGTGAAAACAAGCTATATGCCAAGATGAAGAAATGGGAGTTCTGGCTCGAGGAAGTTGCATTCCTTGGGCACGTGATATCAAATCATGGAATATCTGTTGACCCGACAAAGATTAAAGAAATTCAAAGCTAGTAGCAACCTAAAGTCGATGGCCAAATGCGTAACTTTCTCGGCTTATTTGGTTATTATCGGAGATTAAGTAGAAGTGTTTTCTCGAATTGCTACTCCATTAACTCGGTGACTCGAAAAAGATACAAAATTCGGTTAGAAGCGAGAATGTGAAAGTGTTTTCAAGAACTCGAGAGACTCATTTATTTTTGTTACGATAATACCATACGGCTCGGAGGATTTGTCATCTATAGTGATGCTTGAGGCAAAGGGTTAGGATGTGTTCTCGTGCAACATGGGAAAGTCATAGCATATGCCTCCACGACAACTCAAAAGAATATGAGAGGAATTATCTTACTCATGATCTAGAGTTGGCGGTTATCGTTTTTAACTTAAGATTTGGAGGCATTTCACGTATGGAGAGAAGGTGGAGATCTATCTGGATCGTAAAAGCCTCAAATATTTCTTCACTCAAAAGGAACTTAACATACTGGCAGCAGCGATGGCTTGGTATTGAAAGATTATGATCATACCATCCAATACCATCCGGAAAAGCGAGCGTATTAGGCGATGCATTGAGTAGAAGATCATATCACGATCTGAGTGCAATATTGTCAACGCATGAGCCCATTTTGTATGACTTACAAATGATGGAGATAGAGTTAAAGACTCCGGGGACCCATGTGATGATGGCGAATATCTGAGTAGAACCCAACTTTAATCGATAAAGTTAAAGTTGCTCGAAGCTCTGAGACACAGGTGATCGCGTATGAGGAAGAAAGTACAAGAAGGTGCTATTAGGAAGCGAGAATCGATGAAGAATGAATACTTGAGTCAACTCCGGACTTTGTGTTCCTAACGATTACGACTTGAAATATAAAATCATGATGGGCGCGCAACATACTGGTTTGCAATCCATCTAGGAGTACCAAAATGTATCGTGATCTTGACATACATTTTGGTGGAACAATATGAAGAGAGAGATGGCGGGGTTTATCTTAAGGTGTCTAACTTTTCAGCGAGTCAGTGTAGAGCATCAAGTGCCAAAAGGTCCATTGCAACCACTTGAAATTCCGAGCGGAGTGGGAGCACATTACCATGGATTTTATTCTTGGTCTTCCCAAGGTTTCTCAAGGCATAGATGCGATTTGGGTCATTGTTGATAGATTGACCAAGTCTGTTCATTTCTTACCGATACGAGAAACTTATACACTTGAATGTTTTGCTAGTATGTAAATAAATGAGATTATAAGATTGCATGGTATGCCAGTATCCATAGTTTCTGATCGAGACCCAAGATTCACTTCAAGATTTTGGGTTAGTTAGCAAAAAGCTATGAGGATGGATTTACGATTTAGTTCGGTATATTATCCTCAAATGGACGGGCAGTCTGAAAGGACTATTCAAACTCTTGAAGATTTATTAAGACTCTGTGTCCTTGACTTGAAGGGAAGTTGGGGCAAGTTCTTACCGTTGGTGGAGTTTTCCTCAACAATAGTTATCAAGCAAAATATTGGCATGGCACCATTTGAGCGTTGTATGGAAGAAAGTGTAGTTCTCGGTATCTTTGGGATGAGGTGGGTGAAGCCGACGTTGTTTGGGTGAGTTATTATAACTCGAAAGATTCAACTTATGCAACGTTGTTTGGGTAATTTGGGTTAGTGCGTATAACTACTGAAAAAGATTCAAGCGATGTTGGACACGGATCGTTAATGAATCTTCAAGAGTTTCGGATGTTGTAAATTATAAATCATGCGTTTTGCAACCAACCCAAATCGTTTGAATCCAAGTGTATAAGTTTCTCATTGGTATGAGCATACTTGGTCAATCTATCAACAATGATCCAAATCATCTATGCCTTGAGAAACCTTTGGGAAGACCAAAGAATAAAATCCACGGTAATGTGTTCCCACTTCCATTGCTTTTCAAGTGGTTGCAATGGACCTTTTAGTACTTGATGCTCCGCCTTTAACTCGTTGGAAAACACCTCGAGATAAACTCTCTCTCTCTCTCTCTTCATATTGCTCCACTAAAATGTATATCGAAGATCACGATACATGAATTGGTACTCCCAAGATGGATTACAAACGGTGTGTTGCGCCCATCACGATTTTATACTTTAAATCGTTGTCAGGAACACAAAGTCTGCAGCTGACTCCAAAGTATTCCTTATTCATCGATTCTTGCTTCCAAGATAGCACCTTCTTGCAATTTCTTCCTCATGCATCACCTCCGTGTCCGTAACAAGCAACTTTAACTTTATCTATTAAAGCTCTGTTCTACTTCAGATATTCACCATCATCACATGGGTCCCTCGGAGTCTTTAACTCATCTCCATCCTTTGTAAGTCATATAAAATGGGCCTTTATCACAATAATGCACTTGCATTCCAGATATGATCTTCTACAATGCATCACCACTACGTCAAATTCCAAGATGGTATCAATGGTACGATCATAATTTTTCAATAACTCAAGCCATCGTTGGTCGTTACATGTCAAAATATTTGAGGCTTTACGATCCGTGATAAATCTCCACCTTCTCTCCATATGTAATGCCTCCAAATCTTAAGACAAAATACGCTTAAATCATGAAATGGGATAATTCCTCTCATATTCTTTCGAAGGTGCCGTGAGGCATAAATGACTTTCCCATGTTGTATGAGAACACATCCTAACCTTCAAGCATCACTATAGATGACAAATCCTCCGAGCCAGATGGTATTGTCGTATCTTGAAAACTCTTCATCCTTCGAAGTTCTGAAACGAGGTCTCGAAGTGAGTTCTTGCTCTTCACTCACATTCCTCGCCTTCCAACCGAATTTTCAGTTTTTGAGTCACCGAACTAATGGATTAGCGATTCAAGAAAACCTTCTACAAATTCTCCGATAATAACCAAATAAGTCGAGAAAGCTACGCATTTCTTCAATGATTTAGGTTGCTCCCCATTAATTGCTTCAATTCGCCGGGTCAACAGATATCCCACGATTTGATATCACGTGCCCAAGGAATGCAACTTCCTCGCCGTAACTCCCATTTCTTTAACTTGGCATATAGCTTATTTTCACGAAGCTTTTGGAGTATCGACCAAGTGTTGCTTCATCGTTTCACTGGTTTTGGAGTATATGAGGATGTCATCAATAAAGATGACCACAAAGTGATCCAAATATTCCTTGAATACTCGGTTCATCATATCCATGAAGGCAGTAGGATCATTAGTCAATACAAAAGACATGACTAAGAATTCATAATGCCCGTACCGAGTTCTGAAAGAAATCATTAGAATGTCATCAGTTTTAATCTTCAACCGATGATATCCTAACGAAGATCAATCTTTGAAAAGAATTCAAGCGCCAGAACAACCGGTCAAACAAGTCATCAATGCGAGGCAATGGGTACCTATTTTTGATGGTGACATGATTCAACTCCCGATAATCAATACAAAGTTGCATACTTCCATCTTTCTTCTTTACTAATAGAAATGGAGCACCCTAAGGAGACGACTAGATTAATGAAACCGATGTCAACAATTCTCGCGAATCGGGTCTTTAACTCCTGAAGTTCAATAGAGCCATTCGATATGGGGCTTTGGAAATGGGTTTTGTACTGTGTTTAAGGTCGATAAAAATTCAATTTCATGCTGCGGGGTAGGCGAGAAGTTCTTCGGGAAAAGCGTCGGAAATTTATTAACAATAGAAATATCTTTCAAATCGACGTATTTTGTTTAAATCAGGATATGAGCTAAGAAAGCTTGACATTCGTTTTTCAATAAACGAATAGCTTTATGGCTTGAGATGACCGTGATTGATTTTAATGGTTTGGTCGCTTGAATTCGCTAGAGTTTATGATAAGCTTACCCGTGATGACCTCGTTCGGGTTCCTTGCTTTCTGGGAGGTTACGACAAACGCTCTCCCTTGAACTACCAGCTTTGACTATTCTGGGACGGCCTTTGGTGCCTCCATCCCAGCTGGACTTGTCTTTGGTGCACGATAAAATCGGGCTAGATGACCTTCTCTTCCAAAATTATAACACGCTTTGGACTGCATCGCGCAATTTGGACTGATATGTCCCTCCCCTTCGCATTTGAAGCATATGATAGGTGGTCGTTCTCCTTCCTTAACAACGGGTGCTTGTGCTGACGTCTTTCCATCATTGTTGAATCTCCTTTTCTTGAAATGTCCATTTTTACTATCTTGGCCATGATTACCACCGAATTGGTTACCATTTCTGGCATGTTGATTCCCTCCACGTTTGTTGTCACCGCTTCAATGATTGTTACCACTGGTATTATCGTTTTGCCGGCTGCTTTCTCTTGATTGAGTTAAATCGTTATCGCGCTCCAATAACTGAGCCCTATTAATAACATCTGAATACAAACACAGTTTATGAGATATTAGATATTAACGTATCTCGGGTTTCAAACCTCTTAGAAACATCCACGTCATTCTCTCCTCATTGTCAACCAAGTGAGACGCAAACCGGGGCAACTCGGCAAACTTTGCTTCAAACTGCGACACGGTCATATTGTTCTTTCATGAGACGAATACTTTCGGGAAAGTACTTGTCGTTGAATAGTTCTTGGAACTTCTCCCAAGACATCTTGGTGCGGCGAGGTTGAGTCGCTTCTGGAATTCCCACGATGTCGCCTCTCCTCGCCCTGACAAAAGGTGGCAAATGGAACCTTTTGTTCCTCGGAGCATCCCAAAACATCAAATATCTTGGTGATCTGCTTTATCCACGCTTCACTTAAGTGGTTTTGGCTCTCCAATAAACTCTGGTGGTCCCACTCCTTGAGGCTGTATAGCGGTGGCCGTCAAGAGAGTTTCGGTGATTCCACCTACATTTTGGGCGAGGCCGCTCTGCTTTGATGTTGCATGAATTGCAAGCATTCCATCGTTCATCATTTGGTCAGTGTTGTTGTTTACAAAAGGATTATCGCCTTCTTGATGCACATTATCCTGATTATTGATATGTGGAGACTCAACGGTTTCCTGTGCTCAATTGCTATTCTCAACAGTCTCTGATGTCATTTTTAAATACTGCCACAAAATAAGGGTTAATTGACATGTCACATATTATCCCTATACTCTGACCGACCAAATAAATACCAAATAAACTTAGGTAGGTCATATTAGCGAAGAATTCCCCATCTCTCCCTCCTAGTTCTTGTCTCACATCTCAATGCATGGATCATATCCTAAAGCTTTGATACCAACCGTGTGGCGCTTCCCGAAATAGGTATATAACACCCATCTTGGGTCGCCAAATACATGGTACAAAATTCAAATACAACTTAATTATACAACAATCATGTAAAATACGACAAAATATAATCTAAGAGTTTTTAATAAGAATATTGTCATCTGGACAATATCCACACTCAATGGAGTCCTCATTACATTTATTATCACACTATTTTATAGAATAGTGAGGACTACTAAAACAACCATCTGGACCTTCAATCCGTTTCCAGGCTAAGTCCCATTATATTCTCTTTTTACGAAGAGAGCGGTGAAAGAAAGGGTGAGCTCGACTAGCCGGTATGAAATATTATGACTAAGATAATGCAGAATAATTTATCGTTAGCCTTTAACAGTGTTAAACTGATAAAATATAACAAACATCAAGTTTAACTGCAGCGGAACAAGTAATCCATTAGAAGAGTCAAGTAGAGAATAAAATCTACTATCTTCTATGATATAAAAGGTTTTTCATCACTTTTATCGCTGAGACTCGACAATAAATAAAACACATCATACACACTTTTACTGACGAGGATATTCATTAGTATCACGACCACAAATTATCCATGCACTATGGGCGAAAGATATTAGTGTATTCATCAATGGTCATGATCTTGCCAACAACTCCGTCCATCAATGCACTCTGAAATGATGAGGACTTTTACCATATCATTTGTAACATTACGGTCATGATTTTTATCGAATAATCCTCAGTCATAATCATACCAAGTCCATCTATGCACTTTCTGAATACAGATGACTTTCAACATAATATAAACATGAGGATGATGATAATGATATAAGAATTCAATAAAAAAGTTCAAGAATTAATTTATCCGAGGCACCGATAACGTCCAAATTGTCAACATGATCTTTGCTTTGTGGAGTAAAATTCAAGAATGCTCGAAAGAATATTTCCATGAAAAGATCTTTGGATGAAGCGCAAATATCGAGGATATTCCACTAATTTCATGGATTAAAAAAGCCAAAACTTTAACCAACCGAGTATAATAAAGAATGGAATAACAAAAGAATTTACCGGTATGCGATAGAAGCGCATACAATAGGTTATTCCAATAGAATAATAAATAATGGAACCAGGTCATGCGTAAATGCACAGACAAGATATTTCAAATGAATAATAAAGAATGGAATAACAGAAGAATTCACCATAAATGCGATAGGCGCATGACGACGAGTTATTCAACGAGAATAATAAATATTGGAACCGAATTAAGTCGTATGTGTCATACACGCAGACATGGATGTTCCAATGAAATAATAAAGAATGGAATAACAGAAGAATTTCACCATGTATGTGGTACTTCGTATAGACAGGTTATTCCAACAGAATAATAAATAACGGAACCAGGTCATGCGTAATTTGCATAGACAGGATGTTCCAACAGAATAATAAGGGATGGAATAACAATAGCTCTCTTTAAGAACACGAAAGAAATAATACCCCTTACCTTAGAAAAACTAGATACTGGAATAGTGAGGTAGCAGATTTTGTGAGACCCCAGATTTTATGAATAAAGATTTAATTTTCTCGAAATATTTTTTTGAATATTATGATGTGGATTTGATATAATGTTATAGTTGTGGGTAGTATTTATAAATTTTGTTAAGTATGCAAGTTGTTATATTATATTCGATTGGTCGGGGAATATTTGTTTTATCAGGGAATATTCGTGCAACAGCACAATCATTGGTGGACCCCGCAATGGAATTATTGTCGGAATGAGAAAATGACAAAAATATTTTATGAAAATAACGGCGGAAGTTTTACCGTTAATACTGTTGAACTACTCGGTAGTAAAAATACGATGTCTGGCGTGGTTGCGTAGTAAGCGCTTGCGATCGATTTATTATTGATGCTTACGTGATAAGTCACTCGGTTTTGTTGGTATTATTAATGTAATAATCTGAAAAATCATTTTTATAAAAATGTAATACTTTTATAAAATTATCTGCTTTTATTAGACAATAATTAGAATATATTATATTTTATTATGCGTAGTGTTTGCATAAAGTGCTGCATGTATAGTGTTTGCATAGTGCTGCATAGTGTTTAGTGCATAGTGCAGCATAGTGTTTGCATAGTAAACTCTTTTATAAAGTTATTAGTTTTATTAGATTATAAATAGAATATATTATATTTTATTTAAAAGATTTTCTTTAAATATGGATAGTCGAGATTAAAGTAAATCAATCTAGACCGTTAAATGAGTTAATTCTTATCTGATCCCATTTTTCTATAAATAGAAGCTCATTCCTTCATTATTTTCTTACGAATTCACTAAAACTCTAGAGAAAGAAGAAAGTATTACGCTTTACTTCACTACTTATATATCCGATTACTCATCTTCTTAAGGTAGGGAATATTATTTGTTGTACTTTCGTAAGGGGTATTCTTTCTTTCTTATTCATGAAGAAACTTACATTATTCCATTCTTTATTATTCTATTGGAATAACTTTTGTATATCTGGATACCCTATACTTGGTGACATTCTTCTATTATTCCAAATCTTTATTATTACATTTGGAATATCACATACATGCGTTTTCTGGGATCTCAGTTAAAATCTTTATTATTATTCTATTGGAATATCCTCATGCATCTGCGAATTTCATGGACTGATTCCGTCCCTTATTAGTATTCTCATTTGGAATAACTTTTATCTATCATGAAGTACGCATGCATGGTGATTTCTGTTGTTATTCCATTCTTTATTATTACATTGGAACATCACAGCCGGTGCAATTTTACTTTGACACGGTTTCGTTATTTAGTATTACATTGGAATAACTTTTATATGCTGAAGTACTGGCATGCATGGTGATTTCTTTTGTTATTCCATTCTTTATTATACTCAGTTGGTTAAAAATTTGACTTCTATACTCCATGAAATTAGTGGAATATCCTTGATATTTGCGCTTCATCCAGTATCTTTTCATGGAAATATTCTTCTGAGCATTCTTGAATTTTACTCTACAAAGCAGTATCATGTTGACAATTTGGACATTATTAGTTCATGTATAAATTAATTCTTGAACTTGTTTTATTGAATTCTTATATCATTGTCATCATCCTCATGTTTATATTTTTGTGAAAGTCATCTGTGGCCTGTAGTGCATAGATGGACTTGGTATGATTATGACCAGGGATTATTCGGTGTAATCATGATCGTAATGTTGTAAATGATGTGGTAAAAGTCCTCATTGGCCCGTAGTGCATTGATGGACAGTTGTTGGTATGATCATGATCATTAATGAATACACAAATATTCTTGGCCCGTAGTGCATGGATAATTATGGTCGTGATACTAAAGAATATCCTTGGCCGTAGTGCAGGGGTGATTCGATGATGTGGATTATTTATTAAGCTGAGTCCCAGCGATAAAAGTGATGAAAAACCTTTTAAATCATAAAAGATAGTAGATTTTATTCTCTACTTGATTCTTTTAATGGATTGCTTGTTTCGCTGCAATTAAACTTGATGTTTGTTATATTGTATTAGTTTAACACTATTTAAGGCTAATGATAATTTATTCTGCATTATCTTAGTCATAATATTTCTTACTGGGCTAGTTGAGCTCACCCTTTCTTTCACTGTTCTCTTCAAGAAATGAGAATATAGCTGGGACGAGTCGGGAAATGGAGTGATGGTCCTAGATGGTGCATTAGTAGTCCTCACTATTCTGTGAAATAGTGTGACAATAATTATAATGAGGACTCTTTTTGAGTTTGTATACTCTCTAGTAAACAATATTTGTATTCAAACTCACAGTTTAAGTTTTGTCGTATTATGCTACACGCACGATTTGTATTATTAAGTTGTATTTGAATTACATACCATGTATCGGCGACTCAAGATGGGTGATGTATACCTAATTTTGGGGGCGCCACACGGTTGGTATCAAAGCTTAGGGATATGATCCTGGCTGGGATGTGAGACTAGAACTAGGAGGGAAGAGGCGAAATTCCTTCGCTAGTATGACATACCTAAGATTATTTGGTATTTAATTGGTCGGTCAAAGTATAGGGATAATATGTTATATGTTAATTAACCCTTGTTTTGTGGCAGTATTTGAAAATGGCATCTGAAAATATTGAGATAAGCAATGGAGCACAGAGGCTGTTGATTCTCTGAGATCGATAATCGGAGACAATGTGCAACAGGATGTCGATAATCCTCCTGTAAACAACAACACTGATTAATTGACGAACGACGGTATGTTTAGGAGCTTTTTTAGAATTCATGAAACATCAGGCGAAGACGGCTCCTGTTCATAATGCAGGAGGAAACAATGGCAACCCACGGTTGGTCACCGCTAAGCAATTCAAGGAGCTGGGACCACCAGAGTTTTGGGAAAGCGAACCACTTAAAGGCGGAGAGCGTGGTTAAAGCGAGATCACCAAGATATTTGATGTCTTGGGATGCTCGAGGAGCAAAAGGTTCCTTTTCCACCTTTATGTTGCGTGAAGAGGCGATCACCGGTGGGAATCAGTAAAACATTCCCGACTGGCCTTTCAAGATGTCTTGGGATAAGTTCCAAGAGCTGTTCAACGACAAGTACTTTCCCGAAAGTATTCGTCACATGAAAGAGGTGGAGTTTATTAAGTTGGAGAAAAACAACATGACCGTGTCGCGATCTGAAGCCAAGTTTGCTTAGAGTTGTCCCGATTTGCATCCCATTTGGTTGATAATGAGGAGAGAATGAGCGCGAATGTTTCTAAGAGGTTTGAAACACGAGATACGTCGATATCTTATCTCTTATAAACTAGGTTTGTATTCGGATGTTGTTAATAGGGCTCGATTATTGGAGCGCGCGATAATGAGTCAACCAAACCAAAAGAGAGCGGTAAGCAAAATGATAATCTGGGTGATAACGATCATCAAAGCGGTGACAATAAGCATGGAGGAATCAACATGCCAAAAATGGTAACCACTTTGGTGGTAATCATGGCCAAAAACAATAAGAATGGACATTTCAATAAGAGAAGGTTCAACAATGGCGTAAAGGCGTCGGCACCAAAGACCCGTTTTAAAGAAGAAGAACGACCACCGATCAGATGTTTCAAATCTTGAGACGGAGGGACACATCCGTCCAAAGCATGCGTATGAATCCAAAACGTGTTTTAATTGCGGAAGAAAGGTCACCTAAGCTTGATTTTGTCATATGGTGAAGTCAAGTCCAATTTGGGATAATGATGCCAAAGGATGTCCCAGACAAAGCTAAAAGCCGTAGTTTAAGAAAGAGCATTTTTTTTTTTGACGAGGAACACGAATAAAATTATCAGCGGGTATGTTAGTCATAAAATCTTACGAAAGTCTATCTGAGTGTTAGATCTGGGTTCTACTCACTCTTTTATTTCACCTAGTTGTGTTCAATGTTTGAAGTTAACTCTGGAGAAGTTAGACTTTGATATATCTGTTTAAACTCAATTCGGAGAAACCTTCGTTACCTCCACTATTTATAAATCTTGTTCAAATCAACACTTTCACGTTACGTGTCGATCTTGTCTCTTTGAAAATACTTGCTTTTGATGTAATTTTTGGAAACGATTGGTTAACTACTCATCATGCTTTTTGTAAGGTTGTTAGCTTTCATACTACTAACCGACCTGTTATGCGAATTCAAGTAACCAAACCACTAAAGTCAATCATTGTCATATCAAGCCATAAGTAAAGAGCCGCGATTCTTTCGTTGTTGACTTCCTTGTGTGGGATGCACCGAAGCCAGACTTTCCGTAGGAGACGATGTGAATGACAATGGCAAGTTGATAGGTATCAATGTGACGTGTTATCCATGTCTTGGATGAGAGTCACAGTTTTGAATGATATTTCTATTGTTAATAAATTTCTTGACGTATTTTTGAAGACTTCTTGGTCTACCCCAGAGCGTGAAATCGAATTTTGTATTGACCCCAATACAAAACCCATTTCTTAAACTCTCAAATATTTCTTCAACCAAACTGAACGTAACATGCGCCAAAGACGTTGGCTCGAGCTGTTGAAGATTACGATCGTACCATGCAATATCATCGTGGAAGTGTGAACGTGATAGCTGATGCGTTGAGTAGAAGATTGTATGCGGTTACAAGTGTGAATATACGAACCCACATGAACATAACGAATATACGATTAGAATCGACTTTAATCGATAAAGTTAAAGCCGCTCAAGCTACATATTCAGAGCTGATGAATGTGAAGAAGAAGGTTCAAGAGGGCGTTATTCTAGAAGCAAGAATCGACAAAGAGAGAAAATCTCAACCCTCGATTTAATTGGCCCATTTGAAATCCTCGATCGAGTAGGAACTGTGGCTTATAGACTCGTTTTACCGCCAAGTATGTCGCGTGCTCATAACGTTTTAAACGTATCGATGTTACGAAAATATATGGACGACCCGAACCATATTATTTAATTAGAACTGAACGAGATAGCAAAAGATTTAACGTATGAGGAGATACGTGTTAAAATCTTGGATAAGAAGGATCATATTCGATGCTTAAAGGCTATACCTCAAGAGTTAGAATTTGAAGTGAAGTTAAGGTATCCTCACCTGTTCGGCATACCAGGTACGTACGTAAATTTCGAGGGTGAAATTTCATAAGGAGGGGAGATTGTGAGACTCCAGATTTTATGAATAAAGATTTAATTTTCTCGAAATATTTTTTTGAATATTATGGTGTGGATTTGATATAATGTTATAGTTGTGGGTAGTATTTATAAATTTTATAAAGTATGCAAGTTGTCATATTATATTCGATTGGTCGGGGAATATTTGTTTTATCAGGGAATATTCATGCAACGGCACAATCATTGGTGGACCCAGCAACGGAATTAATGTCGGAATGAGAAAATGACAAAAATATTTTATGAAAATAACGGTGGAAGTTTTACAGATTAATATCTTGTTGAACTACTTCTCGGTAGTAAAAGTAGCAAAGAATCTGGCGTGATTGCGATAGTAGCTTTCACGGTATTGATTATTGATGCTTACGTGATAAGTCACTCAGTTTTGTTGGTATTATTAATGTAATAATACAAAAAGTCATTTTATATAAAACAGAATACTTTTATAAAGTTATCTATTTTATTAGACAATAATTAAAATATATTATATTTTATTATGCATAGTGTTTGCATAGCGCCTGCATAGTGTTTGCATAGTGCCTGCATAGTATTTGTATAGTAAACTCTTTTATAAAGTTATTCGTTTTATTAGATTATAAATAGAATATATTATATTTTATTTAAAAGATTTTGCTTTAAATATGGACTGTCAGATTAAAGTAAATCAATCTAGACCGTTCATGAGTTAGTTACTATGTAGTCTATTTTCTCTATAAATAGAAGTTCATTCCTTCATTATTTTCTTACGAATTCACTAAAACTCTAGAGAGAAAGAAGAAAGTATTCTGCTACTTCACTACTTATATATCCAGTACTCATCTTCTTAAGTAGGGAATATTATTTGTTGTACTCGTAAGGGGTATTCTTTCTTTCTTATTCATGAAGAGAACTTCCATTATTCCATTCTTTATAATTACATTGGAATAACTTTTGTATATGGGGATACCCTATACTTGGTGACATTCTTCTATTATTAAAAGTCTTTATTATTACATTTGGAATATCATATATGCATGCGTTTTCTGTAGAACCTAGTTCCGTCTTTTATTATTATTACATTAGAATATCACATCTGTCTTGAATTTTGCTTGGACTGTTTCCGTCCTTATTAGTATTACATTGGAATAATGCATACATCAATCTGCCGCATGCATGGTGATTTCTATTGTTATTCCATTCTTTATTATTACATTGGAACATCTTGTCGGTCTTAATTTACTTTGACTTTGGTTTTATTATTTAGTATTACATTGGAATAACTTTGTCATGTCTGCAATCTGCCGTATGCATGGTGATTTCTTTTGTTATTCCATTCTTTATTATACTCAGTTGGTTAAAATTTTGACTTCTATACTCCACGAAATTAGTGGAATATCCTTGATATTTGTGCTTCATCCAGTATCTTTTCATGGAAATATTCTTCTGAGCATTCTTGAATTTTACTCTACAAAGCAGTATCATGTTGACAATTTGGACATTATTAGTTCCTGTATAAATTAATTCTTGAACCTGTTTTATTGAATTCTAATATCATTGTCATCATCCTCATGTTTATATTTTTATGAAAGTCATCTGTGGCCTGTAGTGCATAGATGGACTTTGTATGATTATGACGAGGATTATTATTATTGTAATCATGGCCAGTAATGTTGCAAATGATGTGGTAAAAGTCCTCATTGACCCGTAGTGCATTGATGGACAGTTGTTGGCATGATCATGACCATTAATGAATACACAAATATTCTTGGCCCGTAGTGCATGGATAATTGTGGTCGTGATACTAAAGAATATCTTTGGCCGTAGTGCAGGGGTGATTCGATGATGTGGATTATTTATTAAGCTGAGTCCCAGCGATTAAAGTGATGAAAACCCTTTTAAATCATAAAAGATAGTAGATTTTATTCTCTACTTGACTCTTTTAATGGATTGCTTGTTCCGCTGCAGTTAAACTTGATGTTTGTTATATTGTATCAGTTTAACACTATTTAAGGTTAATGATAATTTATTCGGCATTATCTTAGTCATAATATTTCTTACTGGGCTAGTTGAGCTCACCCTTTCTTTCACTGTTCTCTTCAGAAAATGAGAATATAGCTGGGACGAGTCGGGGAATGGAGTGATGGTCCTAGATGGTGCATTAGTAGTCCTCACTATTCTGTGAAATAGTATGATAATTATTGTAATGAGGACTCTTTTTAAGTTTGTATACTCTCTAGTAGTCAATATTTGTATTCAAACTCACAGTTTATGTTTTGTCGTATTGTACACGATAGTTGTATTATTTAGTTGTATTTGAATTCTGTACCATGTATCTGGCGACTCAACATGGGTGATGTATACCTAATTTTGAAGGTATCACAAACTTCTCTTCTTCTTTCTCTCTATAATTTCTCTCTATAATAATTGCTCTAAAGCTTTTGTGAATTGGTGAGAAATGAAGGAAGAATGAGCTTCTATTTATAGGAAAATATAGTTTCGATAATTGTACGTTTTGGAGCTCGAAATATTACAGTATAATACCTTCCTCTTTTTCTTCATTTTTAATTTAGTCCTACAAGTATTAACAAACTTGCACCACCTCCCTAATAGTAAATAATGTGAATTAATAGTTCATTCATGTGACTCAATAGTATAATCATGTGAAAAAACTAATTACGATATAGTACCTTCAACTATACCTCTATTTTTTAACTTAGTCATGCAAGTATTATCTATCTTTTTGACTCCCTAATAGTACAAGAATGTGATTCAATAGTACACACATGTGAACAAATAGTTATATAAGCATGTGAATTAGTAGCAATTAATTGCTCATTTATCCGATAAATTACCCGCTTTATCAATATAACCCCCAGACATCAATTATCATCGGAATAGATGTCGATTTCCACTAACACTAATAATCTCAACACAATGGAACTATCAAATTCATCTTTAATCAATACAACTTATTCATCATTAATATTATAACTCACAATATTTAATAACCAGGTCGTTCCCAGGAAAGAGGGGGCTTTCCGATAAGGATTTCTACTTATTGGCGTGCAATTAGGTGACCAAACCTCTCCTTGACAAGAACTTCTAGACATTGTCAATATTGCAAATAATAATATGAATAACTTTGTCGTCTCAATTATTGATTTAATAATAATAAATATAATGCGGATGATCTTTGTGACAATAATTGAATCAATAATATGAGAGATATGATCACGATAATTCTTTGTAGCAATAATTGATATAAGCGGTGACTTCTCACATAAGCATCGATAATCAATCTTGTGTGTTCTTATCTGAACCACCGTATTCTTGTACTTTTACTACTAGGGTAGTTCAGCGGTTTTAACGGTAACACTTTCGCATTATTTTTATAAAAGATAATTACATCATTTTCTAACTCACAATGATACTTCCATTGTGGTGTCCACCAATGATTATGTACAAATATTTCGTGTTAAAACGAATATTCCACGACCAATCGAATATTATATAACCACTTGCTTACTTTGCAAAATTTGTAAATATTACCCACAGCTATAACATTATATCAAATCCACACCATAATATTCAAAAATATATTTCGAGAAAATTATTCTTTATTCATAAAAGTTAGGGTCTTACATTGATCTTCATCGAAAGGACGTGGAATTCAATATTAGAGATCATGTGTTGTTACGTGTTGCTCCATGGAAAGGAGTTATGAGATTTGGAAAGAGAGGAAATCTCAATCCTCGATTTATTGGCCCATTTATAATCCTCGATCGAGTAGGGCGTAGGCTATGGACTAAGCCTTTACTGCTTGATATGTATCGTGTTCATAACGCTTTTCACATATCTATGTTACGTAAATATGTGAAAGACCCGAACAAAATTATTGAATTAGAATCGAACGAGATAACGTAAGATTTAACGTATGAGGAGGTACCTGTTAAAATCTTGGATAAGAAGGATCATATTCTACGCTCTAAGGTTATACCTCAAGTTAAAGTTTTGTGGAGAAACCACGATGTTGAGGAAATGACACGGGAGTTAGAATTTGAAATGAAGTCAAGTATCCTCACCTCTTGACATACCGTGTCGCGCACCTAATTTCGAGGACAAAATTTCATAAGAATGGGAGGTTGTAAGATCCCCAACTTTTATGAATAAAGAATAATTTTCTCGAAATATATTCTTAAATATTATGGTGTGGATTTGATATAATGTTATAGCTGTGGGTAATATTTACAAATTTTGCAAAGTAAGCAAATGGTTATATAATATTCAATTGGTCGGGGAATATTTATTTTAACAGGAAATATTCGTATGACGGCACAATCATTGGTGGACCCCACAACGAAAGTATTGTCGTAGTTAGAAAACAACAGAATTATCTTTTTATAAAAATAACGGCGAAAGTGTTACCGTTAAAACTGTTGAACTACCCAGTAGTAAAAATACGATGTCTGGCGTGGTTGTATAGTAGCTGCGGTATTGATTATTGATGCTTACGTGAGAAGTCACTTAGTTATACTCAATTATTGCTATAGTAATTACTGCATCATATCTCTCATATTATTGATTCAATTATTGTCACAGTATTATCTGCATAATATTTTATATATTATTAAATCAATAATTGAGACAACAAAGTTATTCATATTATTATTTTCAATATTGACAATGTCTAGAAGTTCTGTCAATGAGAGGTTTGATCACCTAATTGCGCGCCAATAAGGAGAAATCCTTATCGGAAAGCCCCCTCTTTCCTGGGAACGACCTGGTTGTTAAATATTGTGAGTTATAATATTAATGATGAATAAGTTCGTATTAATTAAAGATGAAATTGATATTTCCATTGTGTTGGGATTATTAGTGTTAGTAGAAATCGACATTTATTTTGATAATAATTAATGTCAGGAGGTTATATTGACCAATCGGGTAATTCACCAGATAAATGAGCATTTAATTGTTATTAATTCGCATGCTTATAATTATGTGTTCACATGTGTGTACTATTGATTCACATGATTATACTATTAAGTCACATGAATGAACTAGTAACTCACATTATTTACTATTAGAGGACGTGGTGCAAGTTTGATAATACTTGCAGGACTAAATTAAAAATGAAGAAAAAGAGGAAGGTATTATACTGTAATATTTTGAGCCCCAAAAAGTGCAATTAACGAAACTATATTTTCCTATAAATAGAAGCTCATTCTTCTTTCATTCTCACCAATTCACTAAGTCTCACAAGTGCAATTATTATACAAAGAAATTATAGAGAGAAAGAAGAAGAGAAGTCTACTACCTCACTATTCCAGTATCCAATTTCTTCTAAGGTAAAGAGTATTATTTCTTTCGTATTCATGAAGAGAGTTATTTTCTTTCAATACTCGTAAGGGTTTTTATTCCATTCTTTATTATTCTGTTGGAATAACATGTATATGCGGTCTATCGCATGCTTGGTGAATTCTTCTGTTATTCCATTCTTTATTATTACATTAGGATAACTTTTATGCATCTGTAGTCTTTTCGCATATACGGTTAATTGTTACATTATTCCATTCTTTATTATTACATTGGAATAACACATGCATGCGATCTATCGCATGCACTGGTGAATTCTTTAGTTATTCCATTTGTAAGACCCCAATATTTTTTAATAAAGATGATTTTTCTATAAATATCATTTTTGAATATTATGGAGTAAATTTGATATAATGTTATAGTTGTGGGTAATATTAATAAATTTTGCAAAATGCATGAGTTGTTATATAATATTCGATTGGTTGGGGAATATTCATTTTAACGGGAATATTAAATGCAACGGCACAATTATTAGTGGACCCCACAATGGAATTATTATCGGATTGAAAAAGCGACAAAAATACTTTATTTATAGAAAATAACGGTGAAAATTTTACTGGTTAAGCTTTGTTGAAAAACCCATTGTTAAAAGTATTATGATAATATGTGTGGTTGCATAGCATCACACGGTATTGATTATTGATGCTTACGTGAGAAGTCACTCGGTTTTGTTCAATTATTACTACGATGAATTCTTTGCATAGTACCTCACGTTATTTGATTCAATTATTGTCAATATTTTATATATTATTAAATCAATAATTGAGATGACAAAGTTATTAATATTATTATTTGCAATATTAACGATGTCTAGAAGTTACATCGAGGAGAGGTTTGGTCACTAAATTGCGGCATGATGGGAAAAATCCTTATTGGAAAGCCCCTCTTTCACAGGAGCGACACAGTCGATTAATAGTGTGAATTATAATAATGATGATGAGTTTTGTTGTATTAGTATTATTAATGTAATAAAAGCAGAAAATCTTTTATATATAAAATGAATACTTTTATAAAGTTATTAGTTTTATTAGACTATAAGTAGAATATATAATATTCTATTATGCATAGTTTTTCATAGTATATTACATAGTGCTTACATACATAGTGTTTTGCATAGTAAAATCTTTTATATAAAATGAGAATATTTTATATAAAGTAATTTGTTTTATTAGATTTTAAATAAAATTTATATATATATATTTAGAAAATATTATATTTTATTGCATAGTGCGACATAGTATTCTTTCTATTTTCCTATAAATAGGATGTTTAGTTAAATTAAAAACCACACGAAGTTCGGAGAATTCTTCTATAATCTTGGCGTATTTCTTTAGAGTTTTAAGAAGCTTTGAGCGTAGTCAAGTTTTCTTCAAGAATATCATCATATACCAAAGTAGGAATACTCTTTTTTTACGGTAAGGGATATTATTTGTTGTACTCATAATGGGTATTCTTTCTTTCTTATTCATGAAGAGAACTTCTGTTATTCCATTCTTTATTATTCTTACATGGAATAACTTTTGTATACGGGATACCTATACTTGGTGAAATTCTTACGCTTATTCCATTCTTTATTATTACGTTGGAATAACTTTGTCTACATGCAAAATCTGCATACATAGTGAAATTCTTACATTATTCCATTCTTTATTATTATTACATTAGAATATCACATACATGCGTTCTGGCATGACCTAGTTCCGTTATTTATTATTACATTGGAATAATCGGTTTGTCTTGATCTATCGCATGCCTGGTGATTTCTTTTATAATTCCATTCTTTATTATACTCAGTTGGTTAAAGTTTTGACTTTTGTACTCCATGAAATTAGTGGAATATCCTTGATATTTGCGCTTCATCCAGAATCTTTTCATGGAAATATTCTTCTGAGCATTCTTGAGTGTTACTCTAGAAAGAAGTATCATGTTGACAATTTGGACGTTATTAGTTCCTGGATAATTTAATTCTTGAACTTGTTTTATTGAATTCTTATATCATTGCATCATCCTCATGTTTATATTATGTTGAAAGTCATCTGTGGCATGTAGTGCATATATGGACTTGGTATGATTAAGATCAGGGATTATTCGGTGTAATCATGACCGTAATGTTACAAATGATGTGGAAAAAGTCCTCATTGGCCCGTAGTGCATTGATGGACAGTTGTTGGCATGATCATGACCATTGATGAATACACGAATATCCTTGGCCCGTAGTGCATGGATAATTTGTGGTCGTGATACTTATGAATATCCTTGGCCGTAGTTCAGGGATGATGTGGATTATTTATTAAGCTGAGTCTCAGAGATAAAAGTAATGAAAAACCTTTTAAATCATAGAAGATAGTAGATTTTATTCTCTACTTGACTCTTCTAATGGATTGTTTGTTCTGCTGCAGTTAAACATGATGTTTGTTATATTTTATCAGTTTAACACCGTTGAAGGCTAATGATAATTTATTCTGCATTATCTTAGTCATAAAATTTCTTACTTGGCTAGTTGAGCTCACCCCTTTTGCTTTCCTTGTTCTCTTCAGGAAATGAGAACGTAGCAGGGACTAGTCGGGGAACGAAGTGACGGTCCAGATGATAGCATTAGTAGTCCTCACTATTCTATGAAATAGTGTGATAATAAATGTAATGAGGACTTATTTTGAGTTTAAATACTGTCTAGAAGACAATATTTGTATTAAAACTCACAGCTCATGTTGTATTTTTAAGGTTGTATTTGTATTCTATACCATGTATTTGGCGACTCAGGATAGGTGATGTATACCTATTTTGGGGACGTCACAGTTGGTATCAAAGCTTGGGATATGATCCTGGATAAGATGTGAGACTAGAACTAGGAGGGAGAGCAGAAATTCCTTCGCTAGTATGACCTACCTAAGTTTATTTGGTATTTAATTGGTCGGTCAGAGTATAGTGATAATATGTTACATGTCAATTAACCCTTGTTTTGTGGCAGTATTTGAAAATGACATCCGAGAATGTTGAGAATATCAATGGCGCACAAGAGACCATTGAGTCACCACAAATCAACACCCAGGATAATGTGCATCAGAAAGGCAATAATGCTCAGGTGAACAACAACACCGACCAAATGGCGAACGACGGAATGTTTAGGAGCTTTCTGTAATTCATACAACATCAGGTAAGAGAGACTCCTGTCCAAAATGTAGGTGGAAACACTGGCAACTCTCAGACGGTCACCACTAAATAATTCAAGGAGCTGGGACCACCGGAGTTTATTGGAGAACCAAAACCACTTAAGGTGGAGACGTGGATAAAGTAGATCACCAATATATTTGATGTATTGGGATGCTCCGAGGAGCAAAAGGTTCCCTTTGCCACCTTTATGTTGTGAGGAGAGGCAGATTACTGGTAGGAATCGGTAAAGCGTACTCAACCTGCCGCACTGAAGATGTCTTGGGAGAAGTTCCAAGAACTATTCAACAACAACTACTTTCTTGAAAGTATTAGTCACATGAAAGAGGTAGAGTTCATCAAGTTGGAACAGAACAATGTGACCGTGTCGCAGTACAAAGCTAAGTTTGCCGAGTTGTCCTGATTTGCATCTCACTTGGTTGATAATGAGGAAAGAATGACGCGGATGTTTCTAAGAGGTTTGAAACCCGAGATACGTCAATATCTAATTTCTCATAAACTGTGTTTGTATTCAAATATTGTAAATAGGGCTCAGTTATTGGAGCGCGATAACGAGTCAACTCAACCAAGAAAAGCGGTAAGCAAAATGATAATACCGGTGGTAGTAGTCATCGAAGCGGTGACAACAAACGTGGAGGGAATCAACATGCTAGAAATGGTAACCACTTCGGTGGTAATCATGGCCAAGACAATAAGAATGGACATTTCAAGAAGAGGAGATTCAACAATGATGGAAAGACATCAGCGTCAGCACCCATGGTTAAGGAAGGAGAATGACCACCTATCATATGCTTCAAATGCGGAGGGGAGGGACATATCAGTCCAAACTGCGCGATGCCATCCAAAGCGTGTTATAATTATAGAAGAGAAGGTCACCTACCCTGATTTTGTCATGCACCGAAGACAAGTCTAGTTGGAACGGTGACACAAAATACCATCCCAGATAAGTCAAAACTAGTAGTCCAAGGGAGAGCTTTTGTTGTGACCTCCCAGAAAGCAAGGAACCCGAACGAGCTCATAACGGGTAAGCTTATCATAAACTCTAGTGAAGTTTATACCTTATTTGATATCAGTTCTACCCATTCTTTTATTTTTCCTACTTGCGCTCAACGATTAAATTTGACTCCGGAGAAATTAGACTTTGACTTATCTGTGGAAACTCCGTTGGGAGAAACCTTCATTACATCCACTGTTTATAAGTCTTGTTTGGTTCAAATTGGTACCCTCACATTACCTATCGATCTTATTTCAATAAAAATACTTGCATTTGATGTGATTCTAGGGATTGATTGGTTAACTACTCATCATGCAAAAATTGATTATTTTCGTAAGGTTGTTAGCTTTCATATTCCTAACTAACCTATTATGCGAATTCAAGCAACCAAACCATTAAAATCAATCACTGTCATCTCAAACCATAAAGCTATTCGTTTATTGAAAAACGGTTGTCAAGCTTTATTAGCTCATGTCACATATTTAAACAAAAATACGTCAGATTTAAATGATATTTCTATTGTTAATAAATTTCCTGACATATTCCTTGAAGAACTTCCTGACCTACCCCCAGAGGGTGAAATTGAATTTTGTATCGACCTGGAACCCGGTACAAAACCCATTTCCAAAGCCCCATATCGAATGGCTCCAATTGAACTTCAGGAGTTAAAGACCCAATTGCAGGAATTGTTAGACATTGGTTTCATTCGTCCTTGTACGTCTCCTTGGGGTGCTCCTGTTCTATTCGTGAAGAAGAAAGATGGGAGTATGCGACTTTGTATTGACTACCGGGAATTGAATCATGTCACCATCAAAAATAGGTACCCATTGTCATACATTGATGACCTGTTTGACCCGGTTACAAAGAACCTGATTCTTTTCAAAGATCGATCTTCATTACGGATATCATCGATTTGAAGGTTAAAATCCGAGTATATTTCAAAGACTGCCTTCAGAACTCGGTACGGGCACTATGAATTTTTAGTCATGTCTTTTGGATTGACTAATGCTCCTGCTGCCTTCATGGATATGATGAACCGAGTATTCAAGGAATATTTGGATCACTTTGTGATCGTCTTTATTGATGACATCCTTATTTATTCCAAAAGCCGTGAAGATCATGAAAGCAACACTTGAGGTGATACTCCAAAAGCTTCGTGAATACAAGCTTTATGCGAAGTTGAAGAAATGCGAGTTACGGCTTGAGAAGCGCATTCCTTGGGCACGTAGTATCAAGTCATGGAATATCTATTGACTGAAGCAAAATTGAAGCAATTCAAAGTAGGAGCAACCTAAATCAATTGCCAAAATCGTAGCTTTCTCGGTTTAGTTGGTTATTATCGGAGATTCGTGGAAGGATTTTCTCGAATCGCTACTCCATTAACTTTCGGTGACTCGGAAAGATACAAAGTTCGATTTGAGCGAAGAATGTGAGAAGAGTTTTCAAGAACTTCGAGGAGATTCATTTATTTTTGTTACGACAATACCATCGGCTCGGAGGATTTGTCATCTCTGATGATGCTTTGGGCAAAGCGTTGGGATGTGTTCTCAAGCAACATGGGAAAGTCATAGCCTATGCCTCAAGACAACTCAAAGAATATGAGAGGAATTATCCTACTCATGATCTAGAGTTGGCAGTTGTTGTCTTCGCACTTAAAATTTGGAGGCATTACTTGTATGGGGAGAAAGTGGATATCTTTACGGATCATACAAGCCTCAAATATTTCTTCACTCAAAAGGAACTCACCATGCGACAACGACGTTGGCTTGAACTGTTGAAAGATTATGATCATACCATCCAATACCATCCTGGAAAAGCGAACATGGTAGCTGATGCATTGAGTAGAAGATCATATCTTGAACGAAGTCTTGGTATTGTCAGCGCAAAGGCCCATTTTGTGTGACTTGCAAAGGATGGAGATAGAGTTAAAGACTCGAGGACCCATGTGATGATGGCAAATATCTGAGTAGAACCGACTTTAATTAATAAAGTTAAAGTTGCTCAAAGCTCTACGGACACTGGTGATGCGTATGAGGAAGAAAGTGGAAGAAGGTGCTATCTTAGGAAGAAAGAATCGATGAAGAAGGAATACTTCGAGCCAACTCTAGACTTTGTGTTCCTAACGACCCTAATTTAAAGTATAAAATCATGATGGAGGCGCATAACACACCGTTTACAATCCATCCTGGGAGTACCAAAATGTATTATGATCTTCGACATACATTTTGGTGGGGCAATATGAAGAGAGAGATAGCGTTGTTTATCTCAAGGTGTCTAACGTGTCAACGAGTCAAGGCAGAGCATCAAGTACCTAAAGGTCCAATGCAACCACTTGAAATTCCAGAATGGAAGTGGGAGCACATTACCATGGATTTCATTACCGGTCTTCCCAAGGTTTCTCAAGGCATAGATGAGATTTGGGTCATTGTTGATAGATTGACCAAGTCTGCTCATTTCTTACCGATATGAGAAACTTATTCACTTGAACGTCTTGCTCTTATGTACATAAACGAGGTTGTAAGATTGCATGGTATGCCAGTATCCATAGTTTCTAATTGAGACCCAAGATTCACTTTACGATTTTGGGTTAGTTTGCAGAAAGCTATGGGCAAAGATTTACGATTTAGCTCGGCATATCATCCTTAGACGGATGGGCAGTCAGAGAGGACTATTCAAACTCTTGAAGATTTATCAAAACTCTGTGTCCTTGACTTCAAGGGAAGTTGGGACAAGTTCTTACCATTGGTGAAGTTTTCCTACAACAACATTTATCAAGCAAGTATTGGCATGGCTCCATTTGAGGTGTTGTATGGAAGAAAGTGTCGTTCTCCAGTATGCTGGGATGAGGTGGGTGAAGAAACTTTGTTGGGACCGAAGTTGGTACATATGACTACGGAAAAGATTCAAACGATCCGACAACGTATAAAAACCTCACAAGATCGATAAAAGAGTTATGATGATCTTCATCGAAAGGACGTGGAATTCGATATAGGAGATCATGTGTTGTTACGTGTTGCTCCATGGAAAGGAGTTACGAGATTTGGAAAGAGAGGAAAGCTTAATCCTCGATTCATCGACCCATTTTAATCCTCGATCGGCGAGGCTGTGGCTTATAGACTCGTTTACCGCCAAGTATATCTCGTGTTCTAACATTTTCACATATCCATGTTACGTAAATATGTGGAAGACCGAACCACATTATTGAGTTAGAACCGGATGAAATAGTGGAAGATTTGGCGTATGAAGAGGTTCTGTTCAAATCTTGGATAAGAAAGAACATATTCTACGCTCGAGTTATACCTCAAGTCAAAGTTTTGTGGAGAAACCACGATGTTGAGAAATGACTTGGGAGTTAGAATCTAAAATGAAATCAAGGTATCCTTACCTCTTGACATACAGTGCGTACCCTAATTTCAAGGCGAAATTTTATAAGAAGGGGAGGTTGTAAGACCCCAATTTTTTTAATAAAGATGATTTTTCTATAAATATCATTTTTTGAATACTATGGAGTAAATTTGATATAATGTTATAGTTGTGGGTAATATTTATAAATTTTGCAAAATATGCAAGTTGTTATATAATATTCGATTGGTTAGAGGAATATTCGTTTTAACGGGAATATTAAATGCAACGGGCACAATCATTAGTGGACCCCAAACAACGAAATTATTATCGGATTGAGAAAATGACAAAAATACTTTATGAAAATAACGGCGGGAAGTTTTACTAGTTAAGCTGTTGAAATACCCGGTGTTAAAGTAAGTAATATGTCTGGCGTGATTGCATAGTAGCACACGGTATTAATTATTGATGCTTCGTGAGAAGTCACTCGGTTTTGTTTAATTATTACTACGATGAATTGTTGCATAGTATCTCACGTTATTTGATTCAATTATTGTCAATATTTTATATATTATTAAATCAATAATTGAGATGATAAAGTTATTAATATTATTTTTTGCAATATTAACGATGTCTAGAAGTTACATCGAGGAGAGGTTTGGTCACCTAATTGCGCTCGATGGGGAGAAATCCTTATTGAAAACCCCTTTTCACGGGAGCGACACGATCGATTAATAGTGTGAATTATAATAATGATGATGAGTTTTGTTTTATTAGTATTATTAATGTAATAAAAGCAAAAAGATTTTTATATAAAATAGAATACTTTTATAAAGTTATTCGTTTTATTAGACTATAAATAGAATATATAATATTATATTATGCATAGTTTTTGTTTAGTGCAATTAGCATATATAGTTTTTGCGTAGTAAAATCTTTTTATATAAAAACATAATATTTTTATACGAGTTATTTATTTTATAAGATTTTAAATAAAATATATATATATATATATATTTAGAATATATTATATTTTATTGCATAGTGCATCATAGTATCCTTTCTATTTTCCTATAAATAGGATGCTTAGTTAGAATTGAAAACCACACGAAGTTCGGAGAATTCTTACATAATCTTGGCGTATTTCTTTAGAGTTTTAAGAAGCTTTGAGCGTAGTCTGAAGTTTTCTTCAAGAATATCCTCACCCTACCAAGTGGAATACTCTTCTTTTTACGGTAAGGGATATTATTTGTTGTACTAAATAATGGGTATTCTTTCTTTCTTATTCGTGAAGAGAACTTACATTATTCCATTCTTTATTTTTACATTGGAATAACTTTTGTATCTGTCAGGGATACCTATACTTGGTGAAATTCTTACGCTATTCCATCCTTTATTATTACGTTGGAATAACTTTTATACATGCAAAATCTTTGCATACATGGTGAAATGCTTCATTATTCCATTCTTTATTATTACATTAGAATATCACGTCTGCATGCGTTTCGCGACTGGGAATTTCGTTATTTATTATTTATTAATTGGAATAACAGTGCATGGTCTTTATCGCATGCATGGTTATTTCTTTTGTAATTCCATTCTTTATTATACTCAGTTGGTTAAAGTTTTGACTTCTATACTCAATGAAATTAGTGGAATATCCTTGATATTTGTGCTTCATCCAGTATCTTTTCATGGAAATATTCTTCTGAGCATTCTTGAGTGTTACTCTACAAAGAAGTATCATGTTGATAATTTGGACGTTATTAGTTCCTGGATAATTTAATTCTTGAACTTGTTTTATTGAATTCCTATATCATTGTCATCATCCTTATGTTTATATTATGTTGAAAGTCATCTGTGGCCTGTAGTGCATAGATGGACTTGGTATGATTAAGGCCAGGGATTATTCATTGTAATCATGACCATAATGTTACAAATGATGTAGAAAAAGTCCTCATTAGCCCGTAGTGCATTGATGGACAGTTGTTGGCATGATCCTGACTATTGATGAATACACGAATATCCTTGGCCCGTAGTGCATAGATAATTTGTGGTCGTGATACTAATGAATATCCTTGACCGTAGTGCAGGGATGATGTGGATTATTTATTAAGTTGAGTCTCAGCGATAAAAGTAATAAAAACCTTTTAAATAATAGAAGATAGTAGATTTTATTCTCTACTTGACTCTTCTAATGGATTGCTTGTTCCGCTACAGTTAAACTTGATATTTGTTATATTTTATCAGTTTAACACTGTTGAAGGCTAATGATAATTTATTCTGCGTTATCTTAGTCATAATATTTCTTACTGGGCTAGTTGAGATCACCCCTTTTGCTTTCATTGTTCTCTTCAGGAAATGAGAACATAGCAGGGACTAGTCGGGGAGCGGAGTGACGGTCCAGATGATAGCATTAGTAGTCCTCACTATTCTATGAAATAGTGTGATAATAAATGTAATGAGGACTTATTTTGAGTTTGAATACTATCTAGAAGATAATATTTGTATTAAAACTCACAGCTCATGTTGTATATTTAAGGTTGTATTTGTATTCTGTACCATGTATTTGGCGACTCAGAATATGTGATGTATACATATTTTGGGGGCGTCACACCATTCTTTATTATTCTGTTGGAATAACCTGTCTACGCGGGCTACCGCATGTATGGTGAATTCTTCTGTTATTCTATTCTTTATTATTCCGTTGGAATAACCTGTCTATGTGGACTACCGCATGCATAGTGAATGATCCTTCGTATTCATTCCTTATTAAATTGTAGAAATGATCTGTCTACGTGGATTACCTCATGGCGGGCAAAAATCCATTTGTAGTTTCATATATTCTATTATACTCAGTTAGTTAAAGTTTTGGCTTCTATACTCCATAAAATTAGTAAAATATCTTGGATATTTGCGCTTCATCCAGTATCTTTTCATGGAAATATTCTTCTGAGCATTCTTGAATTTTACTCCACAAAGTAGTATTATGTTGACAATTTGGACGTTATTTATTTCTAGATAAATTAAATTATAAATCTTTAAAATTTATCTTGAACTTGTTTTATTGAATTATTATGTCATTGTCATCATCCTCGTGTTTATATTGTGATGAAAGTCATCTCTGGCTTACGTCCATAGATGGACTTGGTATGATTATGACCAGGGATTATTCGGTATAATCATGACCATAATGTGACGAATGATGTGGTGAAAGTCCTCATTGGCCTATAGTTCATTGATGGACAGTTGTTGGTATGATTATGACCAGGGATTATTCGGTATAATCATGACCATTGATGATTACATGAATATCCTTGGTAGTGATGCGGGGATGATTCAATTTTATTTATTAAAATTTGAGTCTCAACGATAAAGTTGATGAAAAACTTTTTAAATCATAGAAGATAGTAGATTTTATGCCTACTTGACTCTTCTAATGGATTGCTTATTCATTGCGATTCTTGATCTAAAACTTGTTGTCTATTATATTCTATCGGTTGTTATATTGTTGAAGGCTAAGGATAATTTATTCTCGCATTATCTTAGTCCTAATATTTCTTCTTGGGCTAGTTGAGCTCACCTTTCTTTCACTATTCTCTCTTCGAGAAAAGAGAATATAGTTTGGAGACGAGTCGGGGAAGCAGGTTAACATCCGGATGGTTTGTTTTAGTAGTCCTCACTATTCTATAAAATAGTGTGACAATAAATGTAATGAGGACTCCATTGAGTGTGGATATTGTCTAGATGACAATATTCTTATTAAAAAACTCTTAGATTATGTTTTGTCGTATTTTACATGACTATTGTATAATTAAGTTGTATTTGAATTTTGTACCATGTATTTGGCGACTCAAGATGGGTGATGTATACCTATTTTGGGGGAGTGACACCATATATGTACTTTGAGATATATACTACCTATTACAATAAACAAAACACAAATCTATTACACGGATTAAAAGATATGGAAGCTACTGGCTGGTTGTTGAGCCATGACCACTTTGCCGACCGACCGCACCACTTGCTACAGGTTACCCAGAAACTAAAGAACAACTCTAACAGTGACTTTGAGCCTCTATAACTTCTTGTTATATGTAGGTTAAAGCATGATTTTGGTCTGATGTTGTACTACTGTATGAGTACTATAACATTCATTCTTGTCGAAACCCAGAATCATCAACAGTAGCAAATTAGATCAAGGTCAAAATGGTCCCTAGGCCACAACCAACTAAAACACAAAAACTCAAGAACACCTATAGCGACACTTCCTGTCACTATAGGGCTTTAGCGACAGACAGTAATTGTTTTCTAAGAAATTAATTAATAAAAATTAGAAATAATTAATAAATAAATATAAAAATAGTTTTAAAAATTATTTTAAGTTATTATAAATCACTTTTAATATTTTTACATAAATTTAATAAATATTTTATTTTATTTGGACATTTCAAAGGCCTCATATATGCAAAACATAAGCAGATAAAAGAGATGAAGCAAGCATAGAACAAAAACGCTGAAGAACACTCAACACTCAACTCTACGATCCGAAAAAGAAAGCTTGCTCAGCTACTCAGTTCTTTCGAACACAAGCTTAACGGCAACTGAGTAGCACCATTCAAGAACTCAACTATTATCAAGTGAAGTAAGAAATTCTGTAAGACCCCAAGTTTTATGAATAAAGATTATTTTTTCTCGAAGAAATTTTTTTGAATATTATGCTGTGGATTTGATATAATGTTATAGTTATGGGTAATATTTACAAATTTTTCAAAGTAAGCAAGTGGTTTTAAAATATTCGATTGGTTGGGGAATATTCGTTTTAACAGGAAATATTCGTACGACGACACAATCATTGGTGGACCCCACAAACAGAAGTATTATAGTATTTAGAAAATGACATAATATCTTTTTATAAAAATAAAGGCGAAAGTTTTACCGTTAAACTGTTGAACTACCCGGTGGTAAAAGAACAGTAATATGCGTGGTTGCATAGTATCACACGGTATTGATTATTGATGCTTATGTGAGAAGTCACTCAGTTATACTCAATTATTGCTATAGTTATTGCTGCATAATATCTCTCATATTATTGATTCAATTATTATCATAATATCATCTGCATAATATTTATTATTATTAAATCAATAATTGAGACGACAAAGTTATTTATATTATTATTTTCAATATTGACAATGTCTAGAAAGTTCTATCAAGGAGAGGTTTGGTAACCTAATTGCGCGCCAATAGGGAGAAATCCTTATCAAAAAACCCATTCTTTTCTGGGAATGATCTGGTTTTTAAATATTGTGAGTTATAATATTAATGAATAAGTTCGTGTTGATTAAAGATGAAATTGATATTTCTATTTTGTTGAGATTATTAGTGTTAATGGAAATCGATATTTATTTCGATAATAATTGATTTCTGGAGGTTATATTGACCAATCGGGTAATTAATCGTATAAATGAGCAATTAATTGCTATTAATTCACATGCTTATAACTATTTGTTCACATGTGTGTACTAATGATTCACATGCATGTACTATTAGGGGAGCTGGTGCAAGATTGATAAAACTTGCATGACTAAATTAAAAATGGAGGTATAGATGAAGGTACTATTGTAAGATCCCCAACTTTTATGAATAAAGATTAATTTTTCTCGAAATATATTTTTGAATATTATGGTGTGGATTTGATATAATGTTATAGTTGTGGGTAATATTTATAAATTTTGCAAAGTAAGTAAGTGGTTATATAATATTCGATTGGTTGGGGAATATTCGTACGATGGCACAATCATTGGTGGACCACACAACGAAAGTATTGTAGTAGTTAGAAAATGACAGAATTATCTTTTTATAAAAATAACGGCGAATGTTTTACCGTTAAACTGTTGAACTACCCAGTGATAAAAGTACAGTAATACGCGTGGTTGCATAGTAGCATACAGTATTGATTATTGATGCTTACGTGAGAAGTCACTCAGTTATACTCAATTATTGCTACAGTAATTGCTGCATAATATCTTTCATATTATTGATTCAATTATTGTCACAAAATCATCTACATGATATTTTATATTATTAAATCAATAATTGAGACGACAAAGTTATTCATATTATTATCTACAATATTGACAATGTCTAAAAAGTTCTGTCAATAGAGGTTTGGTCACCTAATTGCGCGTCAATAGGGAGAAATCCTTATCGGAAAGCCCCCTCTTTTCTGGAAATGATCTGGTTGTTAAATATTGTGAGTTATAATATTAATGATGAATAAGTTCGTGTTGATAAAGATGAAATTGATATTTCCATTATGTTGGGATTATTAGTGTTAGTAGAAATCAACATCTATTTTGATAATAATGGATGTATGGAGGTTATATTGACTAATCGGGTAATTAATCGGATAAATAAGTAATTAATTGCTATTAATTCACATGCTTATAACTATTTGTTCACATGTGTGTACTATTGATTCACATGCATGTAAAGGTGGTGCAAGATTGATAATACTTGCATGACTAAATTAAAAATGGAGGTATAGATGAAGGTACTATACTGTAATTATTTTTTTCACATGATTGTACTATTGAGTCACATGATTGTACTATTGATTCACAAGATGTACTATTAGGGGAGGTGGTGCAAGTTTGATAATACTTACATGACTAAATTAAAAATGAAGAAAAAGATGAAGGTATTATACTATAATATTTCGAGCTCCAAAACGTGCAATTATCGAAACTATATTTTCCTATAAATAGAAGCTCATTCTTCTTTCATTCTCACCAATTCACTAAGACTCACAAGAGCGATTATAGAGAGAAGCTATAGAGAGAAAGAAGAAGAGAAGTCTGCTAGCTCACTATTCCAGTATCCAGTCTTCTTCTGAGGTAAGGGATATTATTTTTTTCAGTATTCATAAGGAATAATATTTTCTTCCATACTCTGTAGAATGTGAGTAATATTATTTCGCCTCGTATTCCTGATTATACCCTCATTTTGTAGAATATTGCTTCTATACTCCGTGAAATTAGTAGAATATCCTTGAAATTTGTGAAATTAGTAGAATATTCTTGTTAAATTTTAAGTTTTTCATGTCGGAGTACTGTCCATGAGTAGTATTCATTTTTACGGTACTATTCACAAATTACTATTCATGGGGTACTATTCATAAAGTATTATGCATGGGTACTATTCACAAAGTACTATTCATAAGTACTATTCACAAAGTACTATTCATGGGGTACTATTCTTGAAGTACTATTCACAGGGTACTATTCACTCGGGTACTATTCACCCGAGGAATTATTCATGATAAAAATCATGTTTGATACAATATTATTCTTGAATTTTACTCCACAAAGCAGTATCATGTTGATAATTTGGACATTATTGAATTCTAGATATATTAAGTTATAAATCTTTAAAATTTTATCCTTTGCTTTCTTTTAATTGAATTCTTATATCATTGTCATCATCATCATGCTTATATTGTGATAAAAGTCATATGTGGCTTACGGGCATAGATGTAGTGTTGATTGGTATGATTATGACCAGGAATTATTCAGTATAATCATGACCGTAATGTTATAAATGATGTGGTAAAAATCCTCATTGGCCTGTAGTGCATTGATGGACAGTTGTTGGTATGATTATGACCAGGGATTATTCGGTATAATCATAACCATTGATGATTACATGAATATCCTTGGCTCGTAGTGCAGGGATGATTCGATGATGTGGTTTATTTATAAAGCCGAGTCTCAACGATAAAATTGATGATCAACTTTTTAAATCATAGAAGATAGTAGATATCATGCTCTACTTGACTCTTCTAATGGATTGCTTGTTCCGCTGCACTTAAACTTGATGTTTATTATGTTTTATCAGTTTAACACTGTTGAAGGCTAACTATAATTTATTCTGCATTATGTTAGTCATAATATTTCTTACTAGGCTAGTTGAGCTCACCCTTTGTTTTCATTGTTCTCTTCAAGAAATGAGAACATAGCTGGGACTAGTCGGGAAACGGAGTGACGGTCGAGATGTTTGCATTAGTAGTCCTCACTATTCAGTGAAATAGTGTGATAATAAATGTATTGAAGACTCCATTTGAGTTTGAATACTGTCTAGAAGACAATATTCGTATTAAACTCTCTGCTTATGTTTTGTTGTATTTTACACGACAGTTGTATAATTAAGTTGAATTTGAATTTTATACCATGTATTTGGCGACTCAGAATGGGTGATGTATACCTATTTTGGGGACGTCACAGTTGGTATCAAAGCTTAGGGATATGATCACTGGCTGAGATGTGAGACAAGAACTAGGAGGAGAGAGACGGGGAATTCCTTCGCTAGTATGACCTATATAAGTTTATTTGGTATTTAATTGGTCGGTCAGGGTATAGGGATAATATGTGACATGTCAATTAACCCTTGTTTTGTGGCAGTATTTGATAATGGCATCCGAAAATGTTGAGATAAGCAATGAAGCACATGAGACCGTTGAGTCACCAACGATCAATACCCAGGATAATGTGCATCAGGATGGCAATAATCCTCAGGAAAACAACAACGCTGACCAAGTGATGAACGATGGGATGTTCAGAGGCTTTATGCAATTCATGCAACTTCAGGCGAGAATAACTCCTGTTCAAAATGCAAGTGGAAACACTGGCAACTCTTGAACGGTCACCGCTAAACAGTTTAAGGAGCTGGGACCACCGGAGTTTATTGGAGAGCCAAAAACACTTAAGGCAGAGACGTGGATAAAGCAGATCACCAAGATATTTGATGTCTTGGGATGCTCTGAGGAGCAAAAGGTTCCCTTTGTCACCTTCATGTTGCGAGGAGAGGAAGATTACTGGTGGGAATCAGAAGCGTACTCGACTTTGTCATGATCAAGATGTCTTGGAAGAAATTCCAAGAACTGTTGAACGACAAGTACTTTCCGAAAGTATTCGTCACATGAAGGAGGTAGAGTTCATCAAGCTAGAAACGTAATAATATGGCCGTGTCACGCGATCGAAGCTAAGTTTGCTTAGTTGTCCCGATTCGTCCCCACTTGGTTGATAATGAGGAGAGAATGACGCGATGTTTCTAAGAGGTTTGAAACCCAAGATACGTCGATACTTAATTTCTCACAAACCGTGTTTGTATTCGGATGTTGTAAATAGGGCTCAATTATTGGAGCGCGATAACGAGTCAACCCAACCAAGAGAGAGCGGTAAATTATAAAATTATAATACTAGTGGTAGCGATGTCGAGCGGTGGACAACAAACGTGGAGGAAATCAACATGCCAGAAATGATAACCACTTCGGTGGTAATCATAGCCAAGATAATAAAAGCGGAAATTTCAAGAAGAGGAGATTCAACAATGATGGAAAGACATCATCATCAGCACCTGCTGTTAAGGAAGAGGAATGATAACCAATCGTATGTTACAAATGCAGAGGGGAGGGACATATCAGTCCGAACTGTACGCAGCAATCCAAAGCAAGTTAGAATTGTGGAAGAGAAGGTCACCTAGCACGATTTTGTCGTATACCGAAGTCAAGTCTAGCTGGGATGGAGGCATCAAAGGCCGTCCCAGACAAGACAAAACCGGTAGTTCAAGGGAGAGCGTTTGTCGTAACATCCCAAAAAGTGAGGAATCCGAACGAGATGATCACAGGTAAGCTAATCATAAACTCTAGCGAAGTCTATACCTTATTTGATACCAGTTCTATCCATTCTTTTATTTCTCCTACTTGCGCTCAACGTTTAAATTTAACTATAACGACCCCAAAATTTATACAATAAAATTCTCTTTCTCGATCGTTAACAATATAACTTTATTCTATCTTTACATCATTATTCGATATTAAAATCACTAAAAATGCGAAATATTTAAAACTTTTATACATTTCCTACTTTATTGCCCTAAATCGCAACCTTTACATTACATCTCTTCGATTCAAATTTATATCATGAATCGTTACAACAAAATGACTATACAAAGTCTTACATCATAAATAGATATCCATATACACCGGATAACTCAACTTACAATTCAACAACATGTTAAATTTAAAATTTTAAATACATTTCCCATAAAACATAAGTAATCTTCGTGAATATAGATTTCTATAATTCACGTAGCACATATCCTTACCTTAAATCTTTAACCTGCAAAAATGGTTATTTGCAAGGTTGAGCTTGACAGCCCAGCAAAATCTAACAATTTTTATGCATCACATAGCACATAATAACATAATCAACATGTATCTCATAAACATTGGACTAACACAACATACATGTTGCATTTCATATAACAAGTATAAAGATTGAGTTTCTTACTCAATAAACATTCATTATTCAATCAACGTAGTCATAAATTGACTTTAACATTTCATACTTTCAATATATATAGAACCCTCATGCTCTTTGCAACAAATATTTAAAACAGTTCATCATCAAGTTCACATAACAAATAGGAACTGAAAGACTTGCCTTGATCGTTGTTTACCAATAACAGTTTAACAGCTTACAGTTATCTGCACTTCACGTGCCCTACACAATTATATAATTATACACATCAACTATTAGTCACATAACAACACATAGTAATTGTAATGTAAACTCTACTCCACATCTCATAATCTTTCCTATTAATTAGCACACAATGTTCAATTAGATTGTGTAACTTTTCGACTTATGTAATATTCAAAATTTATTCAAGTGTTTAAATCTTGCTAGGAATCATTATTGGTTTTATATTAAACCCATTTCATATTTTATAATTTCCATTTCATTTGACTTAAAATACTTTTTACGTTCATTAACACTTATCACAAAGCGTTTAAGCGTTTATTAAAGATATGTGGATTTGCCTCTCTTGTGTATGCTTACTATGCTTCTATAATTTATCTAATACATCATTATATTAATGTTAAGCATCATTATATTTACTAAAATTCATGTTTTATAACTTAGAACAACATTTTTTATCGTCAAGAGCACTACACTAGCATGCGTGCATGCCCGACGCCCTCCAATTGCCTCTAAAAACACAACAGTCCTAAAGACAACTATTTTGACCCTTCATAACGATTTCAAATTGAAAATCTTAAAGAATAAACGTTGTAGGTCTACTCGTCCTCGTTCCGGATCATCTTGATTCAGCTCAATCGGAGTTCGTATGAAAATGTAATGTTCATTTTAGTAAAACATGTCCAGTCAGGTTTTTTTCCCAAAATTCGGCTAGGCAGCCTACCCCCCGCCGGGGCGGGGGTTTTTGTACTAGGAGGGCCCGCCAGGGTGGGGGTCCCTTCTGCTAATTCGCGATTTCAGCTATAGAACACTACGAAAAGCTAAATTAGGCCTCCAAGCTCCTTTCTAACAACCATACCAACCTACCCAAGGTGTAATATGTTTACAGAAACATAAATTAATGTTTCTAACACGTTTCTAACCACATAAACAACATAAACATCAAAGATTACAACCTTTAATTTCACTATTTCTCTTATTTTCTCTTCTTTTGACATTCATAGCGAAATTCTTCGCTGTGAATTCGTTTTTAAACCAATTCAAGTAATTCCAATTATGATAACTCATATTCTTAACATACTAACATAATACATGATCAATTTCAACAATAAATCATAACCAAACATCAATTTGATAGTTTCAAAAGCCATTTTTCAAAAATTAATTCACAAAAGATCATTATGAACAAAATTCCTCTTGTTTATCAAAATTACATGGATTAAATTGCTAGAACAACCATATAACTCATAATCAAACACTATGAACATGATTTCATCATGTTCATCATATCTTTGTGAATTGAAACCTTTGAATAACTATAAAAATCTCATGTAAGCGTATACATGAAAACATATGAACACCATATATGCATATAAATTCACAATCATGAAAACCTAATATTACAAGGACTAAATACAAAACATCTTAATTTAATATCAGGGTTAGTTTGATACCTTTCTAGGTTGAATTAGGAGAAAAGATGGAGATGATGAAAGCTTTTCTTTTGTTTTCTTAAGGTTTCCCTTCTTCTTCTTCTTCTTCTTCTTCCTCTTCTTGTTCCCTTTGTTCTTAGTTTAGACTTAGATTTAGAAATCTAACGTAACTTAGTGTATATACAATATACATATAACACATATAATTATAGAATATGTAACTCACAATATAATTACATATACTAATTATCAATTTAATATATAAGTTACAAAAAATTAGAATTTTAAAAGCCCTAAGGATTATTTGGCAAAACCATATTAAAATAATGATTTAATCATTCCTTAAGCCTTGTTTGACAAAACAAGATTAAAATAAGAATTTCAAAAGATCTAAGGCTTTGTTTGGTAAAACCAAATTAAAACTCTTTTAATTTATTTTCATAAGTCATTTATAATATAGTTTATTGTCCCACATTGTTTACTTGGATTTCCATATCCAATTTTAATTAAATAAAATAATTACCACATACTAAATAAATTTCTCACTTAACCAAATATCACAAAATTATAATCTCATTATAATTTTATTTAATAATTAATATATCACTTTAATTATTAAATTAAGACATCAATATAGCAACTCATGTAATCTTTAACAACTCTCTAACTATTAAATTAAATTAGAGTATTATCTAATAAATTTAATTCATAAATATATACTAACAACAATCACATAAATAAAATATTTATTTAATTTAATAAATATTTTAAATTACAAATAAAATTCTGGATTGTTACATCATTCCCTCCTTACAAGGATTTTGTTCCTAGAATCACAACTTAAATAATTCATTCGTCACATTCTTCCCTCCTTATAAGGATTTCGTCCTCGGAACCACCGAAACCCTACCTTACTCAGGTTTTCGTCAAATCTCTTCGTTGAATAACTTCAACACATGACCTTATTATAAGTTTTATATTTCCTACTACATTCATTTCTTCAACAAATTCTAGGTTTTATTTCATAACTTTTACTTGAACTCAATTATATTCTGAGTATTATATATTCTTTAACCCATTCATTTCATTTTCTAAAGATCGTTATCATAAACACTCGGGATATTACATTCACCCATTCTTCTAAGAATTTCGTCCTCGAAATTTTTATTTATTAATCTTTATTCATTCAATCTATCAAAATAGATTTTACGTTTATATTTTATTCATTCATTGGGTTTTATAATCACTTCTTTCCACAAAGATCTTTCTAAAATTATTAACTTTTCTATTAAAAGTTTTACATTATTCTTTGATAACCCATCTCCTTCTCATTTCAAAATTTCTTTTCTAACTTATTTAATATATTCATCATTAAGTTATCGCATTCTACGACTTACTTCTTTATAAGGAATATCATCTTTACCACATTCGCTTTTAGAATACCAAGAATCTTCCACAATTGCTCAATAATTGGGAGCGATTATGAATAACTTCGAGAATTTAAAAATTCTAAATCATCTTGAGGGTCACAAGGCGATGAACTCTATTCTCGATTTACTAGTGCTTCAACTCAATCCTTCACATCATTAAACAAGAGTGTTTAACAATCACAAAGACCTGAAAAACACCTCCTCACGCACACTAAGTGGCGACTTTATTGTACCACTACGTTGGGCATAACGTAGTGTTTTATAACGACTATATGCGTTACGCTTTCCGAACCATTGTCCCCAAAAATATGTCCCCTTATAGGGTTGTTCACCTCGACTTTTCAACATCCGAATCCTTGCACCAAAACAATTTGGCTTGGCATAACTTTTCAATAAGCGCTTGAATTTCATGAACATCTTTCAATAATCGTCTAAATTTGAATCAAATAGCATAGACTTCTGCAATAATTCGAACATCAATCGAAATACACACACACACACACACACACATATATATATATATATATATATATATTCTCATATTTTAAAGAAACCTCAAAATCCTTTTATGGCGTCATGATTATGACGTTGTCATACTACATCTCACCATAATGGGTGATTTGTCATTTGATCACATCCAACACCAGGTTCCATTGCATTGATGACTCCATCGTATATCATATCACCCGATACATATAATTAAAATATATTTTGAAAATTTAAAAAAATCATTTTTTTTCTCTAGCCGAAACAAATAGCATAGATACGTGAATAATAGTACTGTTTTAAAAATTCTTTGGTTCACTAGTGTGATCCAACATTTTTCAAAAATTAAAAGTACAACCATTGGCACGAAGTCAATAAATTTCAAAAATCTAGCAAAGCTAGAAGATTTGGAAAAACCTATGTCTTCACTTTCTATACTGATCCATTGCTTAATAGGTCTATCTATTCCTATCATCCTCAATACTCCATTCATACTTAATTATACCCTAGTTCATCAAACTTATCGCACATTGGAAGTTCAGGACTTGCCACAATAATATGAGTTTAAGAACTTATCCTATTCAGACCATAGGCGTTCATTCGCTGAGGGGTTCAAAACATACCATATTATTATGAGTCACGAACTTACCATATGCATTAGTTTTAAAAACCACACCTAGTCCTAATATTATCTGACTATTCTTAATAGTTTCTAACTATCAAACATACCAATGAGAAAAGAATCACATTTTCGCCACATATAACATTGATGCGCGACACCAACATTCCAATGATTATCAATGTGATAAACTGAGTGCAAGCACAAAACCCTCGCCCATACAAAGATTTTTACAACTCATCCATCACATGAGTCCTCAATTGAAATTCCACCGAACTATATCTTACTCTTAACTTGCTCTTTGCTCGATACGAATTTCTCATATCACATCATCTATAACTCCTCGTGAGTTATCTCGTACTATTTCATAGTACACCATCTTCATAGCATTAAGTTATAATTATTCAAACATTACAGAACATCTTTCTTTTGTAACATAAACAGATCACGTTGTGATCTTATTCTATAACCATATCCCTTAAAATTCTTTTCTTAACTCGTGATCGTTTTGTTTTACGATCCTCTTTCTTTCCTTTTTCATCATTTATGACACTATTCGTTATCTTGGATATTGGAGTTAGGTAACTCCCATTTCTTATATACATATCTCTTCAGGATTCTTCTTTGAATCTTCTTGTTTATATAACAATTCTTCCTTTAAGAATTTCTAACTTCATTTACATCGTTCAACGTTTCATTCAAGTTCTACATTTTCATCATACGTATCCATTTTCTAGACTTGGTACACATCGAGTCTCTACCAGTTTCAATATGGTACGCTGAGTGGTTTCCCACAAACAACCAATAAACTAGGTTTAGAGTTGCTAGTTTGTATATACCTCCGCTCTATGAAGGAATCGTTTAACCCAGATACAATACATCAACTTCTTAACTTCTTTACCAATCTCTTCTTATAGACATTGTCTATTTGATAACACCTTACATCCTTATTATTGGAGTTGGGTAACCCCACATTAATATTCCTTATAACCATGCGAGATTCTTCTTTAAATTCTCTCACGCATGTTTTAAACCATTCTTTATAAATTTCTTAAATTACTTCTTATTATTCAAATTCTATCTGAGCTTATTCTTTATCATTTTCACATCTCTTCTCTAAGGTTATAGCCTAAGGTACCCTTACCTAAGGTTTCTAACCTATCAGCTTTGATGCCAACTGTAACGATCCCAAAATTTATACAAAAAGATTCTCTTTCTCGATTGTTAACAATACAACTTTAATCTATCTTTACATCATTATTCGATATTCAAATCACTAAAAATGCGGAATATTTAAAACTTTTATATATTTCCTTCTTTATTGCCCTAAATCACAACCTTTACATTACATCTCTTCGATTCAAATTTATATCATGAATCGTTACAACAAAATGACTATACAAAGTCTTACATCATAAATAGATATCCATATACACCGGATAACTCAACTTACAATTCAACAACATGTTACATTCAAAATATTAAATACATTTCCCATAAAACATAAGTAATCTTCGTGAATATGGATCTCTATAATTCATGTAGCACATATCCTTACCTTAAATCTTTAACCTGCAAAAATGGTTATTTACAAGGTTGAGCTCAACAGCCCAGCAAAATCTAACAGTTTTCATGCATCACATAGCACATAATATCATACTCAACATGTATCTCATAAGCATTGGACTAACACAACATACATGCTGCATTTCATATAACAAGTATAAAGATTGAGTTCCTTACTCAATCAACATTCAATATTCAATCAACGTAGTCATAAATTGACTTTAACGTTTCATACTTTCAATATATATAGAACCCTCATGCTCTTTGCAACAAATATTTAAAACAGTTCATCATCAAGTTCACATAACAAATAGGAATTGAAAGACTTGCCCTGATCGTTGTTTACCAATAACAGTTTAACAACTTACAGTTATCTGCACTTCACGTGCCCTACACAATTATATAATCATACACATCAACTATTAGTCACATAACAACACATAGTAATTTTAATGTAAACTCTACTCCACATCTCATAATATTTCCTATTAATTAGCACACAATGTTCAATTAGATTGTGTTAACTTTTCGACTTATGTAATATTCGAAATTCATTCAAGTGTTTAAATCTTGCTAGGAATCATTATTGGTTTTATATTAAACCGATTTCATATTTTATAATTTCTATTTCATTTGACTTAAAATACTTTTTACGTTCATTAACACTTATCACGGCATTTCGACGTTTATTCGTCATACGCCCGATTTGCCTCTCTTGTGTATGCTTACTATGCTTCTATAATTTATCTAATACATCATTATATTAATGTTAAGCATCATTATATTTATTAACATTCATATTTTATAACTTAGAACAACATCTTTTATCGTCAAGAGCACTACACTAGCATATGTGCATGCCCGACGCCCTACGATTGCCTCCAAAAACACAACAGTCCTAAACACGACCATTTTGACCCTTCATAACGATTTTAAATTGAAAACCTTAAAGAATAAAAGTTGTAGGTCTACTCGTCCTCGTTCCGGATCATCTTGATTCAGCTCAATCGGAGTTCGTATGAAAACGTAATGTTCATTTTAGTAAAACATGTCCAGTAAGTTTTTTTTTCCCAAAATTCAGCTAGGCAGCCTACCCCCCTCCGGGGCGGGGGTTTTTGTACTAGGGGGGCCCGCCGGCGCGGGGGTCCCTACTGCTAATTTGCGATTTCAGCTCTAGAACACTACGGAAAGCCAAATTAGGCCTCCAAGCTCTTTTCTAACAACCATACCAACCTACCCAAGGTGTAATATGTTTACAGAAACATAAATTAATATTTCTAACACATTTCTAACCACATAAACAACATAAACATCAAAGATTACAACCTTTAATTTCACTATTTCTCTTATTTTCTCTTCTTTTGACATTCATAGCGAAATACTTCGCTGTGAATTCGTTTTTAAACCAATTCAAGTCATTCCAATTGTGATAACTCATATTCTTAACATACTAACATAATACATGATCAATTTCAATAATAAATCATAACCAAACATCAATTTGATAGTTTCAAAAGCCATTTTTCAAAAATTAATTCACAAAAGATCATTATGAACAAAATTCCTCTTGTTTATCAAAATTACATGGATTGAATTGCTAGAACAACCATATAACTCATAATCAAATGCTATGAACATGATTTCATCATGTTCATCATATCTTTGTGAATTGAAACCTTTGAACAACTATAAAATTCTCATGTAAGCGTATACATGAAAACATATGAACACCATATATGCATATAAATTCACAATCATGAAAACCTAATTTTATAAAGACTAAATACAAAATATCCTAATTTATTATCAGGGTTAGTTTGATACCTTTCTAGGTTGAATTAGGAGAAAAGATGGAGATGATTAAAGCTTTTCTTTTGTTTTCTCAAGGTTTCCTTCTTCTTCTTCTTCTTCTTCTTCTTCTTCTTCTTCTTCTTCTTCTTCCTCTTCTTTCTCTTCTTGTTCCCTTTGTTCTTAGTTTAGACTTAGATTTAGAAATCTAACGTAACTTAGTGTATATACAATATACATATAACACATATAATTATAGAATATGTAACTCACAATATAATTACATATACTAATTATCAATTTAATATATAAGTTACAAAAAATTAGAATTTTAAAAGCTCTAAGGATTGTTTGGCAAAACCATATTAAAATAATGACTTAATCATTCCTTAAGCCTTGTTTGACAAAACAAGATTAAAATAAGAATTTCAAAAGCTCTAAGGCTTTGTTTGGTAAAACCAAATTAAAACTCTTTTAATTTATTTTCATAAGTCATTTATAATATAGTTTATTGTCCCACATTGTTTACTTGGATTTCCATATCCAATCTTAATTAAATAAACTAATTACCACATACTAAATAAATTTCTCACTTAACGAAATATCACAAAATTATAATCTCATTATAATTTTATTTAATAATTAATATATCACTTTAATTAATAAATTACGACATCAATATAAAAACTCATGTAATCTTTAACAACTCTCTAACTTTGTTAAATTAAATTAGAGTATTATCTAATAAATTTAATTCACAAATATATATACTAACAACAATCACATAAATAAAATATTTATTTAATTTAATAAATATTTTAAATTACAAATAAAATTTTGGATTGTTACATCATTCCCTCCTTACAAGGATTTTGTTCCTAGAATCACAACTTAAATAATTCTTTCGTCACATTCTTCCCTACTTATAAGGATTCCATCCTCGGAATCACCAAAACCCTACCTTACTCAGGTTTTCGTCAAATCTCTTTGTTGAATAACTTCAACACATGACCTTAATATAGGTTTTATATTTCCTACTACATTCATTTCTTCAACAAATTCTAGGTTTTATTTCAGAACTTTCACTTGAACTCAATTATATTCTGAGTATTATATATTCTTTAACACATTCATTTCCTTTTCTAAAGATCGTTATCATAAACACTCGGGATATTACATTCACCCATTCTTCTAAGAATTTCGTCCTCGAAATTTTGATTTATTAATCTTTATTCATTCAATTTATCAAAATAGATTTTACGTTAATATTTTATTCATTCATTGGGTTTTATAACCACTTCTTTCCACAAAGATCTTTCTACAATTATTAACTTTTCTATTAAAAGTTTTACATTATTCTTTGATAACCCATCTCCTTCTCATTTCAAAATTTCTTTTCTAACTTATTTAATATATTCATCATTAAGTGTCGCATTCTACGACTTACTTCTTTATAAGGAATATCATCTTTACCACATTCGGCTTTTAGAATAGCAAGAATCTTCCACAATTGCTCAATAATTGGGAAGCAGTATGAATAACTCAGGAATTTAAAAAAATTCTAAATCATGCTGAGGGGTCACAAGACCGTGAACTCTATTTTCGATTTACTAGTGCTTCAACTCAATCCTTCACACTACAAACCAGAGTGTTTAACAATCACAAAGACTGAAAACACCCTCCTCACATACACTAGGTGGCTGACTATTGTACCACTATATGTTAAACATAACGTAGTGTTTTGTGATGACTATATGCGTTACATTCAGAATCATTGTCCCCGAAAACATGTCCCCTTATAGGGTTGTTCACCTCAGCTTTTTCAACATCTGAATCCGCATCGAAACAATTTCGTTTGGCATAACTTTTCAATAAACGCTTGAATTTCATGAACATCTCTCAATAATCGTCTAGCTGAATCAAATAACATAGACTTCTACAACAATTCAAACATCAATCGAAATATACATATATATATATTCTCATATTTTAAAGAAACCTCAAAATCCTTTTATGGCGTCATGATTATGACGTTGTCATACTACATCTCACCATAATGGGTTGACGATCATATGATCACATCCAACATCAGGTTCCATTGCATTGATGACTCCATCGTTTATCATATCACCCGATACATATAATTAAAATATATTTTGAAAATTTAAAAAAATCATTTTTTTTCTCTAGCCGAAACAAATAGCATAGATACGTGAATAATAGCACTGTTTTAAAAATTCTTTGGTTCACTAGTGTGATCCAACATTTTTCAAAAATTAAAAGTACAACCATTGGCACGAAGTCAATAAATTTCGAAAATCTAGCAAATCTAGAAGATTTGGAAAAGCCTATGTCTCCACTTTCTATACTGATCCATTTCTTAATAGGTCTATCTATTCTTATCATCCTCAATACTCCATTCACACTTAATTATACCCTAGTTCATCAAACTTACCGCATATTAGAAGTTCAGGACTTGCCACAATAATATGAGTTTAAGAACTTATCCTAGTCAGACCATAAGCGTTCCTTCGCTAAGGGGTTCAAAACATACCATATTATTATGAGTCACGAACTTACTATATGCATTAGTTTTAAAAACCGCACCTAGTCCTAATATTATCTGACTATTCTTAATAGTTTCTAACTATCAAACATACCAATGAGAAAAGAATCACCTTATCACCATATATATATTGATAGCGTGACACCAACATTCCAATGATTATCAATGTGATAAACTGAGTGCAAGCACAAAACCCTCGCCCATACAAAGATTTGTACAACTCAGCCATCACATGAGTCCTCAATTGAAATCCCACCTAACTCTATCTTACTCTTAACTTGCTCTTTGCTCGATACGAATTTCTCATATCATATCATCTATAACTCCTCGTGATTTATCATGTACTATTTCATAGTACAACATCTTCATAGCATTAAGCTATAATTATTCAAACAAAACAGACCATCTTTCTTTTGTAACATAAACAGATCACGTCGTGATCTTATTCTATAATCATCTCCCTTAAAATTCTTTTTTTAACTCGTGATCGTTTTGTTTTACGATCCTCTTTCTTTCCTTTTTCATCATTTACGACACTATTCGTTATCTTGGATATTGGAGTTAGGTAACTCCCATTTCTTATCTACATATCTCTTCAAGATTCATCTTTGAATCTTCTTGTTTATATAACAATTCTTCCTTTAAGAATTTCTAACTTCATTTACATCGTTCAACATTTCATTCAAGTTCTACATTTTCATCATACGTATCCATTTTCTAGACTTGGTACACATCGAGTCTCTACCAGTTTCAATATGGTACGCTGTGTGGTTTCCCACAAACAACCAATAAACTAGGTTCAGAGTTGCTAATTCGTATATACCTCCGCTCTATGAAGGAATCGTTTAACCCAGATACCATACATCAACTACTAAAGAGTAAAACTGTACCATACTTAACTATAACTTCTATTCTTAACTTCTTTACCAATCTCTTCTTATAGATATTGTCTATTTGATAACACATTACATCCTTATTATTGGAGTTGGGTAACCCCACATTAATATTCCTTATAACCCTGCGAGATTCTTCTTTGAATCCTCTCACGCATGTTTTAAACCATTCTTTATAAATTTCTTAAATTACTTCTTATTATTCAAACTCTATCTGAGCTTATTCTTTATCATTTTCACATCTCTTCTATAAGGTTATAGCCTAAGGTACCCTTACCTAAGGTTTCTAACCTATCATCTTTGATACCAACTATAACGACCCCAAAATTTATACAATAACATTCTCTTTCTCGATCGTTAGCAAAACAACTTTAATCTATCTTTACATCATTATTCGATATTAAAATCACTAAAAATGCAGAATATTTAAAACTTTTATACATTTCCTTCTTTATTACCCTAAATCGCAACCGTTACATTACATCTCTTCGATTCAAATTTATATCATGAAACGTTACAACAAAATGACTATACAAAGTCTTACATCATAAATAGATATCCATATACACCGGATAACTCAACTTACAATTCAACAACATGTTACATTCAAAATATTAAATACATTTCCCATAAAATATAAGTAATGTTCGTGAATATAGATCTCTATAATTCACGTAGCACATATCCTTACCTTAAATCTTTAACCTGCAAAAATGGTTATTTGCAAGGTTGAGCTTGACAGCCCAGCAAAATCTAACAGTTTTCATGCATCACATAGCACATAATAACATACTCAACATGTATCTCATAAACATTGGACTAACACAACATACATGTTGCATTTCATATAACAATTATAAAGATTAAGTTCCTTACTCAATAAACATTCATTATTCAATCAACGTAGTCATAAATTGACTTTAACGTTTCATACTTTCAATATATATAGAACCCTCATGCTCTTTGCAACAAATATTTAAAACAGTTCATCATCAAGTTCACATAACAAATAGGAACTGAAAGACTTGCCTTGATCGTTGTTTACCAATAACAGTTTAACAACTTACAGTTATCTGCACTTCACGTGCCCTACACAATTATATAATCATACACATCAACTATTAGTCACATAACAACACATAGTAATTGTAATGTAAACTCTACTCCACATCTCATAATCATTCCTATTAATTAGCACACAATGTTCAATTAGATTATGTAACTTTTCGACTTATGTAATATTCGAAATTCATTCAAGTGTTTAAATCTTGCTAGGAATCATTATTGGTTTTATATTAAACCCATTTCATATTTTATAATTTCCATTTCATTTGACTTAAAACACTTTTTACGTTCATTAACACTTATCACAGCATTTCGACGTTTATTAAATATATGCGTGGATTTTCCTCTCTCTTGTGTATGCTTACTATGCTTCTATAATTTATCTAATACATCATTATATTAATGTTAAGCATCATTATATTAACTAACATTCATGTTTTATAACTTAGAACAACATTTTTTATCGTCAAGAGCACTACACTAGCATACGTGCATGCCCGACGCCCTCCGATTGCTTCCAAAAACACAACAGTCCTAAAGACGACCATTTTGACCCTTCATAACGTTTTCAAATTGAACACCTTAAAGAATAAAAGTTGTAGGTCTACTCGTCCTCGTTCCGGATCATCTTGATTCACCTCAATCAGAGTTCGTATGAAAACGTAATGTTCATTTTTGTAAAACATGTCCGGTTGGTTTTTTTACGAGAATTTGACTAGGCTACTATTTACTCCCGGGGCGGGGTTTTTATACTACTAGGGGACCGTCGGTGGGGTCCCTTCTGCTAATTCGTGATTTCAGCTCTAGAACACTAAGGAAAGCCAAATTATGCCTCCAAGCTCCTTTCTAACAACCATAGCAACCTACCCAAGGTATAATATGTTTACAGAAACATAAATTAATGTTTCTAACACGTTTCTAACCACATAAAAAACATAAACATCAAATATTACAACCTTTAATTTCTCTATTTCTCTTATTTCCTCTTCTTTTGACATTCATAGCAAAAAAATTCACTATGAATTCGTTTTTAAACCAATTCAAGTAATTCCAATTGTGATAACTCATATTCTTAACACATTAACATAATACATTATCAATTTCAACAATAAATCATAACCAAACATCAATTTGATAGTTTCAAAAGCCATTTTTCAAAATTTAATTCACAAAAGATCATTATGAACAAAATTCCTCTTGTTTATCAAAATTACATAGATTGAATTGTTAGAACAACCATATAACTCATAATCAAACACTATGAACATGATTTCATCATGTTCATCATATCTTTGTGAATTGAAACATTTGAACAACTATAAAAATCTCATGTAAACGTATACATGAAAACATATGAACACCATATATGCATATAAATTCACAATCATGAAAACCTAATTTTACAAAGACTAAATACAAAACATCCTAATTTAGTATAAGGGTTAGTTTGATACCTTTCTAAATTGAATTAGGAGAAAAGATGGAGATGATGAAATCTTTTCTTTTGTTTTCTCAAGGTTTCTCTTTTTCTTCTTCTTCTTCTTCTTCTTCTTCTTCTTCTTTCTTCTTCCCTTTGTTCTTAGTTTAGACTTAGGTTTAGAAATCTAACATAACTTAGTGTATATACAATATACATATAACACATATAATTAAAGAATATGTAACTCACAATATAATTACATATACTAATTATCAATTTAATATATAAGTTACAAAAAATTAGAATTTTAAAAGCCCTAAGGATTGTTTGGCAAAACCATATTAAAATAATGACTTAATCATTCCTTATGCCTTGTTTGACAAAACAAGATTAAAATAAGAATTTCAAAAGCTCTAAGGCTTTGTTTGGTAAAACCAAATTAAAACTCTTTGAATTATTTTCATAAGTCATTTATAATATAGTTTATTGTCCCACATTGTTTACTTGGATTTTCATATCCAATCTTAATTAAATAAACTAATTACCACATACTAAATAAATTTTCCACTTAACCAAATAAAACAAAATTATAATCTCATTATAATTTTATTTAATAATTAATATATCACTTTAATTATTAAATTACGACATCAATATAACAACTCATGTAATCTTTAACAACTCTCTAACTGCTAAATTAAATTAGAGTATTATCTAATAAATTTAATTCACAAATATATACTAACAACAATCACATAAATAAAATATTTATTTAATTTAATAAATATTTTAAATTACAAATAAAATTCTGGATTATTACATCATTCCCTCCTTACAAGGATTTTCCCAGAATCACAACATAAATAATTCATTCATCACATTAACTCTAGAGAAATTAGACTTTGATTTATCTGTTCAAACTCCATTGGGAGAAGCCTTCATTACATCCATTTTTAATAAGTCTTGTTTCATTCAAACCGGTAACTGCACGTTACCTGTCGATCTTATCTCTTTGAAAATACTTGCATTTGATGTGATTTTAGGGATTGATTGGTTAACTACTAATCATGCTAAAATCGATTGTTTTCGTAAGGTTGTTAGCTTTCATATTCCTAACCAACCTATTGTGCGAATTTAAGCAACCAAACCACTAAAGTCAATCACTGTCATATCAAGCCATAAAGCTATTCGTTTATTTAAAAACGGATGTCAAACTTTCTTAGCACATGTTACGGATTTAAACAAAAATACGTCAGATTTGAATGATATTTCTATTGTTAATAAATTTCCTAACGTATTCCTTGAAGAACTTCCTGGCCTACCCCCAGAGCGTGAAATTGAATTTTGTATCGACCTTGAATCCGGTACAAAACCCATTTCCAAAGCCCCATATCGAATGGCTCCTATTGAACTTCAGGAGTTAAAACCCCAACTATAGGAATTGTTAGACATCGGTTTCATTCGTCCTAGTACATCTCCTTGGGGTTCTCTTGTTCTATTCGTGAAGAAGAAAGATGGAAGTATGCGACTTTGTATTGATTATCAGGAGTTGAATCATGTCACCATCAAAAATAGGAACCCGTTGCCTCGTATTGATGATCTGTTTGACAAGTTGCAAGGCGCCAAATTCTTTTCAAGGATCGATCTTCGTTCTGGATATCATCAGTTGAAGATTAAAACTGATGTCTTTTGGATTGACTAATGCTCCTGCTGCCTTCATGGATATGATGAACCGAGTATTCAAGGAATATTTGGATCACTTTGTGGTCGTCTTTATTGATGACATCCTCATTTACTCCAAAAGCTGTGAAGATCATGAGCAACACTTGAGGCTGATACTCTAAAAGCTTTGTGAAAACAAGTTATATGCCAAGTTGAAGAAATACGAGTTCTGGCTTGAGGAAGTAGCATTCCTTGGGCACGTGATATCAAATCACGGAATATCTGTTGACTCGGCAACGATTGAAGGAATTCAAAGCTGAGAGCAACCTAAGTCAGTGACCGAAGTACGTAGCTTTTTGGGCTTAGCTGGTTATTATCGAAGGTTCGTGGAAGGATTTTCTCGAATCCCTACTCCATTAACTCAGCTGACTCAAAAAGATACAAAATTCGATTGGAGCGAGGACTGTGATAAGAGTTTTCAAGAACTCAAGAGGAGACTCATTTCAGCACCTGTTCTGACAATACCATCTGGCTCGGAGGAATTTGTCATCTATAGTGATGCTTCAAGCAAATGGTTAGGATGTGTTCTCATGCAATATGGGAAAGTCATAGCATATGCCACACGATAACTCAAAGAATATGAGAGGAATTATCCTACTCATGATCTAGTGTTGGCAGTTGTCATTTTTGCGCTTAAGACTTGGAGGCATTACCTGTATGGAGAGAAGGTGGAGATCTATACGGATCATAAAAGCCTCAAATATTTCTTCATTCAAAAGGATCTCAACATACGGCAACGATGATGGCTTGAGCTGTTGAAAGATTATGATCATACCATCCAATACCATCATGGAAAAGCGAACGTAGTAGCGGACGCATTGAGTAGAAGATCATATGCGAGTACGAGTGCAATATTGTCAATGCAAAGGCCCATTTTGTATGACTTACAAAGGATGGAGATAGAGTTAAAGACTCCAGGGACCCATGTGATGATGGCGAATATACGAATAGAACCGACTTTAATCGATAAAGTTAAAGTTGCTTTCAAGCTACGGACACTGAGTGATCATTATAAGGAAGAAAGTACAAGAAGGTGCTATTCCGGAAGCAAGAATCGATGAAGAAGGAATACTTCGAGTTAACTCCAGACTTTGTGTTCCTAACGATTCTGACTTGAAATATAAAATCATGATGGAGGCGCACAACACACCGTTTGCAATCCATCCTGGGAGTACCAAAATATATCGTGATCTTCGACATACATTTTGGTAGTGCAATATGAAGAGAGAGATAGTGGGGTTTATCTCAAGGTGTTTAACTTGTCAACGAGTCAAGGCAGAGCATCAAGTGCCAAAAGGTCCATTGCAACCACTTGAAATTCTAGAATGGAAGTGGGAGCACATTACCATGGATTTCGTTACTGGTCTTCCCAAGGTTTCTAAAGGCATAGATGCGATTTGGGTCATTGTTGATAGATTGACCAAGTCTGCTCATTTCTTACCGATACGAGAAACTTATACACTTGAACGTCTTGCTCTTATGAACATAGACAAGATTATAAGATTGCATGGTATGCCAGTATCCATAGTTTCTGATCGAGACCCAAGATTCACTTCACGATTTTGGGTTAGTTTACAAAAAGCTATGGGCACGGATTTACGATTTGGTTCGGCATATCATCCTCAAATAGATGGGCAGTCGGAGAGGACTATTCAAACTCATGAAGATTTATTAAGACTCTGTGTCCTTGACTTAAAAGGAAGTTGGGACAAGTTCTTACCATTGGTGGAGTTTTCCTACAACAACAGTTATCAAGCAAGTATTGGCATGGCTCCATTTGAGGCGTTGTATGGAAGAAAGTGTCGTTATCCAGTATGCTGGGATGAGGTGGGTGAAGCAACGTTGTTTTAACCGGAGTTAATACGTATGACTACGGAAAAGATTCAAACGATCCGACAACGTATAAAAACCTCACAAGATTGACAAAAGAGTTATGTTGATCTTCATCGAAAGGACGTGGAATTCAATATTGGAGATCATGTGTTGTTACGTGTTGCTCCACGGAAAAGAGTTACGAGATTTGGAAAGAAAAGAAAGCTCAATCCTCGATTCATTGACCCATTTTTAATCCTCGATCGAGTAGGAACTTTGGACTATAGACTCGCCTTACCGCCAAGTATGTCTCGTGTTCATAACATTTTTCACATATCTATGTTACGTAAATATGTGAAAGACCCGAACCACATTATTGAATTAGAACCGGACGAGATAGCGAAAGATTTATTGTATGAAGAGGTACATGTTAAAATCTTGGATAAGAAGGATCAGATTCTACGCTCCAAGGTTATACCTCAAGTCAAAGTTTTGTGGAGAAACTACGATGTTGAGGAAATGACTTGGGAGTTAGAATCTGAAATGAAGTCAAGGTATCCTCACCTCTTCGACATACCAGGTACGCACCCTAATTTCGAGGACGAAATTTCATAAGAAGGGGAGGTTGTAAGATCCCCAAATTTTATGAATAAAGATTAATTTTTATGAAAATATATTTTTGAATATTATGGTGTGGATTTGATATAATGTTATAGTTGTGGGTAATATTTATAAATTTTGCAAAGTAAGCAAGTGGTTATATAATATTCGATTAGTCGGGGAATATTTGTTTTAATAGGGAATATTCGTACGACGGCACAATCATTGGTGGACCCCACAACGAAAGTATTGTCGTAGTTAGAAAATGACATAATTATCTTTTTTTTAAAAATAACAGCGAAAATTTTACCGTTAAACTATTGAACTACCATGTGGTAAAATTACAGTAATACGTGTGACGCCCCAAAAATTGGTATACATCACCTATTCTGAGTCGCCAAATACATGGTACAAAATACAAATACAACCTTAAATATACAACAGTCCTGTAAAATACGACCAAACATAGGCTGTGAGTTTTAATACAAATATTGTCATCTAGACAATATCCACACTCAATGGAGTCCTCATTACATTTATTATCACACTATTTCACAGAATAGTGAGGACTACTAATGCACAATCTAGGACCATCACTCTGTTCCCCATTAGTCCCGATTCGTTCTCATTTCCTGAAGAGAATAGTGAAAGAAAGGGTGAGCTCAACTAGCCCAGTAAGAAATATTATGACTAAGATAATGCAGAATAAATTATCAATAGCCTTCAACAGTATAATAATTGATAGAATATAATAGACAACAAGTTTTAGATCAAAAACTGCAGCAGAATAAGCAATCCATTAGAAGAGTCAAGTAAACTATAAAATCTACTGTCTTCTATGATTTAAAAAGTTTTTCATCAACTTTATCGCTGAGACTCAGCTTAATAAATAAAATTGAATCATCCCTGCTCCACGGCCAAGGATATTCATGTAATCATCAATGGTAATGACTATACCGAATAATCCATGGTCATAATCATACCAACAACTGTCCACCAATGAACCACAGGCCAATGAGGACTTTTACCACATCATTTGTCACATTACGGTCATGATTATACCGAATAATCCCTGGTCATAATCATACCAAGTCCATCTATGCATGTAAGCCAAAGATGACTTTCAATGTAGCGCCCCCAAATCCGGGTATCTTCCAACCCGACAGATGGTGCTTATACTGTACAACATTCATACATTCATTCAATTTGAAAAGTCTCAAAGAACAAATATAACCTCTATATATTTTAAGTAATATTTACATTTCCCAAGTTCTAAACCCGTTACAAAGGTTCTTTCTCATAATATCAGTTAAATTACAACAATAGACCTATACTATTACAAGACAGCTTAGTAATCTACCTTAGCTTTTCCCTTATCCTTTTAGATCCTTGGGACGTTCGATCTTAAATTGCATTCATATGGTTCAAGCAAGAGTGAGCATAACTAGCTTCAACAAAGTATAACAATTTAATAACAACATGCTTGACACATATAAATTGTATATCTTTGATAAGCGAACAATAGTTATGAAGTACTATTGATAATTCAAAATAGCACTTCATCTTTTCTTTCAAAATGTTTTACAATAACAACGATTATTTAGTAAAACATTCACTCCGTCGAGACCTCGGTATTCATTCTTTATTGGAAAAGGACAACCCTTTAAGCAAGTCCGTAAGCTTGATATCACTTACGAGCACTTCTAGGTGATCGACTATTATACTCTATGTTGATCAACACTACATCCATTAAACGTATGCGTTTAAGCATTTAGCAACCTCACGTGCACTGTCGTTTCTGAAACAAAATATTTGTTTAACATTTCGGTCTTCTTTTGAAAACCATATCAAGTAGTTGACAAAAGATAGCAACATTTGATAATACATGAATAGATTATCAATTCATCAAGTCTAGCCAAAGGAATTGGCTTCAACTTCAACATACCTCAATTCATGCGAAAGAATACATGAACTTCAAAACTTGTTCAGATTGAACTGAGACAAGAGTTAGAATACTTGCCTTTAGCGTCTGCTACGGTATTTTAACTTTATGATCAAGTCGTTCAAGTCTCAATAATACATGATCACATAATGCCTTAGATTAGGTCACATATAATCCAATATGTATATGACTATATCATACCCTTCATTTCAATCTAATTGTGTATTAGATTCATTTACTATTCGTTTCGGTTTGTCATTATGCTTGCATTATATTTGACTAGGTTATCTCAACCTTTACATTACATTCCTTAAGGTTTAACAAAGTTTAAACAATGTTATCTTACCTTCCTTAAGTTATGTTTACTTTGAATCCATTTCGGTTTTCTTTTCTTTGTACTTAGAAACCTTCATTACTATCTTTGTTCTGAGACTGGTGCTGTGGCGCCATCTTTATACTTACATCTCGCGTTGTGGCGCGAGCTCTTAATTCCATTGTCCCGGACTTGGCCGCTGGCCAGTCCCTTACTTAATAGGTTATCTGCGGCGCCACACTCCTCGAGGATTTTGTCATCGTGTTAAATGGCTGGCTGGCATTTCCACTTGAACTAAGGTTCATACATGTGAACTCTTGCGGTATGCTGATTCTTTATTCATGCGCCGCGACACGGGTCTTTTTGCCTAGGGTTGGCGCCGCAGCGCCAACTCTGTGCACCAGATATCAATTTTAGTTTTAAAATTTTGTGAACTTCCCGGACGCATAACTTCTTTGTTATAAGTCCGAATTGGCTCGTTCAAAAGCCTACGGTTCACAAATTATGTAATCTACATGACCATTCAAGAATTTTATCTATTTGACTTTTTTTGCTAAAAATTCACCTATTGGTTCATTTTTAACGAAAACCATAAACGTTCGTGAACGTTCAACGCTCGTTTCTTCATTCTAATTCGGAATCCGGTCATTTTCGAGTCTGTAACTCTTAAATGACAATTATGACTTGTCTCTATTGGAAAACAATGGTTTCATGATCAAACATAAAATTTGACTTCCATTCCGAGAATTTTACGTATTCGACGATTATTGTCCAATCATGCAAATTTCGGCAATTCTTTCTTCTTATGATTTGTTCAACATTACAAATGACTTCCATTCATCATGTGAACATTTTAACATACTTAATACAAGAATTTATATTCATTGTTGGATTTTGACTTATTCTTCATGAGCTTATAACTTGTCAAATTATAAACTACTTAAGATTTGATTATTCATGACTTATGACAATTAAGGTTTCTTAATCATCATACTTTACATGCTCTTCACATATATCTTTACTTAGGTATACATGATACATATGATCATATAATTTCTTTTACGTTCATATCATTTCTCTTAATAAACTTCTTATAAGTTCATATTATTTTCACATAAGTTTATAACTTATGCTAGCTTAAATGACTTATTACCAACTTAATTGGCTTAAGTTCATTACGTACTCATTCATGTTTCTTAATCCAACTTTTCTTATCATCCTATCATGGTAGAGATAGAAGATAATTGAGAAGAAGTCTTACTCTTTTGTAGTCTTGGTAAGTAGCTTGCTTCTTCTTCTTAGCTTATGGAAATAACTTATTGCTAGCTTATTCTCTCTAACACTTAAGCACTTTAGAAGTGTTGGATTATTTGCTTAACCAACAAATGACTAGCAAAGCTCTTCTATTTATAGACTTTCCAAGGTTAGGGTAGTTTGGTCTTTAAAACATCCCACCTCCTTAAGCCACCTCCTTGTTATTCATTACTTGCTAGCCACTCTCTTATCTCTTACTTGGCCATTAATTCAAAGTCTTGGTCAATACTCTTAACTTGGTCACCACATATCTTGGTCATCACACATTACTTGGTCACTATATTACTTGGTCACCACATTCAACCATATTAATATGGTTTGCGCCATGGATCATACCACTCATGGATTCCATCTTGGGCTTACATTAATTAATCCTTGGGCTTTACTTTAACAAACACTAATTAGTTCTTTAATTCATTAGTTGGGCTTCTCTCTCTAATTCACTTGGACTTGTATATAATTGTTTAACCAATCATCTAAGTCCATTAACATTTCTTAATACACATACATATAGTTCATGTATTATTTGCGTATTATAATTCATATAGAATTTATATACAATATTTCATCCTTCATACAAACTCGTATAATACTTCGTATTATACTTGTTTTTATTACTTTGTACAATACCAAGTATCATACCATTATTACTTATTCTTTAACATTTCACTTTGCTTAACGTTCATAAATTAAGTCCACAAGCAAAATGTTACATTTTCCATAACTAGATTTTTATTACATAATCCATCTTACCTTGTTATTCCATCATTAAGGTATTTCTAAAAAATCTCAAAATTATATCCCAAGCAAATCCGAGATAAATAGTGTTTTTTGTAAAATTTCTGGAAAACTTTTATTTTAAATCTTGGAAATTCAAACACTTTAATTCATCCACGTAGCCCAAATACTACGATATTCTAAAATCAATAGGTTATACAATGACAACCATCTTGATAACACATAGAATATGATTTTATTATTATTTAATTTAATAAAATCATTTTACAATAAGATCCGAATTTCTCGGTCGTTACATTCAACATAATATATGCATGAGGATGATGACAATTCAATAAAACAGGTTCAAGAATAAATTTTAAAGATTTATAAGTTAATTTATCTTGAACTCAATAACGTCCAAATTGTCAACTTGATACTGCTTTGTGAAGTAAAATTCAAGAATGCTCGGAAGAATATTTCCATGAAAAGATCTTTGGATGAAGCGCAAATATCAAGGATATTCCACTAATTTCATATGCGTATAGAAGCCAAAGCTTTAACCAACCTGAGTATAATAGAATATATAAAAGCTATGAATGTATTTTACCGCCATCGCGCGGTAATCCACATAAACGGATCATTTTCACAATTTAATAAGGAATGAATACGAAGGATCATTCACCATACATGTGGTAATCCACATGAGGCAGAGTTATTCAACGAAATAATAACGAATGGAATAGCGGAAGGATTCACCGTGCGTGCGATAGATCGCACGCAGACGAGTTATTCCCAACGAATAATAAATAATGGAACCCGATTCACGTAACGCCGAGCATGGGATATTAACGTAATAATAAATAATGGAACCAGTCCCATGCGTAACGCATGCATGACGGGATATTCCGACAGAATGATAAATAATAGAACCAGGTCCGGCGTAAATGCACAGATAGGATATTCCTACAGAATGATAAATAATGGAACCAGGTTCGGCGTAAACGCACAGACAGGTTATTCCGACAGAATGATAAAGAACGGAATATTAGAAGAATTTCACCATGTATGTGGTACTTCGCATAAACAGGTTATTCCAATAGAATAATAAGAATGGAATAACAAAAGTTCTCTTCATGAATACGAAAGAAAGAATACCCCTTATGAGTACAACAACCTTAGAAAAACTGAATACTGAAGTAGTGAAGTAGCAGAATACTTTTCTTCTTTCTCTCTATAGTTTCTCTCTCTAGAGTTTCAGTGAATTCGTAAGAAATAATGAAGGAATGAGCTTCTATTTATAGTAGAATGGACTGAATAGTAACTAATTCATGAACGATCCAGATTGATTTACTTTTAAACGAACGGTCCATATTGGTTTACTATTAAAACTTAAAGCAACGGTCCATACTGATTTACTATTAAAACTTTAAACCAGCGATCCATATTGATTTACTATTATAACTTTCCACCAGTGGTCCATATTGATTTACTATTATATCTTCAACCAACGGTCTAAAAAATTAGCACATCTCCTCATGGAATAATATTGTACCCAAAAATGATTTGGACCGAAAAGAAATATATCTTACGGGTGAATAGTATCCCGTGAATAGTAACTCGTGAATAGTAACTCGTGATTAGTAACTCGTGAATAGTAACTCGTGAATAGTACTCCGATACGAAAAGTGCCCCAAATACCCGATTGAACAATATAACCTCCAGACATCAATTATTATCGAAACAAATGTCAAACGAATATTCCCCGACCAATTGAATATTATATAACCACTTGCTTACTTTGCAAAATTTGTAAATATTACCCACAACTATAACATTATATCAAATCTACACCATAATATTTAAAAATATATTTCGAGAAAATTATTCTTTATTCATAAAAGTTGGGGTCTTACAACCTCCCCTTCTTTTAAAATTTCACCCTCAAAATTAGGGTACATACCTGGTATGTCAAAGAGATGAGGATACCTTAACTTCATCTCAGATTCTAACTCCCAAGTCATTTCCTCCACATCATGGTTTCTCCACAAAACTTTGACTTGAGGTATAATCTTGGAGCGTAGAACATGATCCTTCTTATCCATGATTTTAACAGGTAACTCTTCATACGTTAAATCTTCCTCTATCTCGTCTGGTTCTAACTCAATAATGTGGTTCGGGTCTTTCACATATTTACGTAACATAGATATATGAAAAACGTTATGAACACGAGACATACTTGGCGGTAAGGCGAGTCTATAAGCCACAGTTCCTACTCGCTCGAGAATTAAAAATGGGCCAATGAATCGACGATTGAGCTTTCCTCTCTTTCCAAATCTCGTAACTCCTTTCCATGGAGCAACACGTAACAACACATGATCTCCAATATCGAATTTTACGTCCTTTCGATGAAGATCAGCATAACTCTTTTGTCGATCTTGTGAAGTTTTTACATGTTATCGGATCGTTTGAATCTTTTCTGTAGTCATACGTACCAACTCCGATCCCAACAATGTTGTTTCACCCACCTCATCCCAACATACTGGAGAATGACACTTTCTCCCATACAACGCCTCAAATGGAGCCATGCCAATACTTGCTTGATAACTATTGTTGTAGGAAAACTCCACCAACGGTAAGAACTTGTCCCAACTTCATTTGAAGTCAAGGACACAGAGTCTTAATAGATCTTCAAGAGTTTGAATAGTCCTCTCCGACTACCCGTCAGTCTGAGGATGATATGCTGAGCTAAATCGTAAATCCGTGCCCATAGCTTTCTGCAAACTAACCCAAAATCATGAAGTGAATCTTAGGTCTCGATCAGAAACTATGGATACTGGCATACCATGCAGTCTTAGAATCTCATTTATGTACATACGAGAAAGACATTCAAGTGTATAAGTTTCTCGTATAGGTAAGAAGTGAGCAGACTTGGTCAATATATCAACAATGACCCAAATTGAATCTATGCCTTGAGAAATCTTGGGAAGACCAGTAACAAAATCTATGGTAATGTGCTCCCACTTCCATTCTAGAATTTCAAGTGGTTGCAATGGACCTTTTGGCACTTGATGCTCTGCCTTAACTCGTTGACAAGTTAAACACCTTGAGATAAACCCCGATATCTCTCTCTTCATATTGCTCTACCAAAATGTATGTCGAAGATCACGATATATTTGGTACTCCCAAGATGGATTACAAATGGTGTGTTATGCGCCTCCATCATGATTTTATACTTTAAATCGAATCGTTAGGAACACAAAGTGCTGGAGTTAACTCAAGTATTCCTTCTTCATCGATTCTTGCTTCCGAAATAACACCTTCTTATACTTTCTTCCTCATACGCATCGGCTCCGTGTCCAGTAGCTTGAGCGACTTTTAACTTTATCGATTAAAGTCGGTTCTACTTGTATATTCGCCATCATCACATGGGTCCCTGGAGTCTTCAACTCTATCTCCATCCTTTGTAAGTCATACAAAATGGGTCTTTGTGTTGACAATATTGCACTCGTACCCGCATATGATCTTATACTCAATGCATTAGCTACTACATTCGCTTTACCAGAATGGTATTGAATGGTATGATCATAATCTTTCAACAGTTCAAGCCAACGTCGTTGCCGCATGTTAAGTTCCTTTTGGGTGAAGAAATATTTGAGGCTTTTATGATCCGTATAGATTTCCACCTTTTCTCCATACGGTAATGCCTCCAAATCTTAAGTCTTGAAGACAACAAACCGCTGACTCTAGATCATGAGTAGGATAATTCCTCTCATATTCCTTGAGTTGCCAAGAGGCATATCTTATGACTTTCTCGTGTTGCATGAGAACACATCTTAACCCCTTGCGAAGCATCACATAGATGACAAATCCTCCGAGCGGATGGTATTGTCGGCCAGTCTTTGAAATAAGTCTTCCTTGAGTTCTTGAAAACTCTTCTCACATTCCTCGCTCCACCAAACTTTGTATCTTTTGAGTCACCGAGTTAATGGAGTAGCGATTCGAGAAAATCTTTCCACGAATCTCCGATAATAACCAGCTAAGCCGAGAAAGCTACGTACTTCGGTCACTGACTTTGGTTGCTCCCAGCTTTGAATTGCTTCAATCTTCACTGGGTCAATAGATATTCCATGATTTGATTTTATATGACCAAGGAATGCAACTTCCTCAAGCCAGAACTCATATTTCTTCAACTTGGCATAAAGCTTGTTTTCACGAAGCTTTTGGAGTATCAGCCTCAAGTGGTGCTCATGATCTTCACGGCTTTTGGAATATATGAAAATGTCATCAATAAAGACAACCACAAAGAGATCCAAATATTCCTTGAATACTCGGTTCATCATATCCATGAAGGCAGCTGAAGCATTAGTCAATCCAAAAGACATGACCAAGAATTCATAATGCCCGTACCGAGGTTTGAAGGCAGTCTTTGGAATATCCTCAGTTTTAACCATCAGCTGATGATATCCAGAATGAAGATCGATATTTGAAAAGAATTGTGCTCCTTGCAACTAGTCAAACAGGTCATCAATGCGAGGTAACAGATACCTATTCTTAATGGTGACATGGTTCAATTCTTGGTAGTCGATACAAAGTCGCATACTCCCATCTTTCTTCTTCACGAATAGAGCAGAGGAGCACCCAAAGGAGCGTTACTAGGGACGAATGAAACTAATGTCTAACAATTCACATAATTGGGTCTTTAACTCCACGAAGTTCAATAGGAGCCATTTGATATGGGGCTTTGGAAATGGGTTTTATACCAGTTCAAGGTCGATACAAAATTCAATTTCACGCTTCTGGGGTAGGCGGGGAAGTTCTTGAGGAATCGTCGGAAATTTATTAACAATAGAAATATCATTCAAAACTGACGTATTTTTGTTTAAATCTGTGACATTAGCTAAGAAAGCTTAACATCCGTTTTTCAATAAATGAATAGCTTTATGGCTTGAAATGACCATGACTGATTTTAATGGTTTGGTCGCTTGAATTCGCATAATAGGTTAATTAGGAATATGAAAACTAACAACCTTACAAAAATAATCAATTTTTGCATGATGAGTATTTAACCAATCAATCCCTAGAATTACGTCAAACGCAAGTATTTTTAAAGAAATAAGATCGACGGGTAATGTGTGGTTACCGATTTGAATCAAACAAGACTTATAAACCGTAGATATAATGAAGGTTTCTCCCAACGGAGTTTCAACCGATAAGTCAAAGTCCAATTTCTCCGGAGTCAAATTTAAACGTTGAACGCAAGTAGGAGAAATAAAAGAATGGGTAGAGCCGGTACCAAATAAGGTATATACTTCACTAGAGTTTATGATAAGCTTACCCGTGATGACCTCGTTCAGGTTCCTTGCTTTCTAGGAGGTTACAACAAACGCTCTCCCTTGAACTACCGGTTTTGTCTTATCTGGGACGGACTTTGATGCCTCCATCCCAGCTGGACTTGACTTCGGTGCATGACAAAATCGGGCTAGGTGACTTTCTCTTCCATAATTGTAACATGCTTTAGACTGCTACGTATAGTTTGGACTGATGTGTCCCTCCCCTCCGTATTTGTAACATACGACCGGCGGTCGTTCTCCTTCCTTAACAATAGGTTCTGGTGCTGACGTCCTTCCATCATTCCTTCCATCATTACTAAATCTCCTCTTCTTGAAACTTCCACTTTTATTGTCTTGGCCATGATTACCACCGAAGTGGTTACCATTTCTGGCATGTTGATTCCCTCCACGTTTGTTGTCATCGCTTTGATGAGTGTTACCACTGGTATTTTCATTCTGCCGGCTGCTTTATCTTGGTTGCATTGACCCGTTATCGCACTCCAATAACTGAGCCCTATTTATAACATCTAAATACAAACACAGTTTATGAGAAATAAGATATTGGCGTATCTCTAGTTTCAAACCTCTTAAAAACATCCGCGTCATTCTCTCCTCATTATCAACCAAGTGGGATGAAAACCGAGATAACTCGGCAAACTTAGCTTTGTACTGCGCCACAGTCATATTATTCTGCTCCAACTTGATGAACTCTACCTCTTTAATGTGACGATTACTTTCAGGAAAGTACTTGTCGTTGAACAGTTCTTGGAACTTCTCCCAAGACATCTTCAGTGCGGCAGGTTGAGTACGCTTTACTGATTCCCACCAGTAATTTGCCTCTCCTCAGAACATAAAGGTGGCAAACGGAACCTTTTGCTCCTCGGAGCATCCCAAGACATCAAATATCTTGGTGATCTGCTTTATCCATGCATCTGCCTTAAGTGGTTTTGGCTCTCCAATAAACTCCGGTGGTCCCAGCTCCTTGAACTGTTTAGCGGTGACCGTCCGAGAGTTTCCAGTGTTTCTACCTACATTTTGGATAGGAGTTTCTCTTGCCTGATGTTCTATGAATTGCAGAAAGCTCCTAAACATTCCGTCGTTCGCCATTTGGTCGGTGTTGTTGTTCACCTGAGGATTATTGTCTTCCTGTTGCACATTATCCTGGGTATAAATTTGTGGTGACTCCACGATCTCATGTGCTTCATTGCTTATCTCAACATTTTCGGATGCCATTTTCCAAACTCCCACAAAACAAGGGTTAATTAATATATCACATATTATCCCTATACTCTGACCAACCAGTTAAATACCATATAAACTTAGGTAGGTCATACTAGCGAAGGAATTCCCCGTCTCTCCCCTCCTAGTTCTTATCTCATATCTCAGCCAGGAATCATATCCCTAAGCTTTGATACCAACTGTAACGCCCCCAAAATAGGTATACATCACCTATTCTGAGTCGCCAAATACATGGTACAGAATACAAATACAACCTTAAATATACAACATTCGTGTAAAATACGACCAAACATAGGCTATGAGTTTTAATACAAATATTGTCATCTAGACAATATCCACACTCAATGGAGTCCTCATTACATTTATTATCACAATATTTCACAGAATAGTGAGGACTACTAATGCACCATCTAGGACCATCACTTTGTTCCCAGCTAGTCCCATTACATTCTCATTTCACAAGAGAATAGTGAAAGAAAGGGTGAGCTCAACTAGCCCGATGAAATATTATGACTAAGATAATGCGAAATAAATTATCAATAGCCTTCAACAAAGTATAACAAGCGATAGAATATAATAGACAACAAGTTTTAGATCAAAAACTGCAGCGGAATAAGCAATCCATTAGAAGAGTCAAGTAAAGTATAAAATCTACTGTCTTCTATGATTTAAAAAGTTTTTCGTCAACTTTATCGCGGAGACTCAGTTTAATAAATAAAATCGAATCATCCCTGCTCCACAGCCAAGGATATTCATGTAATCATCAATGGTCATGACTATATACCGAATAATCCATGGTCATAATCATACCAACAACTTTCCACCAATGAACCATAGGCCAATGAGGACTTTTACCACATCATTTGTTACATTACGTCATGATTATACCGAATAATCCCTGGTCATAATCATACCAAGTCCATCTATGCATGTAAGCCAAAGATGACTTTCAACATAATATAAGCATGAGGATGATGACAATTCAATAAAACAGGTTCAAGAATAAGAATAAAACAGGTTCAAGAATAAGAATAATTTTAAAGATTTATAAGTTAATTTATCCTGAACTCAATAACTTCCAAATTGTGAACTTGATACTGCTATGTGAAGTAAAATTCAAGAATGCTCAGAAGAATATTTCCATGAAAAGATACTGGATGAAGCGCAAATATCAAGGATATTCCACTAATTTCATGGCGTATAGAAGCCAAAGCTTTAACCAACTGAGTATAATAGAATATATGAAACTGCAAATGTATTTTCGCCCGCCATGCGGTAATCCACGTAGACAGATCATTTCCACAATTTAATAAGGAATGAATACGAAGGATCATTCACCATACATGTGGTAATCAACATGTATGCAGTTATTCCAGCGAGAATAATAAAGAATGGAATAACGAAGGATTCACCGTGCGTGCGATAGGCGCGCAGACGGTTATTCCCAACAGAATAATAAATAATGGAACCAGGTCCGGCGTAAACGCTTCGAGACGAGATATTCCGAATTGAATAATAAATAATGGAACCAGTCCAGTAGAAAGCGTCTGAGCGAGATATTCCGGCGAATGATAAAGAACGGAATATTAGAAGAATTTCACCATGTATGAGGTACTTCGCATAAACAGGTTATTCCGATAGAATAATAAGAATGGAATAACAAAAGTTCTCTTCATGAATACGAAAGAAAGAATACCCCTTATGAGTACAACAAATAATATTTCCTACCTTAGAAAAACTGAATACTGAAGTAGTGAAGTAGCAGAATACTTTTCCTCTTTCTCTCTATAGTTTCTCTCTCTAAAGTTTTAGTGAATTCGTAAGAAATAATGAAGGAATGAGCTTCTATTTATAGGAGAATGGATTGAATAGTAACTAATTCATGAGCGGTCCAGTTGATTTACTTTTAAACGAATCGGTCCATATTGGTTTACTATTAAAACTTAAAGCAACGGTCCATACTGATTTACTATTAAAACTTTAAACCAGCGATCCATGTTGATTTACTATTATAACTTTCCACCAGCGGTCCATATTGATTTACTATTATATTTTCAACCAACGGTCTGAAAAATTAGCACATCTCCTCATGGAATAATATTGTACCCAAAAATGATTTGGACCGAAAAGAAATATATCTTACGGGTGAATAGTACTCTGTGAATAGTAACTCGTGAATAGTAACTCGTGAATAATAACTCGTGAATAGTAACTCATTAATAGTAACTCGTGAATAGTACTCTGACACAAAAAGTGCCCCAAATACCTGATTGAACAATATAACCTCCAGACATCAATTATTATCGAAACAAATGTCAATTTCTACTAACACAAATAATTCCAACACAATGGAACTATAAAATTCATCTTTAATCAATACGAACTTATTCATCATTAATATTATAATTCACCATATTTAACAACCAGGTCGTTCCCAGGAAAGAGGGGGCTTTCCGATAAGGATTTCTCCTTATTAGCGCGCAATTTAGTGACCAAACCTCTCCTTAACAGAACTTCTAGACATTGTCAATATTGCAAATAATAATATGAATAACTTTGCTTTCTCAATTATTGATTTAATAATATATCATATTATGCAGATGATACTGTAACAATAATTGAATCAATAATATGAGAGATATGATGATTTATCTTGTAGCAATAATTGAGTATAAGCGGTGACTTATCACGTAAGCATCAATAATCAATACCGTGTGCTACTATCACGACCACGCGTATTACTATACTTTTACTAATGGTAGTTCAACAATTTTAATGGTAACACCTCCGCAGCTTATTTTATAGAAAGATAATTTTGTCGTTTTCTAACTACAACAATACTTAGTTATGGGGTCCACCAATGATTGTGCTTGCTCGCATGCGAATATTCCTGTTAAAACGAATATTCCCCGACCAATCAAATATTATATAACCACTTGACTTACTTTGCAAAATTTGTAAATATTACCCACAACTATAACATTATATCAAATCTACACCATCATATTTAAAAATATATTTCAAAAAAATTATACTTTATTCATAAAAGTTGGGGTCTTACAATACGTGTGGTTGCATAGTAGCACACGGTATTGATTATTGATGCTTACGTGAGAAGTCACTCAATTATGCTACAGTAATTGCTGCATAATATATTTTATATTATTGATTCAATTATTGTCACAGTATCATCTGCATAATATTTTATATTATTAAATCAATAATTGAGATGATAAAGTTATTCATATTATTATTTATAATATTGATAATGTCTAGAAAGTTCTGTCAAGGAGAGGTTTGGTCACCTAATTGCGCGTCAATAGGGAGAAATCCTATCGAAAAGCCCCCTCTTTCTTGGGAATGATCTGGTTGTTAAATATTGTGAGTTATAATATTAATGATGAATAAGTTCATGTTGATTAAAGATGAAATTGATATTTCCATTGTGTTGGGATTATTAGTGTTAGTGGAAATCGACATCTATTTTGATAATAATGGATGTCTGGAGGTTATATTGACCAATCAAGTAATTAATCGGATAAATGAGTAATTAATTGCTATGAATTCACAAGCTTATAACTATTTGTTCACATGTGTGTACTATTAATTCACATGCTTGTACTATTAGGGGAGGTGGTGCAAGATTGATAAAACTTGCATGACTAAATTAAAAATGGAGGTATAGATGAAGGTAATATACTGTAATTATTTTTTCACATGTATAGAACTATTGATTCATATGAATGTACTATTGATTCACATGATGTACTATTAGGGGAGGTGGTGCAAGATTGATAATACTTGCAGGAATAAATTAAAAATGAAGGTATTATACTGTAATATTTCGAGCCCCAAAACGTGCAATTACTGAAACTATATTTTCCTATAAATAGAAGCTCATTCTTCTTTCATTCTCACCAATTCACTAAGACTCACAAGAGAAATTATAGAGAGATAAGCTATAGAGAGAAATAAAAGGAGAAATCTGCTACCTCACTATTCCAGTATCCAGTATCCAGTCTTCTTCTGAGGTAAGAGATATTATTTTGTTCAGTATTCATAGGAATAATATTTTCTTCCATACTCTATAGTATGTGAGTAATATTATTTTGTCTCGTTTTCATGATTATACCCTCATTCTGTTAAAGTATTGCTTCTATACTCCGTGAAATTAGTAGAATATCCTTGAAATTTGTGCTTCATCTAGTATCGTTTCACAAGGATATTTTTTGCACGTTCTTGTTAAATTTTAAGCTTTTCATGTCGGAGTACTGTCCATGAGTAGTAGTCATTTTTACGGTACTATTCACAAAGTACTATTCACAGGATACTATTCACAAAGTACTATTTACTGGTACTATTCATAAAGTACTATTCACGAGTACTATTCACAAAGTACTATTCATGGAGTGCTATTCCTGAAGTATTATTTACGGGGTACTATTCACTCGGGTACTATTCACCCGACGAATTATTCATGAAAAAATTGATTTCTTTGTTGTCCAAATTATTTTTGATACAATATTATTCTTGAATTTTACTCCACAAAGCAGTATCATGTTGACAATTTGGACATTATTGAATTCTTGATAAATTAAGTTATAAATCTTTAAAAATTTATCATTTGCTTTCTTTTAATTGAATTCTTATATCATTATCATCATCCTCATGCTTATTTTGTGATAAAAGTCATCTGTGGCTTATGTGCATAGATGTACTATTGATTGGTATGATTATGACCAGAGATTATTCGGTATAATCATGACCGTAATGTTACAAATGATGTGGTAAAAGTCCTCATTGGCCCGTAGTGCATTGATGGACAATTGTTGGTATGATAATGACCATTGATGATTACATGAATATCATTGGCCCGTAGTGCAGGGATGATTCGATGATGTAGTTTATTTATTAAGCTGAGTCTCAGCGATAAAGTTGATCAAAAACTTTTTAAATCATAGAAGATAGTAGATATCATGCTCTACTTGACTCTTCTAATGAATTGTTTGTTCTGATGCAGTTAAACTTGATGTTTATTGTATTTTATCAGTTTAACACTATTGAAGGCTAATGATAATTTATTTTGCATTATCTTAGTCATAATATTTCTTACTGGGCTAGTTGAGCTCACCCTTTGTTTTCATTGTTCTCTTCAGGAAATAAGAATATAGCTGGGACTAGTCGGGGAACGGAGTGACAGTCCAGATGTTTGCATTAGTAGTCCTCACTATTCAGTGAAATAGTGTGATAATAAATGTAATAAGGACTTCATTTGAGTTTGAATATTGTCTAGAAGACAATATTCGTATGAAAACTCTCAGCTTATGTTTTGTTGTATTTTACATGACAGTTGTATAATTAAGTTGTATTTGAATTTTGTACCATGTATTTGGTGACTCAGAATGGGTGATGTATACCTATTTTGGGGGCGTCACAGTTGGTATCAAAGCTTAGGGATATGATCCTTGGCTAAGATGTGAGACTAGAACTAGGAGGGGAGAGATAGGGTATTCCTTCGCTAGTATGACCTACCTAAGTTTATTTGGTATTTAATTGGTAGGTCAGAGTATAGGGATAATATGTGACATGTCAATTAACCCTTGTTTTGTGGCAGTATTTGATAATGGCATCCAAAAATATTGAGATAAGCAATGAAACACATGACACCGTTGAGAAACCAATGATCAATACCCAAGATAATATGCATCAGGAAGGAAATAATCCTCAGGAAAACAACAACACCGACCAAACGATGAACGATGGGATGTAACATTAGGCGAGAGCGACTCCTATTCAAAACGCAGGTAGAAACACTGGCAAGTCTCAGATGGTAATCGCTGAACAGATCAAGGAGCTGGGACCACCGAAGTTTATTGGAGAGCCAAAACCACTTAAGGCAGAGACGTGGATAAATTAGATCACCAAGATATTTGATGTCTTGGGACGCTCCGAGGAGCAAAAGGTTCCATTTTCCACCTTCATGTTGCGAGGAGAGGCAGATTACTAGTGAGAATCTATAAAGCTTACTCAACCTGCCGCACTGAAGATGTCTTGGGAGAAGTTCCAAGAACTGTTCAACGACATGTACTTTTCGGAAAGTATTCGGCACATAAAGGAGGTAGAGTTTATCAAGCTGGAGCAAAACAATATGACCATGTCATAGTACGAGCTAATTTTGCCAAGTTGTCCCGGTTTGCATCCCATTTGGTTGATAAAGGGGAGAGAATGACACAGATGTTTCTAAGAGGTTTGAAACCCAAGATACGTCAATACTTAATTTCTCACAAACTGTGTTTGTATTCAGATGTTGTAAATAGGGATCAGTTATTGGAGCGCGATAAAGAGTCAACCCAACCAAGAGAGATCAGCCGGCAAAATGATAATACCAGTGGTAGCAGTCATCGAAGCGGTGACAACAAACGTGGAGGGAATCAACATGCCAGAAATGGTAACCACTTCGGTGGAAATCATGGCCAAGATAATAGAAGTGGAAATTTCAAGAAAAAGAGATTCAACAATGATGGAAAGACGTCATCATCAGCACCTATTGTTAAGGAAGTGGGACGACTGCAAATCATATGATACAAATGCGGAGGGGAGGGACATATCAGTCCAAACTGTACACAACAGTCCAAGGCAAGTTACAATTATGGAAGAGAAGGTCACCTAGCCCAATTTTATCGCGCACCGAAGTCAAGTTCAGATGGGATAGAGGCATCAAAGGCCGTCCCAGACAAGTCAAAGCCGGTAGTTCAAGGGAGAGCGTTTGTCATAACCTCCCAAAAAGTGAGGAACCCGAATGAAGTCATCACGGTTAAGCTAATCATAAACTTTAGCGAAGTCTATACCATATTTGATACCGGTTCTACCCATTCTTTTATTTCTCCTACATGCGCTCAACGTTTAAATTTAACTTCGAAGAAATTAGACTTTGATTTATCGGTTGAAACTCCGTTGGGAGAAACCTTTATTTACATCCACTGTTTATAAGTCTTGTTTGATTCAAATCGGTAACCGCACGTTACCTGTTGGTCTTATCTCTTTGAAAATACTTGCATTTAATGTGATTTTAGGGATTGATTGGTTAACTACTCATCATGCTAAAATCGATTGCTTTCGTAAGGTTGTTAGCTTTCATATTCCTAACCAACCTATTATGCGAATTCAAGCAACCAAACCACTAAAATCAATCACTGTCATATAAAGCCATAAAGCTATTCATTTATTGAAAAATGGATGTCAAGCTTTCTTAGCACATGTCACGGCTTTAAACAAAAACCCGTCAGATTTGAATGATATTTCTATTATTATTAAATTTTCTGACATTTTCCCTGAAGAACTTCCTAGCCTACCCCCAGAGCATGAAATTGAATTTTGTATCGACCTTGAATCTAGTACAAACCCCATTTCCAAAGCCCCATATCGAATGGCTCCTATTGAACTTCAGGAGTTAAAAACTCAACTATAGGAATTGTTAGACATCGGTTTCATTCGTCCTAGTATGTCTCCTTGGGGTGTTCCTGTTCTATTCGTGACGAAGAAAGATGGAAGTATGCGACTTTGTATTGACTATCTAGAGTTGAATCATGTCACCATTAAAAATAGGTACCCGTTGCCTCGCATTGATGACCTGTTTGACCAGTTGCAAGGCACCAAATTCTTTTCAAAGATCTATCTTCATTCGGGATATCATCAGTTGAAGATTAAAACTGATGACATTCTAAAGAATGCTTTCAGAACTCAGTACGGGCATTACGAATTCCTAGTCATGTCTTTTGGATTGACTAATGCTCATGTTGCCTTCATGGATATGATGAACCGAGTATTCAAGGAATATTTGGATCACTTTGTGGTCGTCTTTATTGATGACATCCTCATTTACTCCAAAAGCCATGAAGATCATTTGCAACACTTGAGGCTGATACTCCAAAAGCTTCGTGAAAACAAGTTATATGCCAAGTTGAAGAAATACGAGTTCTAGCTTGAGGAAGTAGCATTCCTTGGGCATGTAATATCAAATCATGAAATATCTGTTGACCCGACAAAGATTGAAGCAATTCAAAGCTGGGAGCAACCTAAGTCAGTGACCGAAGTACGTAGCTTTCTCGGCTTAGCTGGTTATTATCGGAGATTCGTAGAAGGGTTTTCTAGAATCACTACTCAATTAACTCGGCTGACTCGAAAAGATACAAAATTCGGTTGGAGCGAGGAATGTGAGAAAAGTTTTTAAGAACTCAAGAGAAGGCTCATTTCAGCACCTATTTTGACGATACCATCTGTGTGACGCCCCCAAAATAGGTATACATCACCCATCTGGGGTCGCCAAATACATGGTACAAAATACAAATACAAACTTAATTATACAACAGGAACTGAGAGTTTTTACACGAATATTGTCTCATAGTCAGTATCCAAACTCAAATTCAATCCTCATTACATTTTTTTATCACACTAAATAGTGAGGATTACTAAAAGCGACCATCTCGGACCATCACTCCGTTCCCGCACTAGTTAAAATTACGTTCTCATTTCTGAAGAGAACAATAGAAGTAAAAGGTGAGCTCAACTAGCCCGATAAGAAATATTATGACTAAGATAATGTTTGAATAAGTTATCATTAGCCTTGAAAATGTTAAACCGATAGAATATAATCAACAACAAGTTTAATGCAATGAATAAGCAATCCATAAGAAGAGTCAAGTAGAGCATGATATATACTATCTTCTATTATTTAAAAAGGTTTTCATCAACTTTATCATTTGAGACTCGACAAATAAATAAACTACATCATCGAATCATCCTTTGCAGACTACGGGCGAAGGATATTCATGTAATCATCAATGGTCATGATTATACCGAATAATCCCTTGTCATAATCATATCAATCAACAGTCCATCTATGCACGTAAGCCAAAGATGACTTTCATCACAATATAAGCATGAGGATGATGACAATGATATAAACATTTAATTAAATAAAAGCAAGGATAAATTTTAAAGATTCATAATTTAATTTATCCAGTATTCAATAATGTCCAAATTGTTAGCATGATACTGCTTTGTGGAGTAAAATTCAAGAATAATATCCATGTATCAAAAATATTTTGGACAGAAAAGAAATCAATTTTTTGGGTGAATAGTAACTAGGTGAATAGTACCCCGTAGATAGTACTTCGTGAATAGTAACCCAACATGAAAAGTACCCAAAATACCCGAGTGAATAATATTATAGTGAATAGTAATGGGTGAATAGTAACCCATGAATAGTAACTCGTGAATAGTATCCCGGCATGAAAAGTGTCCCGAATACCCGAGTGAATAATATTATAGTGAATAATAATCAAGGGTGAATAGTAACTTAAATGAATAGTACCGGGTGAAAATATTGATATTTAATAAGAAAGTTCATATCAATATTCCAATGAAACGATACTGGATGAAGCGCAAAACTCAAGGATATTCCACTAATTTCAAGGATTATAGAAGCAATACTTACCATAGTAAGTTTAGATTTAAGAATATGAAAAGAAATAACATACTGAAATCTGCAAAATGGATTTTCACCAAATAAATACGATGCGTAATCCGCATAGACAGGTTATTCCGATATATTAAATGATGAATACGAAAAAATAGTATTCCTTATGAATACGAAAGAAATAATACCCCTTACCTTAGTAGAAGGCTGGATACTACAATAGTGAAGTAGCAGAATACTCTTCTTCTTGCTCTCTATAGTTTCTCTCTCTATAGTGTCTCTTGTGAATCTCAGTGAATTGGTAAGAATGAAAGAAGAATAAAGCTTCTATTTATAGGAGAATGGACTAAATAGTAACTTATTCACGAACGGTCCATATTGATTTAACTTATTACACTTTGGTACCCCCAAAGTTTTCCAAGTTTGCATTATTCCCCTCTAACTTTTGTAATTTACTTATCTTCAATAAACACATTCTTAATACTTCAACAATTATTCATCACTAATATTATAACTCCCAATATTTAACAACCAGATCATTCCCAGAAAAGAGAGGGCTTTCCAATAAGGATTTCTCCCTATTGGCACGCAATTAGGTGACCAAACCTCTTCTTGACAGAACTTTCTAGACATTGTCAATATTGTAAATAATAATATGAATAACTTTGTTGTCTCAATTATTGATTTAATAATATAAAATATTATGCAGATGATACTGTGACAATAATTGAATCAAATAACGTGAGATACTTCTGTGATAATTATCAGTAGCAATAATTGAGTAAACTCGGTGGCTTCTTACGTAAGCATCAATAATCAATACTGGTGTGCTACTATGCAAACACGCGTATTCTGATACTTTACCAACGGTAGTTCAACAGATTAACGGTAAAACTTTCATAGTTATTTTTATAAAAGATATTTACGTGGTTTTCTAACTACGACAATACTTCCGTTTAATGAATTCATTAAAACAAATATTTCCCGACCAATCGAATATTTTATATCAACTTGTTTACTTTGTAAAATTTTTCAATATCACCCTTAACTTTAACCTTTTATCAATTTAACCATTTATTAAATAGAATAATAATTATAAGAAAATTAGATACTTTCATTTCATATAATTTGGGGTCTTACAACCTGGCTCGGAGGGATTTGTTGTAACATTCCAGAATTTTATAAATTGTTATATTAAATATTTATTGAATTATATAAGTATTTAATGGATGTGGTTATTGTTAATTGAATAATTGTTCAAATTTGATTCGATGTGGTTAATTATTTGTTAAGTAAATAATTAAGGAAATTAATTAGTATATTCTAATTTAATTTAATTATTAAGTTAGAGAATTTTGATTAAATAAATTATTATATTTTAATTTGAATTTGTAAATTAAAAGGATGTGTTAATGGATTAAATAAAGTTATGATTATAAAGAAAATTATAATTTTGTGGTATTGATTTATGTGTTAAAGTGATTTAATAAATTATTTTTTGAATTAATTTAATTAAATTAAAGTGTGACAAATAACCTTGTTATAAAGGAGTTACTAAAATAAATTAAGGAGTTTAATTCAGTTTTACCAAATAAGGCCTAATGCTTATTAAGTCTTTAATATAATTGTGTTTTACCAACCAAGGTGTAAGGATTAATGGGTTATTTTTAGTTAGTAACCAAACAAGCCTTATGGCTTTTGATTTTCAAAACTATTATAACTAATATCAGTTATACTATTATATAATTAGTACCTATTATATTATTTACGTTATTTTATCTAGTACGCTCTAGAGTCAGGAAGAAAAGAAAGACTCAGAGGAAGAAGAAGAAGAAGAGAAGAAGAAAAGTGAGAGAGAAAAGAAGGGAGGAAGAAAGGCTAGAGATTGGAGAAGAAGAAGCTTGGGAATAGAAAGGAATAGCCATCATCATCTTCTTCAAGGTATTGTTCTATTCTTTTTAGTTTTAAAAGTTTAGTTTTTCTCTTTCCAAATTCTCTGTAGAATCCTTGTGTAAGGATGAATTGTTATTGTTATGTGGCTTTATATGACATACTAATGATCTTAAAACTATTTTCATAAGTTATAATCAATGAATTGATGATATGTATGTAATTTGTGAAGAAAATGTTTTTACAGAGAGTCTTTGTGAATATTATTGTTTAGCTTAAAGTAGAAATTGAGGGTTAATTAGTTGTTTAGTTGATAAATTGACCATTTAATTTGATAGAATATGTATAATTATTGATAAAGATACTTTGAATTAGTTGTTTTGGTTGAAAAAACAAAATTTACAGTATTGATTTTCATTGAAATATCAAAAAGTGAGTTTTTATCAAAAACAGTGAAATTGGATGTGTTAAATTTGTTGCTTCTGTTGTTGTATGGGTAGAAACATGTTAGGAGTTCTTAAATTATTTTTACATGAAGTTTTTGTATGAATTGCATGTGAATTAGTCTGTTAGAAACGAGCTTGTAGGCCAAAATTGGCTTTTTGCTTGTCTTTATTCTTAGAAGGTGTCGATCAAAATTGCGAGCTTTGTCTTGCAGATCATGCGCCAATGATGACGTTAGTGGCGCCGTAGCACCATCCCCACGCCATAGTACGACCACACAATGTAAAGCTGGCAAATGTGTGCCGAAAGTTAGCGAGAATGGTCCGACGAAAGTACTTTTTTGTACACAAAATTTTAAGAAAAGTTATGTGATGATAGTAGGACTGTAAAATATTGATTTTAGTATTTTTATACTATGAATAATTATGTTATTAAAGATTAACTTGTGTTATAACTTGATTATGTGATTAAATAATCAAACATACATGATGAATGTAGTTAGTTAAGTTATAAAGTGGTAGTGACTAACTATTTCATGATGACGATATATATATATATATATATATATATATATATATATATATATATAGGGTATTGTGATTCGAATTGATTCGGTTTAGCCGATGAGCAAGGCAAGTTTTCTAATCTATTATCTTGTTAATCTAATTACTGTTTTCAATTCAATTACGATATAATGATGTAAGTTATTCTTGAGCAAGTTATTCTTGTACTTCACCTGTTGTTTAGCATGCAAATTTATATATTCTAATGTTGAACAGTTTTATCATTCAAGTTACTATGCATGCTCAGTATTCAATTCTAAATAGCCTTAGCTTAATATTGTTCAAGCAAGGTGTGTTATAGTTATTCAATATGTATGCTATTAGATCATTCCTATAGCATGATGTTGTTAATTTTATTCAACTAGTCCCTTAGTTGATGTTCGTTGAATTCTAAATTACCTTGAAAGCTTATCAAAACCAAACTTCCTTTGGTGCGGACTTGTACTCTAAATACTGAGATGAACAACCCTATTGTTATGATTAGGGGTTAACTTATGCATAACGTTAAAATATTTGTGCACAATACATTGTACGAAGGGCTAATCCCCCTAAGTACGAGGTCCTTATAGTCTTATGACTGTTAAAGTTGGAGTTGAAAGATTACTTGCAACTGTGGACGTATTTCATGGTCTTACGAACCTTAGTGATGTGTATTTTCCATATTTTGGGATTTCAGTTTCTGATTATTATTGATAGAGTACTATTCACTTTTGATGAGCCTATTTTGACAGTTATTATTGTTATACTCCTGTTGATTCCATATTATATCCAGTGAGCAATTGTTTTGCTCACTCTTGCATATTTATAAACTCATTGCAGCTAAAGAAGAGAAGGTAGGTGAACCTTCGACTAGCGAAGGAAAGGGAAAAATGTACAAGTGATGAAGACTTGTAATTTTTACTTTGATTAAGATGTTAGACTTTTATTATGTTGATCTTAGACTTTATTTTAAAGAAGTTATGTAATGTTTTCCGCATTTGAATGATGATTAAAGGCTAGATAACCTGGGAGATTTTTATTATGTAACCCTTTAATGGGGAAGGTTTTTATTTTTTCAGTTTCATTATGATTGGGTAGTTAGATATGAATGTTTGATTCAGTGAACACCAAATCCTGTGGGAATGAAGTACCTGGGTTTGGGGGTGTCACATTTGTCATCTACAGTGATGCTTCAGGCAAAGGGTTAGGATGTGTTCTCATGTAACATGGGAAAGTCAAAGCCTATGCCTCACGATAACTCAAAGAATATGAGAGGAATTATCCTACTTATGATCTATAGTTGGCAGCTGTCATTTTTGCGCTTAAGATTTGGACGCATTACCTGTATGGAGAGAAGGTGGATATCTATACAGATCATAAAAGCCTCAAATATTTCTTCACTCAAAAAGAACTCAACATGCAGAAACGACGATGGCTTGAGCTATTGAAAGATTACGATCATACCATTCAGTACCATCCTGGAAAAGCGAACGTAGTAGCTGACGCATTGAGTAGAAGATCATATGCGGGTACGAATGCGATATTATCAACACAAAGGCCAATTTTGTATAACTTACAAAAGATGGAGATAGAGTTAAAGACTCCAGGGACCCATGTCATGATGGCAAATATACGAGTAAAACCGACTTTAATCGATAAAGTTAAAACTGCTCAAGCTACAGACCTGGAGCTGATGCGTATGAGGAAGAAAGTACAAGAAGGTGCTATTTCGGAAGCAATAATCGATGAAGAAGGAATACTTCGAGTCAACTCCAGACTTTGTGTTCCTAACGATTTTGACTTGAAGTAAAAAATCATGATGGAGGCGCACAACACACCATTTGCAATCCATCCGGGGAGTACCAAAATGTATCGCGATCTTCGACATACATTTTGGTGGAGCAATATGAAGAGAGAGATAACGGGATTTATCTCAAGGTGTCTAACTTGTCAACGAGTCAAGGCGGAGCATCAAGTGCCAAAAGGTCCATTGCAACCACTTAAAATACTAGATTGGAAGTGGGAGCACATTACCATGGATTTCGTTACTAGTATTCCCAAGGTTTCTCAAGGCATAGATGCGATTTGGGTCATTAGTGATAGATTGACCAAGTCCGCTCGTTTCTTATCGATACGAGAAACTTATACACTTAAACGTCATGCTCATATGTACATAAACGAGATTGTGAGATTGCATGGTATGCCAGTATCCATTGTTTCTGATCGAGACCCAAGATTCACTTCACGATTTTGGGTTAGTTTGCAAAAAGTTATGGGCATGAATTTATGATTTAGTTCGGCATATCATCCTCAAACGGATGGGCAGTCGAAGAAGACTATTCAAACTCTTAAAGATTTATTAAGACTCTGTGTCCTTGACTTCAAAGGAAGTTGGGACAAGTTCTTACCATTGGTGGAGTTTTCCTACAACAACAGTTATCAAGCAAGTAATGGCATGGATTTATTTGAGGCGTTGTATGGAAGAAAGTGTCGTTCTCCAGTATGATGGGATGAGGTTGGTGAAGCAACGTTGTTCGGACCGGAGTTGGTACGTATGACTACGGAAAAGATTCAAACGATCCGACAACATATAAAAACCTCACAAGATCGACAAAAGAGTTATGCTGATCTTTATCGAAAGGACATGGAATTAAATATTGGAGATCATGTGTTGTTATGTGTTGCTCCATAAAAAGGAGTTACGAGATTTGGAAAGAAAGGAAAGCTCAATCCTCGATTCATTGGCCCATTTTTAATCCTCGATTGAGTAGGAACTGTGGCCTATAGACTCGCTTTACCGCCAAGTATATCTCGTGTTCATAACGTTTTTCACATATCTATGTTACATAAATATGTGAAAGACCCGAACCATATTATTGAATTAGAACTGGATGAGATAACGGAAGATTTAACGTATGAAGAGGTACCTGTTAAAATCTTGGATAGAAGGATCATATTCTATGCTCGTGGGTTATACCTCAAGTCAAAGTTTTATGGAGAAACCACGATGTAGAGGAAATGACTTGGGAGTTAGAATCTGAAATGAAGTCAAGGTATCATCACCTCTTCGACATTCCAGGTACGCACCCTAATTTCGAAGACAAAATTTCATAAGAAGGGGAGGTTGTAAGATCCCCAACTTTTATGAATAAAGATTAATTTTTCTTGAAATATATTTTTGAATATTATGATGTAGATTTGATATAATGTTATAGTTGTGGGTAATATTTATAAATTTTGCAAAGTAAGCAAGTGCTTTTAAAATATTCGTTTGGTCGGGGAATATTCGTTTTAACAAGGAATATTTGTACGACGACACAATTATTGGTGGACCCCACAAACGGAAGTATTGTCGTATTTAGAAAACGACAGAATTATCTTTTTATAAAAATAACGGCAAAAATTTTACCGTTAAACTGTTGAACTACCCGGTGGTAAAAGAACAGTAATACGCGTGGTTGCATAATAGCACACGGTATTGATTATTGAAGCTTACGTAAGAAGTCACTTAGTTATACTCAATTATTGCTACAGTAATTGCTGCATAATATCTCTCATATTATTTATTCAATTATTGTCACAGTATCATCTGCATAATATTTATTATTACTAAATCAATAATTGAGACGACAAAGTTATTCATATTATTATTTGCAATATTGACAATGTCTAGAAAGTTATGTCAAGGAGAGGTTTGGTCACCTAATTACGCGCATACTATTGATTCACATGCATGTACTATTAGGGGAGGTGGTGCAAGATTGATAAAACTTGCATGACTAAATTAAAAATGGAGGTATAGATGAAGGTACTATACTGTAATTATTTTTTCACATGTATAAAACTATTGATTCACATGAATGTACTATTGATTCACATGATGTACTATTAGGGGAGGTGGTGCAAGATTGATAATACTTGCAGGACTAAATTAAAAATGATGATATTATACTATAATATTTCGAGCCCCAAAACGTGCAATTATCGAAACTATATTTTTCTATAAATAGAAGCTCATTCTTCTTTCATTCTCACCAATTCACTAAGACTCACAAGAGCAATTATAGAGAGATAAGCTATAGAGAGAAAGAAAAGGAGAAATATGCTACCTCACTATTCCAGTATCCAGTATCCAGTCTTCTTCTTAGGTAAGGGATATTATTTTGTTCAGTATTCATAGGAATAATATTTTCTTTAATACTCTGTAGTATGTGAGTAATATTATTTCGTATCGTATTCCTGATTATACCCGCATTCTGTTAAAGTATTGCTTCTATACTCCGTGAAATTAGTAGAATATTCTTGAAATTTGTGCTTCATCTAGTATCGTTTCACAAGGATATTTTCCAGTATCCAGTCTTCTTCTGAGGTAAGGGATATTATTTTGTTCAGTATTCATAGGGATAATATTTTCTTCAATACTCTGTAGTATGTGAGAAATATTATTTTGTCTCGTATTCCTGATTATACCCGCATTCTGTTAAAGTGTTGCTTCTATACTCCGTGAAATTAGTAGAATATCCTTGAAATTTGCGCTTCATCTAGTATCGTTTCACAAGGATATTTTCAGCACGTTCTTATTAAATTTTAAGCTTTTCATGCCGGAGTACTGTCCATGAGTAGTATTCATTTTCACGGTACTATTCACTAGGTACTATTCACAAAGTACTATTCACAAAGTACTATTTACGAAGTACTATTCCTGAAGTAATATTCACGGGGTACTATTCACTCGGGTACTATTCACCCGGGGAATTATTCATGACAAAAATTGATTTCTTTACTGTCCAAATCATTTTTGATAAAATATTATTAATTAATTTTACTCCACAAAGCAGTATCATGTTAACAATTTGGACATTATTGAATTCTTGATAAATTAATCTATAAATCTTTAAAAATTTATCCTTTGCTTTCTTTTAATTGAATTCTTATATCATTGTCATCATCCTCATGCTTATATTGTGATAAAAGTCATCTGTGGCTTACGTGAATAGATGTATTATTGATTGGTATGATTATGACCAAGGATTATTCGGTATAATCATGTCCGTAATATTACAAATGATGTGGTAAAAGTCCTCATTGGCCCGTAGTGCATTGATGAACAGTTGTTGGTATGTTAATTACCATTGATGATTACATGAATATCCTTGGCCCGTAGTGCAGGGATGATTCGATGATGTAGTTTATTTATTAAACTGAGTCTCAGCGATAAAGTTGATGAAAAACTTTTTAAATCATAGAAGATAGTAGATATCATGCTCTACTTGACACTTCTAATGGATTGCTTGTTCCGATGCAGTTAAACTTGATGTTTATTATTTTTTATCAGTTTAACACTGTTGAAGGCTAACGATAATTTATTCTGCATTATCTTAGTCATAATATTTCTTACTGGGCTAGTTGAGCTCACCCTTTGTTTTCATTGTTCTCTTCAGGAAATGAGAATATTGTTGGGACTAGTCGGGGAACGGAGTGGTGGTCTAGATGTTTGCATTAGTAGTCCTCACTATTCAGTGAAATAGGTGATAATAAATGTAATAAGGATTCCATTTGAGTTTGAATACTGTCTAGAAGACAATATTCGTATGAAAACTCTCAGCTTATGTTTTGTTGTATTTTACACGACAGTTGTATAATTAAGTTGTATTTAAATTGTGTACCATGTATTTGGCGACTCAGAATGGGTGATGTATACCTATTTTGGGGGCGTCACAAATTCCATTTGACAACCCAGAAATTCGGATTGTCCAGAATTTAAGTTTAAAGAATTATTTATTAATAAAATATTTTTTTATTAATACTAGTTTATGTTATATGTTTATTAATCGTTCTAGAACCTAGGATGATTATAATTCGGGAGGATTCTGGCTATGAGATAGATTGAACGAGAAAGAATTTTCAAGACAAAAATAAAAAAAATTCGGGAATAAAAATATTTTTGGGGAAAAAGACGAAATAGGCACTATTCATCCGACGAAACCTATGGGTTAGGGTTTGAATAACCTAAGCCTTTCTGAGAGTTCGGTATGTCGAAATGACATTCCGTCGAAAGATTTGACCATAATATATCGTGAAAAGTTAAGTAAGCTGATAAAAGTTTTTCTCGAAAAACGCGCAGAAATCGGACGAAATAAAAATGACGAAAAGTATTGTTATGTGCTTTTCATTCATTTGACTATGTTAGGGGAAAACGTGAAGGAAAACGCTTAACCTCGAAAAGTGTTTTTCAATTTTTTGGAGTTCTGAAGAATGCGTCAAAGTTGGACTGTAAAGGAAAGACAAAATATCCAAAAATATTTGGATTCCGAGAATCGCGGTTTTTAAAACTGTCGAACGAATTTTGCAAGATGGAAGCACGAAGCTTCCAACGAAAACTTTGTGAATAGTAAGAAGGTGGAAGTAAGGAGATGTGAATAGTGACTTTGAGGGTGAAATGACTATTTTTCCCCTAGCCTAGAAAATCTATAAAAGGAAGCTTAAAATTCATTTGTTGGTGATTTTGAAAATCACCAACACATAAGAGAGAGAGAGAGAGAGAGAGAGAGAGAGAGAGAGAAGTTGGATGAGGAGGAAAAGGGAGAGTAAAAGCTAGCTCGGGTGCACGCTTTGTCCAACAGAGGAAGATTAAAGGACAAAGGTAATCTGAAACCTAATCCTAAGAAAATTTTCTCTAAGTTTTATATGTTAAAAACGTAGCATAACGAGAATAAGAAGTAAGAGATGATAAGAACGATTTCATATGGTTGAAATCATGGGAAAATGAAGAAATAAGAATTAGAAGTTTATTTTATAAATTTCTTAAGGAAGTATAAGATTCATAATGAATTTGAATGATCCGAATGAATCATATGAACGATTCGATGATATTAGTAAGGAATGGTGTTTTATAACATCAAATTCCAATAAAAAGTGAAATTGTAATCAAAATATCGATTAAAAATGAAGAACGTGAAGAACGCATAAAGAACACGAAGAACGTTGTTGATGGACAAATTTAAAACCATCGTAGTATAACTTTTTGTTGATGGACAAGTTTAAAACCATCGCGTATAAGTTAGTTGCTTATTGCTTGGTTAGGAACGGTAGAAACGTTCTTGAAGAACGGATTGAACTAAGCCATAACGAAGTTATGGCAAAAATTTTCGTAAAAGACGAACGAGAAATAAAAAGTATGTAAATGAACCTAAATGAGTAGGGTTTCATAAGAATGTAAGAGAACATAGAAAACTTGAGTCGTAGACTCAAGAACGAACGAGTTCTGAGTTCGGATGACTGAATTACGGACGAACGGATGAAGAACGTTAAAAGCGTAAAATGAACAAAGGGTAGAGATTAAGCCAATCGAATGGCATGTTAACGGATTCAGATTAAATTTTTGTCCAAGGGAAGTTAAAGTACGTAAGATAAGGAAGAGAGTGACTTTTGAATGACCTCATTCCGAGTTATAGCGAATAAGTTATGGGATTGCAAAGTACACGTCTCAAACTTGATTCAAGACTTAGAAAAAAATTTCTAGAATTCATGCTTGTAGCCAGTATTTCGCCAAATATGCCTTTGGGAGGTGGTGGCAGCGCTAAAGGGCATCATCATGCATCATTAATTGGCATGCAGCGTACGAGAGTTAATGAAGGACTCGGCGCCGCAGCGCTAGACCAGGATAGAAGGTGACGTAGGCTCGCGCCGCAACGCGAGAAGAAGGAAGGGACCCGGTGCCGCAGTGCTGGTGCAGAACAAAACCCAGTAGTGAGCTTTTAATTACTCAATTCCTGGGGGAAGTGTACGGATAGATAATGAACATGTAGTTCACGTAACGTGACACTTAAATAAGTGATTTAAACCTTTAATGAAGGTTGAACGGAAAGATTTAACGGGATTAAAAGAAGAATAAGGTAATGAATGTAAACACAACGCAGTTGCGATAAACAATCAGTCTTAGCATACAACAAACCGTATGACTTCGACATTAAGAAGGAATAATGAACGTGGGGTTCATGTAATGGATAAAAAATGAAAGTTGTAACGAACGGTAGCAAGATTAATGCGAGTCTGAACGTGAGTCGGATTGAAAATGATGGAATGAATGTAAGCGTTTAACACTTTAACTGACGTAGGGTTGAGTGTACGCGAATATTAAACAGGTAGAACCTACACGCCGTGTATGATTCAACCGTAATATAATGAAGTCAGTGATGTATAACGTTAAGAAGCCGAGTTAATAAGTATAGCTTGGATAACGTTCCGAGTCGAATGAACCGGATGTTGTAAGATATGAATAAGTTAATATAAAATATTTAACGCTATGACCTCATAGTATTGATATTGAATTATTGTTCTGGGTATACAAAAGACTGTATGCCTTAGACGATAAGAAATAAATCCTGAGGTATGGCATTTAGTTGCCAGAAAGCCATAAGGAATGAGAAATTGACTTAACGAACATTATAGTTTAATGGTTCGGATAGGTTAAGATAAAGTTAGGTTGTGGTACAATCATAATCTTTGATGGTTGACATATGGGAGCTGGGATAAACAATTCCTTCAGAGAGCAGAGGTATATACAAAATTGGCGACCGATCTAACTCACTGTGAAAGACAGTGTAGACGGGAACTTGTTTGTTAGTTGTTTGTGGGAAACCACTCAGAGTACCATATGGACTACTAGTAGAGACGCGATGTGTACTGAGTCCTAGAAGAGTTATAAGAAGAAGATAAGAATCTAAATCATCAAAGATGATGAACGTATGAGTAAGACATGCATCTCCGTATGTTATGAAGTTGTAAACCGGTAAAGAAAGTCGATTGCGTAAACTTAAGTTTAAACCAGTGTGTAAGTCAAGTATATGACTAATTGGTGTATGTGTTATTTCCTTATGTGTTATATAGGGATTGGAATGAGCAGTTCAGCGTAAGTTTTAGCTGTGCGTAAGGTAAGTTTTCTAACTTTATTCATATTACATGAATGTTAGTTTCTTAAACTTCTCATATGTTGAACTTGAGAAGTCTTATTTATGGGCAAATGTTCAATATTTGTACAAGGTGGTAGAACGTATGAGGCCTTGTACCGCAATTTGAACACATCAGCGTTTATATGAGATGAACTGTTCTGTGATTGAACTATTCAATATGAGTATGTTTTGTTTATACATGAACCGTTATTGTTAAGTATGTGCTAATGATTATAGCCAAACAGAATGTGTATGGAAAAAATAGAAGGATGAAAGTATTTCAGAGTGAATGTGTTTAATGTTTTAAAATGATAGGAATTAAGATTATTCCTATTATTCAAGTTGCTTCGTAACCTTTGTTCGGTTATTGAAGTCTTAAAAGAATGTTTAAATTCTTGAAGTTGTTTATTCAACTGCTATGACATGCTGGGCAATTGAATGCTCACACTTGTTTTAAATGAAAAACATTTTCAGCGTACGAATATAAGAAGTTAAGGATCCCGTAAAGATCAAGCTGAGCGATATCTAGAAGAAATGTCATTCAGGATGTGAATGTGCGTGAAGATCAAGCAAAGACTTGTAATGTAGAATAGTTTAATTGAACTATACATTACTTTAATGAACTGTCATGTATCCTTTGTGGCGGATAAAAGTCACTCTTGTAAGATGGAATGAATAATGTATTTGTCATTATTTGTAATGAAAGAGGTTATAAGGTTTTAGAACCTAGGATTAGAGAATGTATGTTATTATACTTCACTATATAATGATGTATGTTGCGAAGATGATGTACTCGTGATGCACAGAATTCAGGTGTGAAGATAGACCGGACTGCGAGGTGTTACAAGTTGGTATCAAAACTGATAGGTTATAAACCTTAGGTAAGAGTACCTAAGACTATAATCGTAGAGAGAAGGATAAGAAGATCGTTGACTAAACGATTAAGGAAGAAGATCACCACGTGATCATATTGAATCGTAATAATAGTTGTTCTGTTAAACGATGGATGATTTATAGTTAATGCTATAAATGAATTGTATTATGAAGTAGTATGAGAATGATAACTCAGATTGAGTTATAAAGGATAGCATACGAATTAAAGAAAAATCGTATTAAGTAACGAGAAAGTAAGAAGTTATAAGATTTCGATTGAGGACTCATGTGATAGCTGAGTAGTACGAACCTTCAAATGGGAGGGGGTTTGTGATTACTTAGTTATTACAGTGATAATCGTTGGAATAGTATGTCGCGCTATGAATATGTATATGACGAGAAGGTGAATCTTTTCTCATGTATATATTTGATAGGTAGAGATTGATAAGTTAGGTGCGAGTTCTTGAAACTCATATTTATGAAAAGTTTGTGACTCATAGTTGTATGCTATGTTTCTGAGCTCTAAGCATATGGATAGTCCTTGATTTGTTCTTGGATTACATATTGCGAAGATAAGTTCTTAAACACATATGGTTGTGGAAAATTCCTAAACACATAAAGTGTGGTAAGTTGATGGAATATACTAAGGTATAGGAAAGTTTAGACTGGAAATGAGTAATTTCAGTAGACTTAGCATTGAAGGTGCTAGAAAAGATTAAGTATTGTCTCAAATAAGACAATGAAGGAAGATGGAAAAATAGTATATTCCAAGTCATCTAGCTATGCTGAATTTTGATGTTTATTGAAATCGTGCTAATATGTGCGTTTTGAAAATGAAAGGATTGGTTCAACTTTTGGAACCAATGGATTTTAAAAGAACTATTATTGGTATGTCTATGTTAATTGCTTCAGCTAGACAGAAATTGATTTGAAATATCAAAATAAATTTTATATCATCAGTGCAATTGATGCAAAGATGATAAAAGGATGGAGTTATTAATACAATTAAACCTAGTGTTGGATTTGATCTCATGATCAACAACCCGCTATGGTATGATGTGTAATGATGAAGTCATAAACTGACGAATTCCTCAACGTACTGTGAAAAGTACGGTATCATGACGTCATGAAACATTTTGATGTATTGTGAAAGAATTTAAAGAAGTAGTTGATGTCAATTGATTTGACTAGACGAATGTTTCAAGTTGATGTCTAATTTATTGGTATGGTCTAAGATATTTGTTTTAGCTAGACAAATGGTATGTCATGTTATAAGGAAATCGAGCTTTCTTTAAAAAGTTATGCCAAGCCAAATTATTTTGGTGCGGAATCTGATGAATGAATATGAGGTGAACATATCCCGAAATGGGGTTATAGGATGGGTTGATAACCTATGTATGGAAGAGGTAGTTTACTTTCTTTGTGATTGTAAACTGACCGTTAAAGAAGGGTTTACGACGAAATATTGTTTAACCTAGTAAGAGTTCAAGGTCGATTTGACCCCTTAGCAAAAGTATGAAATGTTTTAAAGGAATCTTTATATTCATCGTTAATCCTTCTACTTCATGATTCTAGATAAGTTATGGAGGTTAGGAAATGATGGAAATATAAGAACTTCTTTGAAGAGAAGTTGAGAAGAAGGGTAAGCTAAAATTTCGAGGATGAAATTCTGTGAAAAAGGGGAGAATGTGATGACCCGGGTAAGGGTGTGGTTTTAAGAAATTATGAGGACGGAATTTTATAAGGGGGGAAGGATGTGACAACCCTAAAATTTGGATTGTCCAGAATTTAAGTTTAAAGAATTAGTTATTAATAAAATAAATTTTTATTACTATTATTCTGTGCTATGTTTATTAATCGTTCTAGAACCTAGGATGATTATAATTCAGGAGGATTCTGGCTACGAGCTAGATTGAACGAGTAAGAATTTTCAAGACGAAAATAAAATATTTCTAGGAAAAAAAATATTTTCGGGGAAAAAGATGAAATAAGCACTATTCACCCGACGAAACCTAAGGGTTAGGGTTTGAAAAACCTAAGCCTTTTCGAGAGTTCGGTATGTCGAAATGACATTCCGTCGAAAGATTTGATGATAATATATCGTGAAAAGTTAAGTAAGCCGATAAAAGTTTTTCTCGAAAAAACGAGCAGAAATCGGACGAAATAAAAACGAAAAAAAAAGTATTGTTATGTATTTTTCATTCGTTTGACTACGTTAGGGGAAAACGTGAAGGAAAATGCTTAACCTCGAAAAGTGTTTTTTAGTTTTTCAGAGTTCCGAAGAATGCGTAAAAGTTAGACTGCAAAGGAAAGACGAAATATCCCAAAATATTTGGATTCTGAGAATCGCGGGTTTTAAAACTGTCGAACGAATTTCGCAAGATGGAAGCATGAAGCTTCCCTTCGTGAATAGTAAGGAGGTGTAAATAGTGACTTTGGGGGGAAACTGACTATTTTTCCCCTAGCATAGAAAATCTATAAAAGGAAGCTTAAAATTCATTTGTTGGAGATTTTGAAAATCACCAACACATGAGAGAGAGAGAGAAGTCGGATGAGGAGGAAAACAGAGAGAAAAAGCTAGACCGGGTGCACGCTTTGTCCAACGGAGGAAGATTAAAGGAGATAGGTAATCCGAAACATAATCCTAAGAAACTTTTCTTTAAGTTTTATATGTTAAAAATGTAGCTTAACGAGAATAAGAAGTATAAGATGATAAGAACAACTTCATATGGTTGAAATCATGAGAAAACGAAGAAATAAGAATTAGAAGTTTATTTTATAAATTTCTTAAGGAAGTATAAGATTCGTAATGAATTTAAACGATCCGAATGAATCATGTGAATGATTCGGTGATATTAGTAAGGAATGGTGTTTTATAACAAATTCCAATAAAAAGTGAAATCGTAATCAAAATATCAATTAAAAATGATGAACGAACGAAGAACACGAAAAACTTTGTTGATGGACAAATTTAAAACCATCGCAGTATAACTTGTTGATGGACAAGTTTAAAACCATTGCATATAAGTTAGTTGCTTATTTTTTGGTTAGGAACGGTAGAAACGTTCTTGAAGAACGAATTGAACTAAGCTAGTTATGGCAAAATTTTTCGTAAAAGACGAACGAGAAATAGAAAGTTTGTAAATGAGCCTGAATGAGTAGGGTTTCATAAGAATGTAAGAGAACATAAAAAACGTGAGTCATAGACTCAAGAACGAACGAGTTTTGAGTTCGGATGACCGAATTACGGACAAACGGACAAAGAATGTTAAAAGCGTAAAATGAACAAATAGTAGAGATTAAGTCAATCGAATGGCATGTTAACGGATTCAGAAAAACTTTATGTCCAAGGTAAGTTGAAGTACGTAAGATAAGGAAGAGAATGACTTTGGAATGACCTCATTCTGAGTTTTAGCAAATAAGTTATGGGATTGCAAAGTACGCGTCTCAAACTTGATTCAAGACTTAGAAAAAAATTTCTGGAATTCATGCTTGGCGCCAGAAGCGCTTGACTATACGCCTTAGAGGCGGCATAGCAAGGCCAACCTGCATCATGCATTTAGAATTGGTGCCACAGCGCGAGAGTTAGTGAAGGACTCGGCGCCGCAATGCTAGACCAGGATAGAAGGTGACGTAGGTTCATGCCCAGCAACAGAGAGGAAGGAAGGACTCGGCGCCCAAGTACAGTGTGTAGACAAAAGTCAGTAATGAGCTTTTAACTGCTCAATTCCTGGGGGAAGTGTACGGATAGATAATGAACATGTAGTTCACGTAACGTGACACTTAAATAAGTGATTTAAACCTTTAATGAAGGTTGAACGAAAAGATTTAAAGGGATTAAAAGACGAATAAGGTAATAAATGCAACGAAGTTACGATAAACGGTCAGTTTTAGCGTACAACAAACCGTATGAAAATATAATGGATAAGGAATAATGAACGTGGGGTTCATGTTATGGATAACAAATGAAAGTCGTAACGAATGGTAGCAAGATTAATGAGAGTCCAAACATGAGTCGGATTGAGAATGATGGAATGAATGTAAGCGTTTAACACTTTAACCGATGTAGGATTAAGTGTATGCGAATATTAAACAGGTAGAACCTACACTCCGTGTATGATTCGACCGTAAGATAATGAAGTCGGTAACGTATAACGTTAAGAAGCCGAGTTAATATGTATAACTTGGATAACATTCCGAGTCGAATGAACCGGACATTGTAAGATATGAATAAGTGAATATAAAATGTTTAACGTTATGACCTCATAGTATTAATATTGAAAGCTCGTTCTGAGTATACAAAAGACTGTATGCCTTAGACGATAAGAAATGAATCCTGAGGTATGGCATTTAGTTGCCAGAAAGCCATAAGGAATGAGAAATTGACTTAACGAACATTATAGTTTAATGGTTCGGATAGGTTAAGATAAAGTTAGGTTGTGGTACAATCGTAATCTTTGATGGTTTACATATGGGAGCTGGGATAAACAATTCCTTTAGAGAGCGGAGGTATATACGAAATTGGCGACCGATCTAACTCACTGTGAAAGACAGTGTAAACGAGACGGGAACTGGTTTGTTGGTTGTTTACGGGAAACCACTCAGAGTACCATATGGACTACTAGTAGAGACGCGATGTGTACTGAGTCTTAGAAGAGTTATAAGAAGAATATAAGAATATAAATCATCAAAGATGATGAACGTATGAGTAAGACATGCATCTTCGTATGTTATAAAGCCGTAAAACGGTAAAGAAAGTTGCTCACGCAAACTTAGATTGCAAGAATGCGAACCCTAAGAAGTAAAGTTAAGTTTAAACCAGTGTATAAGTCAAGTATATGACTACTTGGTGTATGTGTTATTTCCTTATGTATTATATAAGGATTGGAATGAGCAGTTAGCGTAAGTTGTAGTTGTGCGTAAGGCAAGTTTCCTAACTTCATTCATATTACATGAATGCTAGTTTCTTAAACTTCTCAGATGTTGAACTTGAGAAGTCTCGTTTATGTGCAAATGTGCGATATTTGTACAAGGTGGTAGAACATATGAGGCATTGTGCCACAATTTTAACACCTCGGTGTTTATATGAGATGAATTGTTCTGTGATTGAACTGTTCAATATGAGTATATTTTGTTTATACATGAACCATTATTGTTAAGTCTGTGCTAATGATTCTAGCCAGACAGGATGTGTATGGAAAAAGTAGAAGGATGAATGTATTTCAAAGTGAATGTGTTTAATGTTTTAAAATGATAGGAATCTAGATTATTCCTATTATTCAAGCTGCTTCATAACCTTTGTTCGGTTATTGAAGTCTTAAAAGAATGTTTAAATTCTTGAAGTTGTTTATTCAACTGTTATGACTTGCTGGGCAATTGAATGCTCACACTTATTTTAAATGAAAAACATTTTCAGCGTACAAATAGAAGAACTTAAGGATCCCGTAAAGATCAAGTTGAGCGGTATCCAAAAGAAATTCCATTCAGGATGTGAATGTGCGTGAAGATCAAGCGAAGACTTGTAATGTAGAATAGTTTAATTGAACTAAAGATTAGTTTAATGAACTGTCATGTATCCTTGGTGGCAGATAAAAGTCACTCTTGTAAGATGGAATGAATAATGTATTTGTCATTATTTGTAATGAAAGAGGTTATAATGTAATAGAACATGGGATTAGAGAATGTATATTGTTATATTTCACTATATAATGATGTATGTTAGGAAGATGATGTACTCGTGATGCACGGAATCCGGGTGTGAAAATAGATTGAATTTTGGGGCGTTACATTCCAAGTCAGAAGGACTTAAAGAGTTCTAAGTTGTCAGACCCCAACTTCTATGAATAAAGATTAATTTTTCTCGAAATATATTTTTGAATATTATGGTGTGGATTTGATATAATGTTATAGTTGTGGGTAATATTTTCAAATTTTGCAAAGTAAGCAAGTGGTTATATAATATTTGATTGGTTGGGGAGTATTAGTTTTAACAGGGAATATTCGTACGACGGCACAATCATTGGTGGACCCCACAATGGAAGTATTATCGTATTTAGAAAACGACATAATTATCTTTTTATAAAAATAACGGCAAAAGTTTTACCATTAAAATGTTGAACTACCCTGTGGTAAAAGAACAGTAATACGCATGGTTGCATAGTAGCACACAATATTGATTATTGATGCTTATGTGAGAAGTCACTCAGTTATACTCAATTATTGCTAAGTAGTTGCTGCATAATATCTCTCATATTATTGATTCAATTATTGTCACAGTCTCATATGCATAATATTTATTATTATTAAATCAATAATTAAGACGACAAAGTTATTCATATTATTATTTGCAATATTGACAATGTCTAGAAAGTTCTGTCGAGGAGAGGTTTGGTCACCTAATTGCAAGCCAATAGGGAGAAATCCTTATCGGAAAGCCCCCTCTTTCCTGGGAATGATCTGGTTGTTAAATATTGTAAGTTATAATATTAATAATGAATAAGTTCGTGCTAATTAAAGATGAAATTGATATTTCTATTGTGTTAGGATTATTAGTGTTAGTGGAAATCGACATCTATTTCGATAATAATTGATGTCTGGAGGTTATATTAACCAATCGGGTAATTAATTGAATAAATGAGCAATTAATTGCTATTAATTCACATGCTTATAACTATTTATTCACATATGTGTACTATTGATTCACATGCATGTACTATTAGGGGAGGTGGTGCAAGATTGATAATACTTGCATGACTAAATTAAAAATGGAGGTATAGATGAAGGTACTGTAATTATTTTTTCACATGATTGTACTATTGATTCACATGATGTACTATTAGGGGAGGTGGTGCAAGTTTGATAATACTTGCAGGACTAAATTAAAAATTTAGTAAAAGATGAAGGTATTATACTATAATATTTTGAGCCCTAAAACGTGCAATTATCGAAACTATATTTTCCTATAAATAGAAGCTCATTATTCCTTCATTCTCACAAATTCACTAAGACTTACAAGAGCAATTATAGAGAGAAGCTATAGAGAGAAAGAAGAAGAGAAGTCTACTACCTCATTATTCCAGTATCCAGTCTTCTTCTGAGGTAAGGGATATTATTTTTTTCAGTATTCATAATGAATAATATTTTCTTCCATACTCTGTAGTATGTGAGTACTATTATTTCATCTCGTATTCGTGATTATACCCTCATTTTGTTAAAGTATTGCTTCTATACTCTGTGAAATTAGTAGAATATCCTTGAAATTTGCGTTTCATCTAGTATCGTTTCACAATGATATTTTCTACACATTCTTGTTAAATTTTAAGCTTTTCATGTCGGAGTACTGTCCATGAGTACTATTCATTTATATGGTACTATTCACAAAAGTACTATTCACGGGTACTATTCATAAAGTACTATTCATAAATACTATTCATGAAGTACTATTTACGAGTATTTTTCATAAAGTACTATTCACAGGGTACTATTCCTGAAGTACTATTAACGGGGTATTATTGACCCGAAGTACTATTCATGACAAAAATTAATTTCTTTTCGGTCCAAATCATTTTTGATACAATATCATTCTTGAATTTTACTCCAAAAAGAAGTATCATGTTAACAATTTGGATATTTTTTAAACTCTGGATAAATTTAAAGTCTTTAATATTTATCATTGATTTTGTTTGATTAATGCTTATATCATTGTCATCATACTCATGCTTATATTGTGATGAAAGTCATCTTTGGCTTACGTTCATAGATTGACTGTTGATTGGTATGATTATGACCAGGAATCATTCGGTATAATCATGACCCGTAATGTTATAAATGATGTGGTAAAAGTTCTCTTTGGCCTGTAGTGCATTGATGGACAGTTATTGGTATGATTATGACCAGGGATTATTTGGTATAATCATGACCATTGATGATTACATGAATATCCTTGGCCCGTAGTGCAGGGATGATTTAATGATGTGGTTTATTTATTAAGCTGAGTCTCAGCGATAAAGTTGATGAAAAACTTTTTAAATCATAGAAGATAGTAGATATCATGCTCTACTTGACTCTTCTAATGGATTGCTTGTTCTGCTGCAGTTGTTGATCTAAAACTTGTTGTCTATTATATTCTATCAGTTGTTATACTGTTGAAGGCTAAGGATAATTTATTCTGCATTATCTTAGTCATAATATTTTTTACTGGGCTAGTTGAGCTCACCCTTTTCTTTCATTGTTCTCTTCAGGAAATGAGAATATAGCTGGGACTAGTTAGGGAATGGAGTGACGATCCAGATGGTTGTTTTAGTAGTCCTCACTATTCTATGAAATAGTTTGATAATAAATGTAATGAGGACTTTATTTGAGTTTGAATACTGTCTATGAGACAATATTCGTGTAAAAACTCTAAGCTACACTTTTGTCGTATTGTATAAAAGAAGTTTGTATTTGATATATGTACCATGTATTTGGCGACTCAGAATGGGTGATGTATACCTATTTTGGGGGCGTCACATAAGTGAACTGAGAAGTACCAAGTCTGCTAAACTTGAAGAGTTCAAAAGTGAACTAAGAAGTTCCAAGACTACTGGTCTTGAAGGAATCTGTGAGATTCAGAGATTGAAAAGATATACTTAGTGGATTTCCTACTCGAGGAGTAGAAGAGTGGACTAAGAGCTTTAAGTGCTCTTAACCACTTAAAATCGTTGCGTCTCTTATATTCTTGCTATAACTGCCATAACTGCTTTACTCCTATTAACTCGTTATATCTTAAAGGGAAAACAAACAAACCTCAATTCCGCTGTGTTTAAATTATTATCAAAACTAAACAAGTATTTTTAAGAAGAAAATAAAAGTATATATTCAACCCCTCCCCCCTTCTAGATAACTATTATGCCTCTAAGAACTAACAGAACATATTCTACGTTCAAAGGTTATACCTCAAGTCAAAGTTTTGTGGAGAAACCACGATATTGAGGAAATGACCTGAGAGTTAGAATCTGACATGAAAACAAGGTATCCTCACCTTTTCGACATACCAGGTACGTACACCAATTTTGAGGACGAAATTTCATAAGAATGAGAGGTTGTAAGACCCCGACTTTTTTATAAAATAAAGATTTAATTTTCTGTAAATGTCATTTTAAATAATAAGGTGTGGATTTGATATAATGTTATAGTTGTGGGTAATATTTACAAATTTTGCAAAGTTAGCAAGTTGTCATAAAATATTCTTTTGGTCGGGGAATATTCATTTTATCAGGGAATATTCGTACAACGGCACAATCATTGTGGACCCCACAACGGAAATAGTGTCGAATTTAGAAAGCTACAGAAATAACATTTTTATAAAAATAACGGCAAAACTTTTACCGTTAACTGTTGAAATACCCGGTGATAAAAGTACGATGTCGTGTGGTTGCACAAAGAGTGTTACACTGCATTGTACAAGATCTCTTATTATTGATTCTTACGTGAGAAGTCACTCAGTTCATTTAATAATTGCCACAGTAGTTGCTGCATAGTATCTCATATTATTGATTCAATTATTGTCACTGTATCATTTGCACAATATTTTATATTATTAAATTAATAATTAAGATAACAAAGTTATTCATATTATTATTTGCATTATTGACAATGTCTAGAAAGTTCTGTCGAGGAAATGTGTTAAGTCATCTAATTGTGCGCCAATAAGGATAAGTCTTTATCAGAAAGCCCTCTCTTTCTTGGGAATGATCTGGTTGTTAATATTGTGAGTTATAATATAAATGATGAATAATTAAAAATGTGTTTATTGAAGACAAGTGATTTGATATAAATAAAGGGGTTTTTCACGAAGTATTTGTTGTAAGTTTGGCTTATTACATGGACCCCCACTTGCTCATTTTTTAAAATCGCCGGAAGAAAGTTATCTCAGTTTTTATTTTATTATTATTATAATAGTAATAAAATAGAAATTTTTTTATATAAACAGAATACTTTATATATTGATAAGTAGGTTTTATACCTACTTATTAGATATCAATTCACGCCAACTATGCCCATCTCAAGTACATTTTAGTATATTTTTAGTTGCATTTCGTGTTATTTTGCATTGCATGTACTGAGAACTCCTCTGGTGTGAAAAAGCAGGAAATGGTATAGCTCGGCGTTAGTAGGTGGTATGAAATCAGTAAAGGCATGACACGAGGGGAGAGTGGAGAAAATGAACTGAACATTGATGGACAAAGGAACAATAGCAGCATGACAAGGAAGCAGCAGCAGAACTCAAGGATGCAAAATGCAGAAGTCGTGCGGCTACACAAGCTAAAACTCGCGCGCCCGCGTCTGGAACCGGCAGAAGCTAAATTTCCAAACCCCCGCGCGCCCGCGCCTTTTTTGTATGGGGATCGCACGTGTCATCGACTACTGTTCTTTAACTTTATTTTAATTTTGAAATTTGAAGTGTTTGACTGGGTATAAACTACTCTTGTTGGTACCAGATGCCATCATCTTTAGTTTTTATCAGTTTTTCATATTAGAGAACTAGGGTTCTATGCTTTGAACGAATTCCAACGAGGATCCAAGCATAGACTTAATATTTTATACCTCTTCTTTAGAATTCAATCATTGACTACGAACTACTTTTATTTTGTTGGAAATCATTGGAGATTGAAACAACGTTTTGGAATATAATCTGCAATTGGGTTTGATCAATTCTATCTTCTCTCTCAATTGTTATATTTATTTTGCATGTGTTTCTTTGATCCCATAATAGCTTTCGGTTCAGCGATGAGCTAAACTCCATTATGGGATTCTAACGGATATTGATATGTAGTCTAATATTAATGGCATGAATGCTTGATTATGTAGTTATCATGGAAATTCTATTATGATTGACTTGATTGAATGAATGTCTGATCACCATTCATTTTATGTACTTATATGGAATTGAAAAATGACATGTGAGTATGGTTGTAATCATGATAGCATGCGTTTATGAGGCTGAATTGTTTAGCTTTATATTTCGTGAATCAGATAGAAATATAATGTTTCACTGTGTGTAGTTATATAAGAGCATATGCTTCAATTCAATATTGCTACAATGTCACATAGAAATATAGTGATTTTGGTTTTATTGATGATTACATGATTTCTATTGCATGTGGATGTTATGTAAGTAGGTCATAATGCATTGAAAAATGGTTATGTCTAGTTTTGTGTTCTTGGCTAATTTTCAATGATATATGAATGATCTTGCATGAGGGTATTATTTAGATGAAATATGAATTGAAGTTAGAATCCCATTATTTCCAAATTTGATTTATTATTCGATTATTTTTCTTGTAGTCATTACTTGAGTTAGATTAATTCAAAAATTATAGCGTTCGTTTAAGCATATAGAAATAGTGATATAGTTGATTCATAATAATTTAATTTTGAAACCTTTCTCCGTGGATCGATACTTAACTTACTCTGTACTACTTGTTGACCCATTATGCTTGCATGAGTTAGAGTCCTTTTGTTAGAACTAAAAAGGAGGCAACAAGTTTTTGGCGCCGTTGCCGGGGGTGGGCGTTTAAATTTATTATTATTATCATCAGTTTATAGCTATATTGTATGACTTAGACAAATCTAATCTTGTCTCATTTCTATTTTTGTTTTTGTTTTTGTTTCAGGTACTTGTATAAATTTTTATGCGCACGCGGTCATCCAATTTCGAATTAACACCTGTTCAGGATAATATAAATGGAAGAGGTTGGAAAGAAAAAGTGCGCAGAAATTTACAAGCAAAGTTAGAAGGGACCACATCTAATATGGCAGCCGAAGGACAAAGGGAAGAGCAACGAGAGGAGCATAGGGCTTTGAGAGACTACTCTATGCCGAATATTAATGGACTACAGTCAAGCATAGTCAGACCAGCGATAGCAGCTAATACCTTTGAGATAAAGCTGGGCACAATTCAAATGGTGCAGAATTCGGTATAGTTTGGGGGTGCTGCTACAAATGATCCTAATGAACACCTATTGAGTTTCATCGAAATATGTGATACTTTTAGATACAACGGGGTGACAGAAGATGCTATCAGACTAAGGCTGTTTCCATTTTGACTAAGGGATAAAGCAAGAAGTTGGCTTCACTCTTTGCCTTCGGGATCTATAACCACATGGGAGGACCTAGCACAGAAATTCTTAGCCAAGTTTTTTCCAATGGCTAAGACTGCGAAGATGAGGAAAGCAATTTCCCAGTTTGAGCAACAACAGGGTGAATCTTTATATGAAGCCTGGGAGAGATACAAAGAGATGCTAAGAAAGTTTCCACACCATGGCATGCTAGATTGGATGGTGATCAACACATTTTATAATGGATTGGGATGGCAGTCCAGGTCTATTATAGATGCAGCTGCAGGAGGAGCTTTATGGGCCAAAAGTTATGAAGAGGCCTATAACCTTATCGAGACAATGGCATCAAATGATTTCCAAAACCCTACAGCCAGGATGCCACAGCCCAAAGTTGCAAGTTTGTTAGAAGTGGATGCTATCACACAATTGTCAGCACAGATGGCATCCATGGCGAAGAAAATTGATTCGTTGACAGAGACCAAGGCGAAGAAAGTTGCCTTTGTGTGTGAGATTTATGCGGGGTCACATTCAACGGATCAATGTGCTATCAGCTCGGAGTCTGTACAGTATGTGAGCAATTATAGGAAGGATCATGGACAATTTCAGAGCATATACAACTCAAACAACCGCAACCATCCAAACTTCAGTTGGTCAAACAACCAAGGAAATCAACAGAATCAGTTTCAACCGAATAATCAATTTCAGTCAGAGCAGCAACAGTTTACACCAAGACCACCCTACCCACCGAGATTTTCTCAACAATAACATCATACTCCAGCTGCACCTCAGCAAGAAAAGAAATCAGAAATGGAGGAAATGATGATGAAGTACATGGCAAACACAGAAGTGATGATTAAAAGCCAAGCAGTGGCTATAAAAAATCTAGAAACTCAAATGGGTCAAATGGTGAGTATGCTTAACAACAGGCCCCAGGGTTCATTGCCAAGTACCACAGAGACAAATCCAAGAAGAGAAGGGAAGGAACAATGTCAGGCAATCACACTTAGGTCTGGGAAGCAATGTGCAGGAAATTTACCAGGCGCACCCGCGCCATGTATACAAGGGGATAACGCGCGGCCACGCGAGGCAGAGAATTTGTCTGAAAAGAAAGAAAATGATGAAGATTCTGAGTTACAGCAGGAAGAGAATGATAAAGCAGGTTCAGTTGAGAAGCCCGTGAGTAAAACACCACTAGTTCACCCTCCGGTTTCGTATCCACGGAGATTGAATAAGCAGAGGGAAGATAAGTAGTTCAGCAAGTTCTTGGAGGTTTTTAAAAAACTGCAGATTAATATACCTTTCGCTGAGGTATTGGAATAGATGCCTAGTTATGCAAAGTTTATGAAGGGTATCTTGTCAAGGAAGAAGAGATTAGAAGATTTTGAGACAGTGGCCTTGACAGAGGAATGTAGTGTAGTGCTTCAGCGTAAATTACCTCCAAAGCTGAAGGATCCGGGCAATTTCATAATTTCATGCACAATCGGAAAGATGAGCTTCAGCAAGTGTTTGTGTGATCTTGGGGCAAGTATCAATTTGATGCCCTTGTCAGTATTTAATCAATTGGTATTCAATATTTCTTTACAGTTAGCTGACAGATCCATCACTTATCCACGGGGAATTGTTAAAGATGTATTGGTTAAGGTGGATAAATTCATCTTTCTAGCTGATTTCATTATTTTAGATTATGAAGAAGATAAGAGTATACCAATCATACTGGGAAGGCCATTCCTAGCAACATGAAGGACCTTGATAGACGTGCAGAAAGGGGAACTCACTATGTGTGTTCATGATCAGGAGGTTACCTTTAACGTATTCAAGGTAATGAAGTTTCCGACAGATGAAGAGGAATGCTTCAAGGTTGATTTGATGGATCAGGTTTTAAATGATGATGTAGAGAGTTTGGTGGATAATGAACCATTGAGAAGTGTTCTTGCTGGAAATTCAGAACTAGAAGATGAGGAATTTGAAGAACTTGTGCAATTTCTTGATACTACTCCACAATTCAAAAAATTCAAAATTCCTGTTGAGCCATTAAAGAAAGCTGGAGAGACGTCAGTAAAATTGAAGCCATCTCTTGAGACACCTCCAGAACTTGAATTAAAACCACTTCCAGACCATTTGAGGTATGCATTTTTAAATAAAGATTCAAAGCTACCTGTGATTATTTCTTCTGCACTAACATCTTTTCAGGAAGAAAAACTGTTACGAGTCCTTAGAGAGTTCAAGTCGGCTATTGGATGGACTATAGCAGATATAAAAGGGATCAACCCTTCTTTTTGTATGCATAAGATCTTGTTGGAAGATGATAGCAAGCCGTCGGTGGAGCAACAAAGAAGACTTAATCCGATCATGAAGGAAGTGGTCAAGAAAGAAGTACTAAAATGGCTGGATGCAGGCATAATTTATCTAATTTCATATAGTTCATAGGTGAGCCCCGTGCAATGTGTATCGAAGAAGGGTGGTATGACCATGTTTTCAAATGAGAATAATGAGTTGATTCCAACACAAACAGTGACAGGGTGGAGAGTCTGCATGGATTACCACAGGCTTAATAAAGCTACAAGGAAAGATCACTTCCCACTGCCATTCATCGATCAGATGTTGGATAGACTGGCAGATCATGAGTATTATTGCCTTTTGGACAGATATTTAGGCTACAATCAAATTGTGATAGCTCCAGAGGATCAAGAAAAGATAACCTTTACATGTCCATATGGAACTTTTGCTTTCAGAAGGATGTCTTTTGGTCTGTGCAATGCTCTATCCACCTTTCAGAGATGCATGATGGCTATTTTTCGGATATGGTGGAACAGAATGTGGAGGTATTCATGGATGATTTCTCAGTTTTTAGGGATTCGTTTGATTTATGTCTTGACAACTTGGTGATGGTTTTGAAAAGATGCGTTGAAACAAATTTGGTACTGAATTGGGAAAAGTTCCATTTTATGGTACAAGAAGGAATTATTTTGGGACACAAAGTTTCGAAGAAGGGACTTGAGGTGGACAGAGCTAAACTCAAGACTATTGAGAATTTGCCACCACCTACTTCAGTAAAAGGTGTTCGTAGTTTTCTGGGACATGCAGGCTTCTACCGCAGATTCATAAAAGACTTCTCCAAGATAACTAAACAACTATGTAGTTTATTGGAGAAGGATTCACAGTTCAAATTTGATGAGGTCTGCGTGTCAGCATTTGAGCACTTCAAGAGGAAATTAACTTCATCACCAGTTATTACTGCACCGGATTGGGACTTGTCGTTCGAACAGATGTGTGATGCCAGTGATTATGCTGTGGGGGCTATTTTGGGTTAGCGATAGGAAAAGCTTTTTCACGTGATATATTATGCTAGCAAGACCCTTACGGATGCGCAGTTGAACTACACAACCATAGAGAAAGAGTTATTGGTAGTTGTGTATGCTTTTGATAAATTTCGAGCATATCTGATTGGTACAAAGGTGATAGTGTACACAGATCACGCAGCGATTCGACATTTAGTGGCGAAGAAGGATGCAAAGCTCCGTTTGATCATATGGATATTACTATTGCAGGAGTTTGACCTAGTGATCAAGGACAGAAAGGGAACTGAGAACCAAGTGGCGGACCACTTATCTCAACTAGAGAAACCGAAAAGGGAGGCATATGACAAAGTTGTAATTAAGGAATCCTTTCTAGATGAATAGTTGTTTGTGGTGAAAGGGGAAGTGCCATGGTTTGCAGACTACGCGAACTACTTGGTGAGTAAGATGGTACCTTCTGACTTAGTGCGTCATCAAAAGAAGAAATTCCTGCATGATGTTAAATGGTTTATATGGGATGAGCCATATTTGTTCAAACAATGTGCTGATCAGATGATAAGAAGGTGTATCCCGTATAGTGAGATCGAGGGGAATCTGCAGGATTGTCATGCTTCTGTGTATGGGGGTCACTATGGTGGAGAGCGAACAGCAGCTAGAGTGCTACAAGCAGGATTCTACTGGTTGATAATTTTCAAGGATGCGTACAGTTTCGTCCAGAGATGTGATAGATGTCAGAGAGTTGTGAACATTTTGAAAAGAAATGAAATGTCATTGAATACGATCCTCGAAGTGGAAATCTTTCATATGGGGGGGATTGATTTCATGGGCCCTTTCGTTTCTTTATGTGGGAATCTATATATCTTGCTAGCAGTGGATTATGTGTCGAAATGGGTAAAAGTGGCAGCTCTTCCGACAAATGATGCCAAAGTAGTCCTCAGGTTTTTACAAAGAAATGTCTTCACGAGGTTTGGGACTCCAAGGGCCATCACTAGTGATGAAGGCAGTCATTTTTGCAATAGGCAGTTCACATCATTGTTGGCTCTACAGCGTATCATCCACAAACGAATGGCCAAGCAGAAGTGTCAAATCGGGAAGTTAAAAGAATTTTTGAAAAAGTTGTGAACCCCACTAAAAAAGACTGGTCCTTAAAGCTTGATGATGTTGGTTGGGCATATAGGACTGCATACAAAACTCCATTGGGCATGTCACCTTTTCAGCTAGTTTATGGCAAAGCATGTCATCTTCCGATACAGCTAGAGCATAAGGCATATTGGGCAATTCAGAAGCTCAATTTTGATTTGAAAGCCGCATGAGAGAAACGCCTACTCCAACTCAATGAGTTGGACGAATTTCGATTACAGGTGTATGAAAACTCAAAGCTGTACAAGGAGAAGGTGAAGAAATGGCATGATCGCAAGATCATAGAGAGAACATTTGTGCCGAGACAAAGAGTGTTGCTTTTCAATTCCAGACTTAAACTTTTTCCTGGAAAGCTCAAATCAAGGTGGTCCGGGCCATTCACAGTGAAGATAGTTTTCCCACATGGTGCGGTCGAAGTATTCGATAAGTTCCTAGACAAGCCGTTTAAAGTGAATGAACAGTGGCTGAAGCATTACTTTGGTGGCGAGGTGGACCGACAGAAAGTCACCTCAATTCTTTCTTCGACGTGATTAAATCAGAGACAGACAAGCTAATTAACTATAACTTAGCACTTGATGGGAGGCAACCCATTGTTTCTATCTCTACTATTTATTTATTCTGTTAGATTGTTTTTGTTAGTTCATTTTCATATTTAGTTGTGATAGTTTGCTAGCTTTGCATAAATATCTTAGAAAATGAATGTTCATATGATTTTGTTGGTGCATAGCATAGAAATTATGGTGTTAAAATAGACACTCATACGTATTTAGTAATTATTGCTTTGACAGTATTTATTGGTGTTATTGTAGGTGTATTGGATTGAATTCATTAATGTCTTGAAGTATTGGAAAGGAAAAGTGGAAGTGCAGAATGCAACCAGCGCTACGCCTATGATAGCATATACCTCGAAAAATCGCGCTACCGCTACGCATGTCCGATCCAAGAGAAAAAAATCCACTCGCATCGCCGCTGCCACATGTCTCCATTGAAAAGCCGCATACGTACCGCTACCAACACCGAATTTAAAAAAATTAAGTTTTAAAGACATGTTTTAAACACATCACTTCCATCATTGAAGTCGAGTTCTTTCGCTCTCCATTACATGCACGCCTCCTCTTCTCTAATCAGTTACCAATTGAAGTTATAACGTCTCTTCTCCACTACGTGATTTTCGCATCAAATCTCATTACCATGATCAATAGCTACACTGATAAAACTTAGGGTTTTAGAGTGGGTTGTGTGAAATCAGTTTGGGGGTATTCAGTCATCGGCTATCACTCAGTATCAGGCAAGTCTTCTTCTTCTTCCTTATCAGTCTCAAATGGGTCCTAAGCGTGCAAGATCTCGTACCCCTGAATCATCATCTTCAAGCAGTCAAAGTAGGGATAATGTTGATTTGTCAAAGTTTATCAACTTGGATGCTCAAATAGAATACTACTGAATTGTGGGAAAGTCATTTGTTCGTGAATGAGGATTCAATCCAGATGCGCAGGATGGACAGTTAGTGCAAATGATTCGAGAAAGGTGTTGGCATGGTGTGTGTTCTACGCCAGTGGCTTCACCTATGGCTGTTGTGCAGGAGTTTTACGCAAATGCGAGGGAAACAATGAATGGGTTTTCTTTTGTTCGTGGGATTGAAGTGGACTACAGACCGAGAGCCATTCGCCAAGTGTTCAATTTACCAGACCCTCCGGCTAGACGAATAAATTGGGTGGAGGCAGAACGTTTAGAAACAGATTTGGACGTTGTTATCACTGATCTGTGTATTCTAGGGACCCAGTGGACATGTATTCCTGGCACGAATCACCCCAAGACATTTCCAGCTTCCACTCTCAATCGTTATGCAAAAGCCTGGAATCTCTTTGTGTGTGCCAAACTTATGACATCTTCTCACCAGCATGAAATTACAGTGGAGCGAGCAATTATATTATGGGGAATCATTGTTGAAAATATATCGACGTGGGTCACTTGATGAATCAGAATATGCTGAGATATATGCGGGGAAGTACTACAAGGAGTATTCCACATGCCTCAATAGTTACCCATTTATGTGCCAAGGCAGGAATTAGGTGGACATATGAGAAGTTGCAGTTCCCGAGCCAAGACATTATGCATGCCACAATTGCAAGGTTTGAAGATTGGCAAGGGGGTACACCGCATCCAAGAGGAAAGGGTTTTATTCTGCATCATGCATCGTCTACACCTTCATCACAGCCCTCTAAGTCAAATGAAGCAGGCACGTCAACCCAAGCAACTGTTGTTACTGGGGATCGTCAGCTTCGAAGGTTGGAGCGTAAGGTCGACGCTATGTATGACAATTTTACAGCATTTACTACGGGTCTGATGAGGTCGTTAGCAGAGGCTTTTGCGTAGCAGGGAACTATGCTTAAGTGGCCACAGTTTGGGACTGTCGTGCCATTTCCACCACCGGATTCACCACCTGAAGAGGGTGGTGCAGCTGATCAATAGGGGAGTTTCTCTAACCCTATACCTTCATTCATTGAGACAAAGAATATTTTAAGTTTGAGGGTATTGGGTAGTAGGGTAGTTGCATATAGTGTTTGCATGATTAGTTTAAATTTTGCATATTTATGTGTTAGATAACAATTGCAGGAAAAAAATTCGATTTTTAGTCATTAATACTTATGTTAGTATATGTTTAGTTGCATTCTATGTTTAGTGCATGTCTCACAAGTCTAGCTTTGTGGAAGTTATGTCCAGCCAATGATGAATTTGAATCTTGAAGGATTGTTGAGTCTAATGGATATCTTTAGCTTAGATATAAAGTTTTACATGATGTAGTCCATGGTAGCTGTTTAGATGATTTTGGTTTGCACTGTCCTATTCACAATTGCTTGTAGGCATAAGAACTATGTGTTGCATTGCTTGATAGGAAATATGGTTTTAAAAAAAGAATTATGTGGAAAATTGATTTGGACTATGAAAAACATTGATAATCAAACTTTAGGGACACATGGGTATGCTATATATATAAAAAAAAGAGAAAAAGAAAAAGCTATCTTGAAACCTTCTTGAGCTAAATTATTGACTCTTTGGAAGGGGCAAGATGGAGCGTAAAACACACTCATGTGAGAAAAAAAAAAAAAAAATAGCAATAACACCATGAAAAGTGCGAAAATCGCCTCTCGAGTGAGTAAAAAAGAAGGTAGTCTAAACCCATTGTTGAACCTTAGTTGGTTTTGATATGGCAGAGTAGTCTTTGTTGCATTAGTATACATAAATCTTGATTTAGACCGCAATTTCCTATTTTGAGCAAGTTAGCATGTGTATTATGTGCTTTGGTCAAGTTTTGGTGAACACAACACACACACAGAGCATTTTTATACCATGTATGGATTACTTGAGTGTATGATATTATGTCTATGGCTTAGTTTGAAGTTTCATTCTTGAATTTGGATAATTCACTGAGGCATTTTTGGACTGAATTCTATGCTAGCTGGAAGAATGTAAGACTCATTTACATCATAATCTAGTTGCATAGCATGTAGTTGCATCTTCAGTGTTTTATGTTGTACGCATTGCTTGAGGGCAAGCAATAGTTCAAGTTTGGGGGTATTAGATAAGTACATTTTATACCTACTTATTGGATATCAATTCACGCGAACTATGCCCATCTCAAGTACATTTTAGTACGTTTTTAGTTGCATTTTGTGTTATTTTGCATTGCATGTACTGAGAACTCCTCTGGTGTGAAAATGCAGGAAATGGTATAGCTCGGCGTTTGTAGGTGGCATGAGATCAGTGAAGGCATGACACGAGGGGCGAGTGGAGAAAAGGAATTGAACATTGATGGACAAAGGAACAATAGCGACAATAAAAGAGGAAGCGGAAGCAAGAAGATGAGAACTCATGAAAATGCGTGGCCACGCGCCACACAGCTAAAACTCGCGCCTGCCCAGCACCGATGTAAGCTAAATTTCCAAACCCATGCGCCTGCGCTTATTTTATGTATGGGGATCGCATGTGGCCATCATCGATCGATGTTGTTTAACTTTATTTTAATTTTGAAATTTGAAGTGTTTAAGTGGGTATAAACTACTCTGGTTGGTACCAGACGCCATCATCTTTAGTTTTTATCAGTTTTTCATATTAGAGAACTAGGGTTATACGCTTTGAACGAATTCCAACGAGGATCCAAGCATAGACTTAATATTTTATACCTCTCCTTTAGAATTCAATCATTGACTACGAACTACTTTTATTTTGCTGGAAATCATTGGAGATTGGAACAACGTTTTGGAATATAATCTACAATTGGGTTTGATCAAATCTATCTTCTCTCTCAATTGTTATATTTATTTTGTATGTGTTACTTTGATCCCATAATGGCTTTCGGTTCAGCGATGAACTAAACTCCATTATGGGATTCTAACGGATATTGATATGTAGTCTAATATTAATGGCATGAATGCTTGATTGTGTAGTTATCATGGAAATTCTATTGTGATTGACTTGATTGCATGAATGTCTGATCACCATTCATTTTATGTACTTATATGGAATTGAAAAATGACATATGAGTATGGTTGTAATCATGATAGCATGCGTTTATAAGGCTGAATTGTTTAGCTTTATATTCCGTGAATCAGATAGAAATATATTATTTCACCGTGTGTAGTTATATAAGAGTTTACGCTTCATTTCAATATTGTTGCAATGTCACATAGAAATATAGTGATTTTGGTTTTATTGATGATTACATGATTTCTATTGCATGTGGATGTTATGTAAGTAGGTCATAATGCATTGAAAAAATGGTTATGTCTAGTTTTATGTTCTTGGCTACTTTTCCATGATATATGAATGATCTTGCATGAGGGTATTATTTAGATGAAATATGAATTGAAGTTAGAATCTCATTATTTCCAAATTTGATTTATTATTCGATTATTTTTCTTGTAGTCATTACTTGAGTTAGATTAATTCAAAAATTATAGCGTTCGTTTAAGCATATAGAAATAATGATATAGTTGATGCATAATAATTTAATTTTGAAACCTTTCTCCGTGGATCGATACTTAACTTACTATGTACTGACTTGTTGACCCATGTATGCTTGCATGAGTTAGAGTCCTTTTGTTAGAACTAAAAAGGAGTCAACATATATTATATATAAAGTTACTCGTTTTATTTCGTTTTATTAGATTATAAATAGAATATATTATATTTTATATAAAGTTTTTGTTTTATTAGAATATTTTATTGCACAGTAATGAATAGTAATGAATAGTGAAAATCAAATTTTCCTCTGAATTTTTGCGCCCGTGATTCCTTACTGTTCACCCGTGAACAATTTTAAATAGTACCATGTCATTCTCTTATAAATAGGATGTTTAGTTTAGAAATGAAAATCACACCAGAATCAGAGAATTCTTCTTCTATAATATTGAGCGTATTTCTTTTGAGTTTAAGGAAACTTTGAGTGTAGAAAATAGTGCAAGTTTTCTTCAAGAATATCCCCGCTATACCAGTCAGAATTACTCTCCTTTTAAAGTAAAGGATATTATTTTCATTCAATATTCGTAAGAAATAATATTTTCTTCCATACTCTGTAGTATATAAGTAATATTATTTCGTTTCATATTCCTAAATCTACACTTATTTTGATAAGTATTGCTTCTATACTCCTTGAAATTAGTAGAATATTGTGAGACCCTAGATTTTATGAATAAAAATTTAATTTTCTCGAAATATTTTTTTAATATTATGGGTGGATTTGAGATAATAGTTGTGGGTAGTATTTATAAATTTTGCAAAGTATGCAAGTTGTCATATTATATTCGATTGGTCGGGGAATATTTTTTTTATCAGGGAATATTCATGCAACAGCACAATCATTGGTGGACCCCACAACAGAATTATTGTCGGATTTAGAAAATGACAAAAATACTTTATGAAAATAACGGCGGAAGTTTTACCGTTAACTGTTGAAACACCCGGTGTTAAAAGTACAGTAATACGCGTGGTTGCATAGTAGTACACGGTATTGATTATTGATGCTTACGTGATAAGTTACTCAGTTTTGTTTTATTGGTATTATTAATGTAATAAAACAGAATACTTTTATAAAGTTATTCTATAAATAGAATATATTATATTTTATTATTCATAGTGTTGCATAGTGCCTGTATAGTGCCTGCATAGTGTTTTGCATAGTAAAATCTTTTTATATAAAACAAAATACTTTTATAAAGTTATCTGTTTTATTAGACAATAATTAGAATATATTATATTTTATTATCATAGTGCATGCATAGTATTTGCATAGTAAAATCTTTTATAAAGTTATTCGTTTTATTAGATTATAAATAGAATATATTATATTTTATTTAAAAGATTTTGCTTTAAATATGGATTGTCAGATTAAAGTAAATCAATCTGACCGCTTCATGAGTTAGTTACTATCTGATCCATTTTTCTATAAATAAGCTCATTCATTCATTATTTCTTACGAAATCACGTAAACTCTAGAGAGAAAACTATAGAGAGAAAGAAGAAAAGTATTCTCGCTACTTCACTACTCATATATCTAGTACTCTTCTTCTTAAGGTAGGGATATTATTTGTTGTACTCGTAAGGGGTATTCTTTCTTTCTTATTCATGAAGAGAACTTCGCTATTTCATTCTTTATTATTCATTGGAATAACTTTTGTATCGTGGGATACCCTATACTTGGTGAAATTCTTCTGTTATTCCATTCTTTATCATTATGTTGGAATAATCACATCATGCCAAGTACCGCATGCATGGTGATTTCTTGTTATTATTACATTTTTTATTATTCTATTGGAACATCCTGCCTATGCTTTATGCATGACCTGGTTCCGTTCTTTATTATTCTGTTGGAACATCAAGTCTGTGTGTTTTACGCCGGACCTGGTTCCATTCTTTATTATTCTGTTGGAATATCCTATCTGTGCGTTTTACGCCGGACCTGGTTCCGTTATTTATTATTCTGTTGGAATAACCTGCATGTGCGGTCTATCGCATGCATGGTGATTTCTTTTATTCCATTCTTTATTTTACTCAGTTGGTTAAAACATTGACTTCTATACTCCATGAAATTAGTGGAATATCCTTGATATTTGCGCTTCATCCAGTATCTTTTCATGGAAATATTCTTCTGAGCATTCTTGAATTTTACTCTACAAAACAGTATCATGTTGACAATTTGGACGTTATTGGTTCTTGGACAAATTAATTCTTGAACTTGTTTTATTGAATTCTTATATCATTGTCATCATCCTCATATTTATTTATTTTTTTAAAAGTCATCCATGGCACTCAGAAAGTGCGAGATGAACTTGGTATGATTATGACCGTGGATTATTCTTGTAATCATGGCCCGTAATGTTATAAATGATGTGGTAAAAGTCCTCATTGGTCCGTAGTAGTGCATTGATGGACGATTGTTGGCATGATCATGACCATTAATGAATACACAAATATTCTTGGCCCGTAGTGCATGGATAATTGTGGTCGTGATACTAAAGAATATCCTTGGCCGAGTAGTGCGGTGATTCGATGATGTGGATTATTTATTAAGCTGAGTCCTAGCGATAAAAGTGATGAAAAACCTTTTAAATCATAAAGGATAGTAGATTTTATTCTCTACTTGACTCTTTTAATGGATTGCTTGTTTCACTGCAGTTAAACTTGATGTTTGTTATATTGTATCGCTTTAACATCATTTAAGGCTAATGATAATTTATTCGCATTATCTTAGTCATAATATTTCTTCTTGGGCTAGTTGAGCTCACCCTTTCTTTCACTGTTCTCTTCAGGAAATGAGAATATAGCTGGGACGAGTCGGGGAACGGAGTGATGGTCCTAGATGGTGCATTAGTAGTCCTCACTATTCTGTGAAATAGTGTGATAATAATTGTAATGAGGACACTTTTTGAGTTTGTATACTCTCTAATACATAATATTTGTATTCAAACTCACAGTTTATGTTTTGTACACGACAGTTGTATTATTAAGTTGTGTTTGAATTTTGTACCATGTATCTGGCGACTCAAGATGGGTGATGTATACCTAATTTTGGGGGCGTCATAGTTAATATTACCCACAACTATAACTTTATATCAAATCCACAACATAATATTTTAAAAAAAATTATTTCGAGAAATTTAAATCTTTATTCATAAAATTTGGGGTCTCACAATGAGGGCTGCTGGGATTTTTCAAGAGTGGCATGCTGGTCTTTGATGGCTAGCATGCGTAGAATGAAGAATAAATAAAATATTTTTTTATTATTTTAGTGTCTTTTGGTTTTCTAGCATTTTCCTATAAATAGGCGCTTAGGTTAGAATTGAAAATCACACCAGAAATAAGTTTTCTTTCTCTCTAGATTATCGAGCGTATTTTTGTGAGTATTTTAATATTTTGAGAGTTGTTATTCAGTACAAGTTTTTGTCAGCACTATATCCGAAATTCAGTCAGAAGTACGGTTATTTTGAGGTAAGGGATGTTATTTTCTTCCTAATGATGCTATTCTTTCAATATCATTATACCGAAATATTGGTATGAATTTTATTGTGGAATTTCTACCTTTTTGTGTCGGGGTTACTATTCACGTATACGGCACTATTCACGTATACGGTACTTTTCACGAATACGGCACTATTCACCAAAAAATAAAATTTTTCCTTTTTGTCCAAGATGTCTAATATGGTTACTATCTTTGATTGTATCCATATTTTGATCTTTATTTTTGAATTCTGCTTCACAATTGATTATTATGAAGTATTATTGATCTTGGATAAACTGTTATACGAATCCCTACTATTTGTCCTTCTGTCTCACTGGATTCATTTTCTTTAAAATATTTTTCATCATCCTCAGTCTTAAATGATGATATTACTGAATATCTTTGGCCTGTAGTGCAAAAATGAATGATTAAGTGATGAATATCTTTGGCCCGTAGTGCAAAGATGAACAGGTGTTGAGATGAACATGACCAACTGGTGATACAAATGAATATCTTTGGCCTGTAGTGCAAAGATGAATATTTGATTAAAGATGTATATTGATTGTTGTTACAAGGATAAAATATTGATGATGGACTTTTAAATCTTAGAAGATAGTAGAACTCATTCTCTACTTGACTCTTCTAATAGATTGTTGTTTTCGCTGTAGATGTTGATCTAAAACTTGTTGTCTATTATATTTTATCAGATTTTTCCTTGTTGAAAACTAATGATAATTTGTTGTATATTATCTTAGTCATAATATTCTTTACTGGGCTAGTTGAGCTCACCCTTTTCCTTTTTGTTCCATTTTTCTTCTCAAGAGGTGAGAACATAGCAAGATCTAGTCGGGGTATGGAGTGATGGTTCTAGAAAGATATTTTAGCAGTCCTCACTATTTCTGTAAAATAGTGTTTGAATAATTATAATGAGGACTTATTTGAGTGTGGATATTGTCTAGAAGACAATATTTGTATTTAAACTCACAGTATGTGTTGTCGTATTTTGCACGACAATTGTATTATTGAAGTTGTAGTTTGCTTTCTGTACCATGTATTTGGCGACTCAGGATGGGTGTTGTATACCTATTTTGGGGGCATCACAGTTGGTATCAAAGCTTAGGGATATAATCCCTGGCTGAGATGTGAGACAAGAACTATGAGGGGAGAGATGGGGAATTCCTTCGCTAGTATGAATTGACTAAGTTTATTTGGTATTTATTTGGTCGGTCAGAGTATCGGGATAATATGTGACATGACAATTAACCCTTTTTTTATGAAAGTGTTTAAGAATGGTAGCTGAGAACGTTAATAATGGAGTGAATGAGACTGTGGAGACACCTTTAATCACCACCCAGGGGAACGTGCAACAGGAAAGCAATATTCCTCCTGTAAACAACACTACCGAACAAATGATGAATGATGGGATGTTTAGAAGCTTTTTGCAGTTCATGCAAAATCAGATGAAGGAGACTCGTGCACAAAATACGGGTGGAAATGATAGCAATGCGCAGCTTTTCACAGCTAAGCAGTTCAAGGAGTTAGGACCACCAGAATTTATTGGAAAGTTGGATCCGATCAAGGCGGAAACGTGGGTCAAGCAAATTACCAAGATATTCTATGTCTTAGGACGCACGGAGGAACAGAAGGTTCCATTCGCCACCTTTATGTTCCGCGGTGAGGCAGACTACTGGTGGGAGTCTATGAAACGTACCCAGCTTGCCGCACTCAGCATGTCTTGGGAAACATTTCAGAAACTATTCAATGACAAGTTCTTTTCTGAAAGTATTCGTCATATGAAGGAGGTAGAGTTTATCAGATTGGAACAAAACAACATGACGGTGTCCCAGTATAAGGCGAAGTTCGCTGATTTATCCACGTTTGTACCTCATTTGGTAGAGAATGAGGAACGAATGATAAGGATATTTCTAAGAGGTCTAAAGCCCGAGATTCGGCAATATCTTATATCTCATAAATTTTCTTTATATTCAGATGTTGTAAATAGGGCTCAATTATTAGAGTGAGATAATGAGTATGTGCAACAGAGGGACCACAACCAGTGGTCATACAGTGGCGTGATCTATTCTGAGCAATGACAACCGTAGGAAGGAAAGCATTCTGGACAAAAGCGGTAACCACTCCGGTGGTAATCGTGGCCGTGATAATAGAAGGAGCGAGTCGGGGAGGAGATTTCAAGAGAGAAGGTACAACAATGATAACGTGAAGACGCTATCACAAACATCAACTATTTCTGGGGAGGAGAACGAGCACCCCATCATTTATTACAAATGCGGAAAGAGAGACACATCATTGAAAACGCCCCACAACAATCCAAGGTGTGTTATAACCGTGGAAAGGAAGGTCATATAGCTAGAGATTGTCTAGTTGCGAAACCAAGTTCAACGGGGATGGTGACTCTAAAGGCTGTCCTGGACAAGTCAAAGTCGGTGGTTCCTGGAAGGGTGTTTGTTGTGACTGCACAAAATCGAGGAACCCAAACGAGGTGATCACGGTAAGCTAATCATAAACTCTTATGAAGTTTATACCTTACTAGATACTTTAGTTCAACCCATTCTTTTATCTCTCCCCTTGTGCTCAACGCTTAAACTTAACTCCTGGAGAAATTAGACTTTGATTTATCTGCTTGAAACTCAGTTGGGTGAAACCTTCGTTACATCTACGCTTTATAAATCTTGCTTGATCCAAGTTGGCACTATCACATTACCTGTTGATCTTATCTCTTTAAAGATACTTGCTTTTGATGTGATTTTAGGAATTGATTGGTTAACCACTCATCATACCAAAATTGATTATTTTCGTAAGGTTGTTAGTTTTCATATTCCTAACCAACCTGTTATGCGAATTCAAGCAACTAAACCACTAAAATCAGTCACTGTCATATCAATCCACAAAGCTATTCGTTTATTGAAAAATGGATGTCAAGCTTTCTTAGCCCATGTTATGGATTTGAATAAAGACAAGTCAGATTTGAATAATATTTCTGTGGTTAGAGAATTTCTTGATGTATTTCCTAAAGAACTTCCCGGTCTACCCCCAGAACATGATGTTGAATTCTTTATTAACCTTGAACCGGGTAAAAAACTCATTTCTTTATTATGTTGGAATAACCTGTCTATGCGAAGTACCGCATGCATGGTGATTTCTGTTATTATTCTGTTCTTTATTATTCTATTGGAACATCCTATCTATGCTTTATGCATGACCTGGTTCCGTTCTTTATTATTCTGTTGGAACATCAAGTCTGTGTGTTTTACGCCGGACCTGGTTCCATTCTTTATTATTCTGTTGGAATATCCTGTCTGTGCGTTTTACACCGGACCTGGTTCCGTTATTTATTATTCTGTTGGAATAACCTGCCTGTGCGGTCTATCGCATGCATGGTGATTTCTTTTATTCCATTCTTTATTTTACTCAGTTGGTTAAAACATTGACTTCTATACTCCATGAAATTAATGGAATATCCTTGATATTTGCGCTTCATCCAGTATCTTTTCATGGAAATATTCTTCTGAGCATTCTTGAATTTTACTCTACAAAACAGTATCATGTTGACAATTTGGACGTTATTGGTTCTTGGACAAATTAATTCTTGAACTTGTTTTGTTGAATTCTTATATCATTGTCATCATCCTCATATTTATTTATTTTTTTAAAAGTCATCTGTGGCCTGTAATGCATAGATGGACTTGGTATGATTATGACCAGGGATTATTCGGTGTAATCATGACCGTAATGTTACAAATGATGTGGTAAAAGTCCTCATTGGTCCGTAGTGCATTGATGGACAGTTGTTGGCATGATCATGACCATTAATGAATACACAAATATTCTTGGCCCGTAGTGCATGGATAATTGTGGTCGTGATACTAAAGAATATCCTTGGTCAGTAGTGCGAGGGTGATTCGATGATGTGGATTATTTATTGTCAATCCCAATCCCGATAAAAGTGATGAAAACCTTTAAAATCATAAAGGATAGTAGATTTTATTCTCTACTTGACTCTTTTAATGGATTGCTTGTTCCACCGCAGCTTAAACTTGATGTTTGTTATATTGTATCAGTTTAACACTGTTTAAGGCTAATGATAATTTATTCTGCATTATCTTAGTCATAATATTTCTTACTGGGCTAGTTGAGCTCACCCTTTCTTTCACTGTTCTCTTCAGGAAATGAGAATATAGCTGGGACGAGTTGGGGAACGGAGTGATGGTCCTAGATGGTGCATTAGTAGTCCTCACTATTCTGTGAAATAGTGTGATAATAATTGTAATGAGGACACTTTTTGAGTTTGTATACTCTCTAATACATAATATTTGTATTCAAACTCACAGTTTATGTTTTGTACACGACAGTTGTATTATTAAGTTGTATTTGAATTCTGTACCATGTATCTGGCGACTCAAAATGGGTGATGTATACTTAATTTTGGGGGCGTCACAAATATCCTTGAAATTTGTGTTTCATCTAGTATCGTTTCACTGAAATATTTTTTTGAATATTCTTATTAAATTTTAATCTTTTCATGTTGAGGTACTATTCACGGGATACTATTCACGAAGTACTATTCACGGGATACTATTCACTCGTGTCCAAATTATTTTTGATACATGCATATTATTCTCGAATTTTACTCCACAAAGTAGTTATTGAAAGTAATATGCACACAAACCAATCATGTTTGATGATAAATCATATACTTTGTAACAATCTTATTCATTTATTAATAAAAAGTATTAATTTATTAAAGGCTTTTAAATTATCTACATGATGCTGTTTTATAATATGTGATAAACCCATAGTTTTAAGCAATGCTTTTAGAATAATGATGATGATCATTCTAATGAGATCTAAATTCTTAGAAAGCTTAAAACTAAAATAGTTCCCAATCATTGGATTACTAAATTGGGGATTAGTGAATCCGGATAGATTGGTACATACATACGCTGCTTGCTCATCGATGAGGATGATTGATCTCACGATCATTTGTGTGGAGACACTAAAGCAAGTATGTAGGTGCTTATTAGAGAATAAGTTCACCGAACGTGGCTCGCCAAGGAATACCTAATGGAGTTTTATTTGCTCGTCAATAGGAATTCTCAGAGTGATAGTAGTACAAGTGATCCTTGACTTGAGATCATCATAGTATCTTGTGTATGATGAGTTATACTTTGACTTATTCCTTAAGACCCTTAGGGTATATCAAAGGGTATGGTTGGGTATAATAAGTTGTACATGGAGATAATGTATGATCAATAAAGAATCTACCACTTCTAATAAAAGAAGAGAAATGTCCTATGTGATTCGATAAATGACAACCCAAAGAGTCCTCGGCAAAGGCGTAATGAAATTAGAAAGGAGTTTCTAATTTGCATTATTTGAGTCAGCATTTAAGGATCGAAATACATATAATTAAATAAAATGAGACTTGACAAGAATTCCATGTCTTATATTTAATTGGGACATCAGATGGTGGAAGGATTGAATTGTACTTGTAACTATTTACTCAAAGGTTCTTTTATGATTAATGTTGAAATCTATATTATCCGGAAAGTCGCTGATCGCTAGGGAGGCTTATCCCTATCAGAGAATAAATATTATTTATTTAAATAAATTAATTATTTAATTTATTTATTTAAATAAGATTAGAATTGTTCTAATTGATTTATTCACAACCGGGCTTAATATGGAGAACCTAAAGGGTCACACCATAAAAGGAAGAATAATTATTTAAGAAGTTAATGGCATAATCGTAATAATATATTATGTATATTTAATTTAATCTATGGTGATAGAATAAATTAAATAGCTTAATATTTATTATTTAATATTTTAGAAATATTAAATATAAATTAATAAGAGGAGTCTTATTAATATTATTACAATTATTATTATTATTTTAATTTCTAAAAGAGTTTAGAAATTAATTTAATATAAGTACTTCATTTATTCCTAATTGATTAGGAAGGAAAATTAGTTAAAGGAGTTTAATTAATTATCCCTAATAAGATTAGGGAGCTTAATTAATTAAAAGAATTTAATTAATTAAATAAAACCCAATTCCTTAATTGTTAAGATGGGTTGCCCACATCTATAAATAAGAGGAGTCTTATTATGGGTGTGAGGGGGTTGTTGACTTTACAACATAATGTATAATTCCAATTTGTTGGAGAGTACGCCTTTTTCTATAGAGATAAGAAAAACTAGGGTTTGAGCCAATAAACCATCTTCTTGAATCTTTTTCTTTCTTCGTGGATCACCTCTAGAGGCCAAACACTTGGGTGGCTAACGCCGATCAAAGGAAGGAACAAACCCTGTGGATTCAAGTTGAACGCGAAAGGATTTGGAGGTGAACTTGTACCGAGGAAGCTCGATCTTCAAGGGTATGATTTTATTCTTTATCTTTTCGCTTAATTAATAATTGTGCATAAAGGGTGATCCGGTATATGGTTTGTAAATTTTTAAACTCTAATTTTTACACGCTTCCGCACTTTTTATGCAATTTGATCACGTTCTCTAATATTACAAACCTAACAAAGGGTATCGAGCCAAACCTTTATGCAAATTATTAATTGTTTTAATTTGATATTATATTGATACGTGTTTAGAAAAATTTAATTGGGCATAATTTAATTGTATAAAATTTATAAAAAAAAAAAAAAAAATCAATTCCTCCAAGATTCCGCATATGATTAGTTAATGATTGGCAAATGTTGGCCTTGATTTCCACGCCCACTTTATATAATAATCATGCTTCACGAAATTTTGTTTTACACTGGAAATCAAGGCTAATGTTGGCATGATTTGCTAATGATTACACCGCATTTTAAATCCACCGCAATGATTACACCGCATTTTAAATATTAAATGGGGCATCACGTAAAAATCATGGCCGCATCACTTTAAATGCTTTTGAAAGCATGACTCACTAAATAAAGCAAGCATCGATTCATGTTTCCTACAAGATGGCCATATATATTTTTTTTTTTTAAAAAGGCAAGCAAATGATTTTTTAAAGCAAAGGAGTTGCTTTATATTATATATATATATATATATATATATATATATATATATATATATTATACTATAAAAAAATTTATATAATAAAAACAAATACCATATATATATATTATAATTATATACGGATATTATATATATATATATATTATACTAATTAATATAATATATATATATATATATAATTATTTTATAATTAAAATAAAAGTTTATTTTAATTTTAAAATAAAAGTTTATTTTAATATTAAAATAAAAGGTTTATTTTAATTTTAAAATTGGATTTCATGCTAACTAATTAGAGTTGGAATTGGATTCCATGATAACTAATTGGAGTTGAAATTGATTTTATTTTTCCTTAAATAAAGGAGTTTATTTAGATATGAAATAAAATTTCATATTATTCAAAATAAAGGAGTTTATTTGTGAATAGAAAGAAAGAGAATCCTAATTTCCTTAAATAAAGGAGTTTATTTAGATGTGAAATATGATTTCATATTATTCAAAATAAAGGAGTTTATTTATGAATAGGAAAGATAATCCGTGTTTCCTTTAATATTTTTTTTACATGGAATTGATTCCATAATTAATTAAAATAAAGGAGTTTATTTTGATTAAAGATTTTGATTAAAATAAAATAGTTTGTTTTATTCAAAATTGATAAATTAAAATAAAATAGTTTTATTTTGATTTAAATTTGGATTAAAATAAAGGAGTTTATTTTGATTCAAAATTAGATTTTATACTAAGTAAATTTGCCCATTAAATGATATCAATATATATATTAAATGTTTATTGTTCATAAGATGAATATTATTTATCGATGATACGGTGATGTGTATGATAATAAATGGGATTGATTATGGACTATTGACCAATGTGATTGGATTTTATTTTAGTTGGATGCATGAATGTATGGGTTTTATTAAATGGGGTCTCACAGACTGTTTCTCTAATTTTTCTAAATGTAAATTCTATCTCCTCCTATGTACTTCCCTCGATCACGATCAAGGTTTCTATTTATTTTAAATAGTTTTGTAATAGGAATAGTTAGAATTAATTTTGAAAAATTGGAGATCAAGGAGCAAGGAGCTTGAAGACCCGCTTTGTAATGGAGCCCGTTTTAAATGTAATAGTTATATTTAAATATTATTTCTCACACCCTAGGGGAGTTTGACCTTTTGGTTCACTTGGTGGCTCTTGTGAACCAAACTAGAATAAAAGTCCATAATCAATCCGGGTAGAATATAGTATTCTATATGTGCATGCTTATACTATATATATTATATATTATGCAAACACGCTTCGCATGTTCATTAATACGACGCGTATTTTATATATATATATAATGCCGCTACTAAACAAGATGAGAGACAAATTAATAACAAACCCCTCAAATTTTTATATTAAGTCCTAAGCGCTCAAAGATATTTGGAATATCGAACGTCAGCTTTCTAGCATGATAAAATTAATTAGAGTATTAAATATTTAATATGAGTTTGTTGTGTCACCACAAGGCAAGTATTAAATATTTAAGATGTTAATTTATCAAATTTGATGCTTATAAAGAAAATTGAACAATATTGTTTTGTCAGTGTCACCACAAGGATGATATTTTTCTTTTTGAATATATGGAGTGCTAGGTCGGATTTAACTTAGATAATTTTGATTCTGGATGTGCCACCACTTGATCAAAATAATCTAAGAGGCAAAAAGAAAAGGAGTTGCATAGTTGATGTAATTGACAAAAGTTGTCTACCTATTTATTTATATATAGTTTGTTGTGTCACCACAAGGCTATATACATTTGAAATGGGATCCTTATTCTCACTAGCAAATCTTTAATCGATTTTGCCGAACTATATAAGTGAGGGTAATATAGTTTGAAGAAAATAGTGGGAGATACCAATTTAAAACAAGACCTAATTTATTTTGGTAATTAATAAAAGAATGTATGTTAAAATGTTGTTAATTACAAATTCATTTACGTAATTTTACAATGTCTAAAATTACTATCACCACGGGCATATTAGATGCTAAATTAACCGCAATCAATTAAACGGATTGGTTAAGGAATTTGAGAATAGTTCTCATAGTCAAAAAGCTATCTTATGTCCTTAATACGCCTATCCCCGCAAATGGTTGCGCATAATGCCTTTGAGGAAGAGATTGCTACTTTTAGAAAGTGGCAAAATGATGCACATTGGCTCAATGCATCATGCTCACATCCACGAGTAACGAGCTTCAAACAAGATGAAACTATGGATGCTTTACTATATTCCCGCACATCAAGTAGTTGATGGTGAGGAAAGTAGGACCGATAGATATCGAGATATCTAAGGAGCTCTTCCGATCTAGAATGGCCAATGGCACTATAAGTATGCATAAAAAGTTCTTAACATAATCAATCTGATTGATTAATTAGGACAACCGGTTTTGTCATGGATGGAGAGTTGGGCCAAGATTTGATCTTGCACTCACTCCCTGACTCTTTCACAATTGTTGTGAATTTTTCATATGAACAAGCTAGATATCGCCTTTCATTGATTTACTTAACATGTTGAAAATGTTGAGAGTCACTTTCCAACCAAGAAAGACCATGTCTTATCGGTAGGGGCCAAAGGATCTTCCGAAAAAGAAGAACGATTCAAAGAAGGTAAAGAGAAAGGCGTAAACAAAGGATAATAAGAACAAAACTCGATATGGATAGCAAAGGAGTTTGCTTCCACCGCAATAAGCCCGACACCGGAAAGAAATCTATGAGAAGTATCTTGCAGAGGCTAACCAAAGAAGCTTAGTGAAGTTTCTGCTATAATAAATACAAATTTGTTCATAATTTAAAATAAAATTTTCTTTAAGTCAAGGTTCTACTTGGGTATTGGATACCGACTTTGGTTATCATAAATATAGATTTATGAAGGACCAAGCGTAAGTAAAAAGTTAAACAAGGTAAGTAATCCTATGTGTGGGAAATGAAGCAAAGGTCACGATATTAGCCATAGAAACTTATAGTTTAGCAAAGCCTACTAGCAAATCTATTAAGTTAATAAGTTGTTATCAGATTCCAGCTTCTTGTTAAAAATATTATTTCCATTTTATTGTTGGACAATGAAATCTTTGGTATTATAATTAAGAACAATTGTTGTTCTATTTATAATAATAATGTTTTGTATAGAATCGAATATTACTTAATAAATTTTGTATACTTGACTTACATGAAAATAATTTTGCAAATTGAACAAATTAGTATAAGAAAAGGAGATGATCATTCAAAGAGTTGAATGTGTGTATTTGCTGAAATACAAGTATGAATTATTTGAAAGGTTCAAAGAATTCAAAAGTGAAACAAATTGACAATGTATTAAGATTCTTTGATTACATCAAGGAATAAATACTTGTGAAATAAGTTTCTAGATCATCTCAAATGGTTTTCTCATAATGGACGCCTCTCGATACATAATGATTGATTGATGTATCCGAAAGGAAAAATCATACCTATTTGAACATGGTGCGGTCCGTAATGATTTTACCGACATTCCAAAGATCCTTCAGGATCATGTCCTAGAAATGGTCGTATATCTCACTTAAAAGGTAACCTCAAAATTCAAATTTCAAGACACCATAAAAGTTATGGATGTGGAGGATTCCTAATCTTAAGTATGTTAAGATAAGGGTTATCCAACTTATGTGAAAAGGTTTCAAGGATAAACTTGGGACAAGATTTGACATGTATGATTTGTGGGACATCCTAAAGTAAGTTTAGGTATATGTTCTATAATTCTACTTAGCAAAAGGTGTTTGTTATGAACACACTACCTTCTAAGATAAAGGTGTTTATCATCAAGGGCTAGTGGGAGGATAATAGATCTTGAAGAGTTTAAAAACCACAAAACACTATAAGTCAAATAAGAGGAACCTCAGTAGATAGACCTATTGTACCACAACCTAATCAGAACTGAATAGCACCAAGATACCGGAGGTATGGATTCATCATAGATGATGATGATGAGGTACGATCATGTAAGATGATGATCCGAGTTACATACGATGAGGTAAGAGTTCTAGTGTGTACAAAAGGGTCAAGCTGGGAGCGCATGACATTTCTAATATTATATATTGATATACTACGGATAAGGAATGACATACCAATGCTACAATCAAGAAAGATAAAGTTGTCTAAATAATCCTCCATGAATGATTTGGGAAGAGTATCATTATTGGGGATATAAATCTATATAGATAGATTTAAAAGGATGCTCGACTTAACCCAAGGAACGATATTCATTTGATGCTAAAGTCGCTTAGCATGGCAAAACTCCAAGAGATGTCTCATGTCGATGAGCTACGGAGTGTATCTCTTAATAGTCCCCACGCTCTCGAAAAGAGAGGTCGCATGAGTGACAATCATGTATGCAATGAAATGTACGAGACCCGATGTCGATCGGTCATATTCGAGAAGATCACTCATGAAGTCGTTGAAAAACATCTTAAAGTTCTTAACCGACACTAAGGATGTGAGCATATATGGGTGGGTCTTAATTAAAACTAGAGGGCTTAATGCACTCAAGTTTTTCGCATGCACTAAGACGACGTAAAATTCACTTTAAGGTAAAGTGTTACCATGATCAAGGGTGCAAAGAATTGAAAGGTTCCAAACAAAGAAAGAGTTGTTGGGTTTAGTGATAAAAGACAAAGTATATAGCTATAAATGAAGTCGCAAGTTGATTGTTTGGATTAAAAGTTCATTACGTAACTAGGAATAGTTCCTAAGTCTCATCTTGGATCTAAACATGTGTCAGGGCACTTTCATTTGATTATTATAATCATTGAAAGATGGGAAATCACTATAGAGATAGTGGACTCTCATGAACAACATTACATATCCATTAACTAAAGCTTATCCAACAAAGCAGGATAATCGCCACTTAGAGAAGAAGAGTATATAGATACCACGACGATCGGCTTTAGTGCAAGTGGGAGATTGAAAGTAATATGCACACAAGCCAATCATGTTTGATGATAAATCATATACTTTGTAACAATCTTATTCATTTATTAATAAAAGTATTAATTTATTAAAGGCTTTTAAATTATCTACATGATGTCGTTTTATAATATGTGATAAACCCATAGTTTTAAGCAATGCTTTTAGAATAATGATGATGATCATTCTAATGAGATCTAAATTCTTAGAAAGCTTAAAACTAAAATAGTTCCCAATCATTGATTACTAAATTGGGGATTAGTGAATCCGGATAGATTGGTACACGCGCTTTTTGCTCATTGGATGAGGATGATTGATCTCACGATCATTTGTGTGAGACACTAAAGCAAGTATGTAGGTGCTTATTAGAGAATAAGTTCATCGAACGTGGCTCGCTAAGGAATACCTAATGGAGTTTTATTTGCCTTCACAATAGGAATTCTCAGTAGTGATAGTAGTACAAGTGATCCTTGGACTTGAGATCATCATAGTATCTTGTGTATGATGAGTTATACTTTGACTTATTCCTTAAGACCCTTAGGGTATATCAAAGGGTATGCTTGGGTATAATAAGTCAGTACATGGAGATAATGTATGATCAATAAAGAATCTACCACTACTAATAAAAGAAGAGAAATGTCCTATGTGATTCGATAAATGACAACCCAAAGAGTCCTTGGTTAAGGCGTAATGAAATTAGAAAGGAGTTTCTAATTTGCATTATTTGAGTCAGCATTTAAGGATCGAAATACATATAATTAAATAAAATAAGACTTGACAAGAATTCCATGTCTTATATTTAATTGGGACATCAGATGGTGGAAGGATTGAATTATATTTCAAGAACTATTTACTCAAAGGTTCTTTTATGATTAATGTTGAAATCTATATTATCCGGAAAGTCGCTGATCGCTAGGAGGCTTATCCCTATCAGAAGAATAAATATTATTTATTTAAATAAATTAATTGTTTAATTTATTTATTTAAATAAGATTAGAATTGTTCTAATTGATTTATTCACAACCGTTTAATATGGAGAACCTAAAGGGTCACACCATAAAAGGAAGAATAATTATTTAAGAAGTTAATGGCATAATCGTAATAATATATTATGTATATTTAATTTAATCTATGGTGATAGAATAAATTAAATAGCTTAATATTTATTATTTAATATTTTAGAAATATTAAATATAAATTAATAAGAGGAGTCTTATTAATATTATTACAATTATTATTATTATTTTAATTTCTAAAAGAGTTTAGAAATTAATTTAATATAAGTATTTCTCATTTATTCCTAATTGGATTAGGAAGGAAAATTAGTTAAAGGAGTTTAATTAATTATCCCTAATAAGATTAGGGAGCTTAATTAATTAAAAAAATTTAATTAATTAAATAAAACCCAATTCCTTAATTGTTAAGATGGGTTGCCCACATCTATAAATAAGAGGAGTCTTATTACGGGTGTGAGGGGTTGTTGACTTTTTACAACATACGTAATAATTCTAATAGTTGGAGAGTACGCCTTTTTCTATAGAGATAAGAAAAACTAGGGTTTAGCCAATACACCATCTTCTTGAATCTTTTTCTTTCTTGGTGGATCACCCTCTAGGCCAAACACTTGGGTGGCTAACGCCGATCAAAGGAAGGAACAAACCCTATGGATTCAAGTTGAACGCGAAAGGATTTGGAGGTGAACTTGTACGAGGAAGCTCGATCTTCAAGGGTATGATTTTATTCTTTATCTTTTCGTTTAATTAATAATTGTGCATAAAGGGTGATCCGGGTATATGGTTTGTAAATTTTTTAAACTCTAATTTTTTACACGTTTCCGCACTTTTATGCAATTTGATTGCGTTCTTGAATATTACAAACCTAACAGTTATCATGTAGACAATTTGGACATTCTTAAACTCTGGATAAATCGACTTATAGATATTTAATATTTATCCTTAATCTCACTTGAATGATTTCTTATATCATTGTCATCATCCTCATGCTTATATTGTGGTGAAAGTCATTTTTGGCTCATAGTGCATAGATGTAAGACCCCAACTTTTATGAATAAAGATGAAGTTTTTATAAATATCATTTTTGAATATTATGGAATGAATTTGATATAATGTTATAGTTGTGGGTAATATTTATAAATTTTGCAAAGTACGCAAGTTGTTATATAATAATCAATTGGTCGGGGAATATTCGTTTTAACAGGGAATATTCGTACAATTACACAATCATTGGTGGACCCCACAACAAAATTATTGTCGGATTGAGAAAATGACAAAAATACTTTATGAAAATAATGGCGGAAGTTTTGCCGTTAACTGTTGAAACACCCGGTGTTAAAAGTACGATGTACGCCGTAATTAAGACAAAGTAATTACACTGTATTGATTATTGATGCTTATATAATAAGTCACTCGCTTTTTGTTTTATTGGTATTATTAATGTAATAAAACGAGAAAGCTTTTATATAAAAATGTAATACTTTTATAAAGTTATTCGTTTTATTAGGCTAATAATAAAATCATTTTATATAAAATGTAATACTTTTATAAAGTTATCTCGCTTTATTAGATAATAATTAGAATATATTATATTTTATTATGCAAAGTGTTTTCATAGTGTCTACATAGTATTTGCATAGTAAAATCTTTTATAAAGTTATTCGATTTATTAGATTATAAATAGAATATATTATATTTTATTTAAAAGATTTTGCTTTAAATATGGACCGAAATCAGATTAAAGTAAATCAATCTCACTGCTCATGAAGAGTTAGTTACTATGCGATCCATTTTTCTATAAATAAAAGTTCATTCCTTCATTATTTCTTACTAATTCAATTGAAACTCTAGAGAGAGAAATTATAGAGAAGCTATAGAAAAGTATTCTCGCTCCTCCCTACTCTTATATTCGGTTTCTTTTACTAGTAAGGGATATTATTTTGTTGTACTCGTAAGGGGTATTATTTCTTTTGTATTCATGAAGAGAACTTCTATTATTCCATTATTTATTATTCATTGGAATAACTCAGATACGCCGAAACTACCCTATACTTGGTGAAATTCTTCTATTATTCCATTCTTTATTATTCTGTTGAATATCATGTTTTTGCGTTTCACCTTGGGACCGGTTCCATCTTTATTATTACATTTGAATATCCCGTCTGCATTTTTACGTCCTGACACGGTTCTAGTCTTTATTATTCTAATGGAATATCCTCGTCTGCATTAGTTTTACACCCACCGGTTCCGTTATTTTTATTATGTTGAATAACTCGTACGCATGCGGTATCGCGCATGCACGGTGATTTCTTTTTTATTCCATTCTTTATTATACTCGGTTGGTTAAAACTTTGACTTCTATACTCCATGAAATTAGTGGAATATCCTTGATATTTGCGCTTCATCCAGTATCTTTTCATGGAAATATTATTCTGAGCATTCTTGAATTTTACTCTACAAAGAAGTATCATGTTGACAATTTGGACGTTTTTAGTTCCTAGATAAATTAATTCTTGAACTTGTTTTATTAAATTCTTATATCATTGTCATCATCCTCATGTTTATATTTTTGTTGAAAGTCATCTCGTATTCAGAAAGTGCATAGATGGACTTGGTATGATTATGACCAGGGATTATTCGGTGTAAACATGACCGTAATGTTACAAATGATGTGGTAAAAGTCCTCATTGGCCCATAGTGCATTGATGGATAGTTGTTGGCATGATTATGACCATTGATGAATACACGAATATCCTTGGTTGTGGTGCATGGATAATTTGTGGTTGTGATACTAATGAATATCCTTGGCCGTAGTGCTGGGATGATGTGGATTATTTATTAAGTTGAGTCTCAGCGATAAAAGTCATGAAAAACCTTTTAAATCATAGAAGATAGTAGATTTTATTCTCTACTTGACTCTTATAATGGATTGCTTGTTCCGCTGCAGTTAAACGTGATGTTTGTTATATTTTATCTGTTTAACACTGTTGAAGGCTAATGATAATTTATTCTGCATTATCTTAGTCATTATATTTCTTACTGGGCTAGTTGAGCTCACCCTTTCTTTCACTGTTCTCTTCAGAAAATGAGAATATAGCTGGGACGAGTCGGGGAACGGAGTGATGGACCAGATGATAGTATTAGTAGTTATCACTATTCTGTTAAATAGTGTGACAATAAATGTAATGAGGACTTATTCTGAGAGTGGATATTGTCTGTAAGATGTATTTGTATTAAAACTCACGACTCTCTTGTTGTATATTAAAGATTGTATTTGTATTACGTACCATGTATTTGGAGACTCGAATATAGGTGATGTATACCTATTTTGGGGAGTCACAATTAGTATCGAGCTTAGGATATGATCCCTGCTAAGATGTGAGACTAGAACTAGGAGGGAGAGGCAGAATTCCTTCGCTAGTATGACCTACCTAAGTTTTTTTTTGGTATTTAATTAGTCTATCATAATATAGGAATAATATGTTACATGTCAATTAACATTTTGTTTTGTGGCGATGATCTCAAAATGGCATCCGAGAATGTTGAGAATAGCAATGGAGCACAAAGCACCGCTTGATTCACCATATATCAATAATCGTGATAATGTGCATCGTGAAGGCGACAATCCTCATGCAAACAACAACACCGACCAAATGATGAATGATGGAATGTTCAGAGGCTTTATGCAATTCATGCAACAAAGAAAGTGAGAGCTCCCTATCCAAAATGTAGGCGGAACAATGGAAACTCTCGAGATCCCACCGCTAAAACAGTTCAAGGAGCTGGGACCACCGAAGTTTATTGGAGAGCCAAAACCACTTAAGGCGGAAGCATGGATAAAGCAAATCACCAAGATATTTGATGTCTTAGGATGCTCCGAGGAGCAAAAGGTTCCCTTTCCCGCCTTTATGTTGCGAGGAGAGGCAGATTACTGGTGGGAATCAGTAAAGCGTACTCAACCTGCCGCACTAAAAATGTCTTGGAAGAAGTTCCAAGAACTATTCAACGACAAGTACTTTCCCAAAAGTATTCGTCACATGAAGGAGGTGGAGTTCATCAAGTTGGAAGCGAAATAATATGGCCGTGTCAGCGTTATGAAGCTAAGTTTGCGAAGTTGTCCTGGTTTATCCCACTTGGTGGATAATGAAGAGAGAATGATGCGTATGTTTTTATGAGGTTTGAAGCCGGAGATACGTCAACATCTTATTTCTCATAAACTGTGTTTGTATTCAGATGTTGTAAATAGGGCTCAGTTAGTGGAGCGCGATAATGAGTCAATGCAACCAAAAGAGAGCAGCTGGTAAAATGATAATACCAAAGGTGAGCAACGATCGTCGAGCGGTGACAACAAGCGTGGAGGAATCAACAGGCGAAATGGTAACCACTTCAATGGTAATCGTAATAAAGCAATAAGAATGGACATTTCAAGAAGAGGAGATTCAATAATGATGGAAAGACGTCAGCACCAGCACCCGTTGTTAAGGAAGGAGAACAACCACCTATCATATGCTTCAAATGCGGAGGGGAGGGACACATCAGTCCAAACTGCGTGATGTCGTCCAAAGTATGTTATAATTGTGGAGAGAAGGTCACTTAGCCCAATTTTGTTATTCACCAAAGACAAGTTCAGCTAGGATGGAGGCACCAAAGGCCGTCCCAGAAAAGTCAAAGCCGGTAGTGCAAGGGAGAGCGTTTGTAGTTACCTCCCAAAAAGTAAGGAACCCGAACGAGGTCATCACAGGTAAGCTTATCATAAACTCTAGCGAAGTCTATACCTTATTTGATACTGGTTCTACCCATTCTTTTATTTCTCCTACTTGCGCTCAACGATTAAATTTGACTCCGGAGAAATTAGACTTTGACTTATCTGTAGAAACTCCGTTGGGAGAAACCTTCATTACATCCACTATTTATAAGTCTTGTTTGGTTCAAATCGGTACCCTCACATTACTTATCGATCTTATTTCATTAAACATACTTGCATTTGACGTAATTCTAGGGATTGATTGGTTAACTACTCATCATGCAAAAATTGATTGTTTTCGTAAGGTTGTTAGCTTTCATATTCCTAACCAACCTGTTATGCGAATTCATGCCATCAAACCATTAAAATCAATCACTATCATCTCAAGCCATAAAGCTATTCGTTTATTGAAAAACGGATGTCAAGCTTTCTTAGCTCATGTCACGGATCTAAACAAAAATACGTCAGTTTTGAATGATATTTCTATTGTTAATGAATTTTCTGACATATTCCCTAAAGAACTTCCTGGCCTACCCCCAGAGCGTGAAATTGAATTTTGTATCGACCTTGAACCTGGTGCAAAACCTATTTCCAAAGGCCCATATCGAATGGAATATCAAGTCATGGAATATCTGTTGACCCAGTAAAGATTGAATCTATTCAAAGCTGGGAGCAACCTAAATCAGTGACCGAAGTACGTAGCTTTCTCGGCTTAGCTGGTTATTATCGGAGATTTGTAGAAGTATTTTCTCGAATCGCTACTCCACTAACTCAGCTGACTCGGAAAGATACAAAGTTCGGTTGGAGCGAGGAATGTGAGAAGAGTTTTCAAGAACTCAATAGGAGACTCATTTCAGCACCTGTTCTGACAATACCATCTGGTTCGGAGGGATTTGTCATCTACAGTGATGCTTCGGGCAAAGGGTTAGGATATGTTCTCTTGCAACATGGGAAAGCCATAGCCTATGCCTCACGACAACTCAAAGGGTTATAATTGTGGAAGAGAAGGTCACTTAGTCCGATTTTGTCATTCACCGAAGACAAGTTCAGCTAGGATGGAGGCACCAAAGGCCGTCCTAGAAAAGTCAAAGCCGGTAGTGCAAGGGAGAGCGTTTGTTGTGACCTCCCAGAAAATAAAGAACCCGAATGAGGTCATCACGGGTAAGCTTATCATAAACTCTAGCAAAGCCTATACTTTATTTGATACCGGTTCTACCCATTCTTTTATTTCTCCTACTTGCGCTCAACGATTAAATTTGACTCCGGAGAAATTAGACTTTGACTTATCTGTGGAAACTACGTTGGGAGAAACCTTTATTACATCCACTGTTTATAAGTCTTGTTTAGTTCAAATCAGTACCCTCACATTACCTGTCGATCTTATTTCATTGAAAATACTTGCATTTGACGTGATTCTAGGGATTGATTGGTTAACTACTCATCATGCTAAAATTGATTGTTTTCGTAAGGTTGTTAGCTTTCATATTCCTAATCAACCTATTATGCGAATTCAAGTAACCAAACCATTAAAATCAATCACGGTCATCTCAAGCCATAAAGCTATTCGTTTATTGAAAAACGGATGTCAAGCTTTCTTAGCCCACGTCACAGATCTAAACAAAAATACGCCGCTTTTGAATTATATTTCTATTGTTAATAAATTTCCGACGTATTCTGAAGAACTTCCTGCCCCGCCTCAGGCGTGAAATTAAATTTTGTATCGACCTTGAACCCTTGACAAAACCCATTTCCAAAGCCCCATATCGAATGGCTCTATTGAACTTGAGGAATTAAAGACCCAAATGGAGGAATTGTTAGACATTGGCTTTATTCGTCCTAGTACTTCTCCTTGGGGTGCTCTGTTCTATTCGTGAAAAAGAAAGATGGGAGTATGCGACTTTGTATTGATTATCTGGAGTTGAATCATGTCACCATCAAAATAGGTACCCATTGCCACGTATTGATGACCTGTTTGACCCCATTTGCAAGGAGCCAAATTCTTTTCAAAGATTGATCTTCATTCCTGGATATCACCAATTGAAGATTAGAAAGCGATGACATTCCAAACACGCTTTTGAAAACTTCAGACGGGCATTATGAATTCCTAGTCATGTTCTTTGATTAACTAATGCTCCTGCCGCCTTCATGGATATGATGAACCGAGTATTCAAGAATATTTAGATCACTTTGTGGTCATCTTTATTGATGACATCCTTATTTATTCCAAAAGCCGTGAAGATCATGAGCAACACTTGAGGTCGACACTCCAAAAGCTTCGTGAATACAAGCTTTATGCCAAGTCAAGAAATGTGAGTTACGGCTCGAGAAGTAGCATTCCTTGGGCACGTAGTATCAAGACATGGAATATCACCACCCTAAGAAAGATTGAAGCAATTCAAAGTCGGGAGCAACCTAAATCGATGATCGAAGTACGTAGCTTTCTTGGCTTAGCTGGTTATTATCGGAGATTTGTGGAAGGATTTTCTCAAATAGCTACTCCATTAACTCAGCTGACTCGGAAAGAGACAAAGTTTGGTTGGAGCGAAGAATGTGAGAAGAGTTTTCAAGAACTCAAGAAGAGACTCATTTCAACACTTGTTCTGACAATACCATCTGGCTCGGAGGGATTTGTCGTCTACAGTGATGCTTCGGGTAAAGGGTTGGGATGTGTTCTCATGCAACATGGGAAAGTCATAGCCTATGTGTAAGACCCCAACTTATTATTAATGAAATTTAATTTTCTCTATTTATTATTTTGAAATAGTAAGGGTTGATTTGATTAATGTGGATAGTTAGGGGTTAAATACGCAAATATTTCAAAATAAGCAAGTGGTTATAAAATATTCATTATTGTCGGGGAATATTCGTTTGGTCGTGGAATATTCGCATCTTGTCGGGAATATTCGTATTTACCACAAGCTACCATGTGTGGGCCCCATAACTAAAGCGATTGGATGAGGAAAACGATAAATATAAGTTGTTTAAAAATAACGGCGTAATTGTTACCGTTAAGATCGCTGGAATACCCTATGGTTAAAATACACGAATACGTCTGGCGTGGTTGCACATGTACTACGGTATTGCACAAATATTGTTGAATTATCGATCCTTACGTAAGAAGGCACTACTCAATAATTTTCACAAGAGAGTTACCGCTCAATATTTTATTTTATTGATTCAATAATTGCGCATTGATATTTTATATTATTGTTGTTCAATAATTGTCATTTGACATTATCTCCATTATCATATCAATAATTCATATTATTTGAATAATATTATTAGATAGCATTATTGGCAATGTCTAGAAAGTTCTTTCAAGGAGAGGTTTGGTCACCTAATTGCTACGCAAGAAGGAGAGATCCTTATTGAAAGCCCCTCTTTCCTCGGAAATGACTGGTTGTCATAAATGTGATTCTAATATTATTTGGGAATAATTAATTATTGATTTATATGATAAGAAAATATTTATTTGATATGGATATAAATGATGGATTTATTATATGTGGTTATAATTGAAGGATTTAATGTTGAGGTGTTTTATCAAGATTTTTGTTCTGAATGGAGGTATTAAAAATCAAATTAAGATTTTACGATATATATTAAGTGAGTTATAATTTTTAATCCGACCGCCGGATCGTTATGATTTTTGGATATGTTATACATATATAAGTTGAGTATATGTCTACAAATTTTGAACCGTTAAAAATGAACGAATGATTTGTTATAAATTTTAAGAGGTGTTTGATTCAAAAGTAGGGTTATAATTGATTTTGGTGGAAAATTCTAGAATTGAGTGGGCCCCACTTGTGGTTGGTGAAAAAATGTGCTGAATTTTATTTCAAATGTGGTGGGTGGCAATAGTAGCGAGTAAAGCCATCGTAAAGCAGTCAAAGTCCGCTTGGCGGGCTAACATTTTCCTATAAATAAAGGGCTAAGTTAAATTGAAAATCACACCGTAAACAAAGTTTTCTCTCTTTCTCTCTCTATATTATCGAGCGTATTTTGTGAGTATTTAGATACTTTGAGAGTTGCTGCTCAAAGATAAGTTTCATTCAAAGATCACTTCCGACCTTTCCTTCCGGCACCGATTCTTTGAGGTAAGGGATATTATTTTTTTCGTAATGATATTATTTCTTCAATATCATTATCTTTGAAATGTTGATCCGAAGTTTTTATTAAATTTGGAACTTTTCATGCTCTGGGTTACTATTCATGAGTTACTATTCACGAGTTACTATTCATGAGTTACTATTCACGAGTTACTATTCACGAGTACTATTCATGAAGCGTGAAGATGTTTTTTTTGTGGAATTTCTATCTTTTGGTGTCGAAGTTACTATTCACGTATACAGCACTATTCACGTATACGGCACTATTCACTGAAAAATAAAATTTCTTCTTTTCATCCAAAATATCTATTTTGGATACTAGCTTTGATTGTATCCATGTTTTGATCATTCTTGAATTTTACACCACTATGATTATTTTGAGGTAGTTTTGAACATGGATAAAACAAAGTACGAATCCATAATCCTTAATCCTTGTCATTTTGTTTCACTCGGATTCGCTTTAAAAATATTTTCATCATCGCTCGGTCTTAAATGATGATATTAAAGAATATCTTTGGCCTCAGTAGTGCAAAGATGAATGATTTCTGAAGAATATCTTTGGCCCATGTGCAAAGATGAACATGAGTCAGTGTTGAATGAACATGGCCGACGATTAATATCTTTGGCCGTCAGAGTGCAAAGATGAACAGTGTTTAAATGAACATGACCAATCGATGAATATCTTTGGCCTCAGAGTGCAAAGATGAATATTTGATTCTGTATGTATATTGATTGATGTTACAGGATAAAAGATAGACGATGAACTTTTAAATTCATACATGTAAGATAGTAGTTTGCATTCTCTACTTAACTCTTCTAATGAATTATTATTTCCATCGCTAATATTGATTTAAAATTTGTTGTCTATCAGTATTCTATTAGATTTTTCCCTGTTGAAGACTAACGATAATTTGTTGTATATTATCTTAGTCATAATATTCTTTACCGAGCTAGTTGAGCTCACCCTTTTCCTTTTTGTTCCATTTTTCTCGGGAGGCGCTAGAATATAAATGAGTACGAAGTGGGGGAATGGAATAAAGGTTCTAGAGAGAGTTGTTTAGTAGTCCTCACCATTTTGTAAAACAATGTATCAATAAATGTGATGAGGATTTATTTGAGTATAGATATTGTCTAGAAGATAATATTTGTATTTAAACTCACAGCTTTATTGTTGTAATAATAAAGTTGTAGTTGTTTCGCATCATGTATTGACAACTCGTAATGGGTGATGTATACCTATTTTGGGGGTGTCACAACTTGGTATCGAGCTTAGGATATGATCTCCAAGCGGAGATCGGAATAGAACTAGGAGGGAGAGACGAGTAAATCCTTCGCTAAAGGTGTCCTACCTAAGCTTATTTGTTAGTTGGTCAAGATATAGGATATTATGTGATATATTGATTTCCTAATTAACCCTTGTTTTATGAAAGTATTTGAGAATGTCGAATCGAGAATATTAACAATGGAAATGAGACCGTGGAGACGCCTCAGACTCACCAACGAGGAGAACGTGCAACAGTCGGCAATGTTCCTCCCGTGAACAACACCATTGAAAGCGTATGATGAACGAGGGATGTTTAGAAGTTTTTGCGCTTCATGCAAAATCGCATTTAGGGAGACTCGTGTTCAAAATACAGAGGAGAAATGATAGCAATTCACGGTTGTCACAAATGCAAGCGCTCAAAGAGTCAGGGACCACCGTAATTTAAGGGAAAGCCGATCCGATCACGCGCGGAAACATAGGTCAAGCAAATTACCAAGATATTCGATGTCTTGGGATGCACGGAGAAACAGAGGTTCCATTCGCCACCTTTATGTTCCGTATGGCGGGCAGACTATCGGTGGAGTCTCAGTGAAGCGCACCCATCCACCGCAAGACTCAAAGATGTCTTGGGAGACGCTTGAGAGACTATTTAATGACAAATACTTTCCCGAAAGTGTTCTTCATATAAAGGAAGTGGAGTTCATCGATTAGAGCAAAACAACATGACGGTGTCTCAAAGACGAGGCAAAGTTTACAGAGTTATCCGTGTTCAGCACCTCATTTGGTGGAGAATGAGGAACGATGACGCGGATGTTTCTTAGAGGTTTGAAACCCAAGATACGCCAAGATCTCATTTCTCATAAACTTTCTCTTTATTCGAGATGTTGTAAAAAGTGGCTCAATTATTAGAGCGAGATAACGAGTACGGTCCAATTGAGGACCATAACCGTGGATCGTACTGTAGATAGCAACAATGTAATAATGATAACTCATGGAGAAAGAAATGATGGACAAAAATGGTAACCACTCGTGGTGGTAATCATAGCCATGAAAATAGAAGAAGCGAGTCGAGGAGATTTTAAAAGAGGAGATTTAACAACGACCATGTGAAGATGACGGTCTTGGCAGCAAGAATCGGGTTCTAAGGGAGGAGAACGACCACCCATTCATATGCTACAAATGCGAAAAGAGGGACATATCACCAAACCGCCCACAATAGTTCAAGGTATGCTATAGTTGTGGAAAGGAAGGACATATCGCCGAGATTGTACGATGAGCGAAACCTAGTTTAGCGGGGACGGTGACTCAAAAGATCGTCCCGTAAAAGTCAAAGTCAACGATTCCGGAAGAGCGTTTGTTGTGATCGGGTCATAATGCGAGGAACCCAAACGAGGTTATCACGGGTAAGCTATTTATAAATTCTTGCGAAGTTTATACCTTACTTGATACCTGCAAGCACCCATTCATTTATCTCTCCGCATGTGCTCAACGCTTAAACTTGACTCGGAGAAATTAGACTTTGACCTATCTCGTGGAAACTCCGTTAGAGAAACTTTCATCACATCCACTATTTATAAATCTTGTTTGATTCAAGTTGGCACCATCACCTTACCCGTTGACCTTATCTCTTTAAAGATACTTGCTTTTGATGTGATTTTAGGGATTGATTGGTTAACTACTCATCATGCCAAAATTGATTGTTTTCGTAAGGTTGTTAGTTTTCATATTCCTAACCAACCCGTTGTATATTTAATTCAAGCAACTAAACCATTAAAATCAATCACTATCATATCTAATCATAAAGCTATTCGCTTATTGAAAAACGGATGTCAAGCTTTCTTAGCCCATGTTATGGATTTGAATAAAGACACGCCAAATTTGAATAATATTCCTGTTGTTATTGACTTTCCCGACGATTTTCCCCCCAAGAACTTCCCGCCTACCCCGTAACGTGAAGTTGAATTCTTTATTGATCTTGAACCCGCACAAAGCCCATTTCTAAAACCCCATATCGAATGGCTCCTATTGAACTTCAGAGTTAAAGGTCCAACTACAGAAATTGTTGGACATCGGTTTCATTCGGCCCTAGTACATCTCCTTGGGTGCTCTCCTGCTTTTATTTGTAAAGAAGAAAGATCGGAGTGCGACTTTGTATTGACTATCGAAATCGAACCATGTCACCATCAAGAATAGGTATCCTCTACCTCGTATTGATGACTTGTTTGACCAAATTGTAAGGGGCACAATTCTTTTCAAAAATCGATCTTCGCTCGATATCATCAATTGAAGATTAGAATCGAGGATATTCCAAAGACCGCCTTCGAACTCCGGTATGGGCATTATGAATTCTTAGTCATGTCTTTCTCGACTAACTAATGCTCCTCGCGGCTTTCATGGATATGATGAACCGAGTATTCAAGGAATATTTGGATCAGGTTAGTGTTGTTGTCTTTATTGATGACATCCTTATATATTCCAAAAGTCGTGAAGATCATGAGCACCATTTGAAGTCGGTACTCCAAAGGCTTCGTGAAAACCAACTATATGCCAAATTGAAGAAATGCGAGTTCGCTTGAGGAAGTAGCAATTCTTGGGCATGTGGTGTCAAAACATGGAGTATCCGCTGATCCGTGAAGATTGAAGCAATACAAAGTTGGGAGCAACCAAAGTCGGTGATCAAAGTACGTAGTTTTTAGGCTTAGCCGGTTATTATCGGAGATTCGTGGAAGGGTTTTCTCGAATCGCTACTCCATTAACTCAACTAACTCTCCTAAGGATACAAAATTCGCTTGGAATGAAGAATGCGAGAAGAGTTTCCAAGAGCTTAAGAGGAGACTTATTTCGGCACCTGCTCTAACAATACCATCCGGTTCTGGATGGATTTGTTATCTACAAATGATGCTTCGAGCAAAGGGTTAGGATGTGTTCTCATGCAACGTGGAAAGTCATAGCCTATGCCTCGCGATAACTTACAGAGATATGAGAGGAATTATCCTACTCATGATCTAGAGTTGGCGACAATCGCTTTTCGCGCTAAAGATATGGAGGCACTATCTATATGGGAGAAAGTAGAGATATATTCGACCATAAAAGCCTTAAATATTTCTTCACTCGAAAAGAACTCAACACGCGGCAAATGACGTTGGCTCGAACTATTGAAAGACTACGACCACACTATTCAATACCATCCCGGTAAAGTTTAACGTGGTAGCCGACGCATCGAGTAGAAGATCATATGCGGGAACGAAAAGTGCGATGATGTCAAATATACGATAGAGCCAACTTTAATAGAAAAAGTTAAGGTTGCTTTCAAGCCACCGAATTCTTGAAATGATGCATATAAAGAAGAAAGTACAAGAAGGAGCTATTCCTAAGCGAGAATTGATGAAGAAGGAATACTTTGAGTCCACTCTAGACTTTGTGTTCCTAACGACTCGATTTGAAGTACAAGATTATGATGGAGGCACACAATACACCATTTGCAATCCATCCTCGAAGTACTAAAATGTATCGTATGAGAGATTGCAAAATAGGTATACATCACCTATTCCGAGTACCTAAGTCAATACCACTGAGATAAATGTAAAACAACTACAACTTTATTATTATAACAAGAAATTTCTGCGATGAGTTTGAATACAAATATTATCTTCTGCATAATATCTATACTCAAATAAATCCTCATCACATTTATCGATACATTATTTTTTACAAAAATGGTGAGGACTACTAAACAATCCTTTCTAAAACCTTCATTCCATACCCCGACTGCATCGCTATATTCTCGCCTCCCGAGAAAAAAATGGAACAAAAGGAAAAGGGTGAGCTCAACTAGCTCAAGAAGAATATTACGACTAAGATAATATACAACAAATTATCGTTAGTCTTCAACAGGAAAAATATAATAGAATACAATAGACAACAAATTTTAAATCAATATTCGCAATGAAATAATAATTCATTAGAAGAGTTAAGTAGAGAATGCAAACTACTATCTTCTATGTATGAATTTAAAAGTTCATCGCTCATCTTTTATCCCCTCAGAACATCAATCAATATACATCTGAATCAAATATTCATCTTTTGCACTACAAAGCCAAAGATATTCATCACTGGGTCATGTTCATTTAAACACTGCTCATCTTTGCACTACGCCCAAAGATATTCTTCAGAATCATTCATCTTTGCACTACAGCCAAAGATATTCTTAAGAAATCATTCATCTTTGCACTACTGTGCCAAAGATATTCCATAATATCATCATTTAAGACCGAGGATGATGAAAAATATTTTTTTTTAAAGAAACGAATCCAAAGGAAACAAAATGACAAGGATTAAGGATTAAGGATTCGTATTTTGTTTTATCCACGCCCAAAAATACCTCAAAAATAATCATAGTGGTGTAAAATTCAAGAATGATCAAAACATGGATACAATCAGTTAGTTAGTATCCGTATTAGATATTTTGACAAAAAGAAGAAATTTTATTTTTCTATGAATAAGACCAGATATACGTGAATAGTGTCAGATACGTGAATAGTGCCGATACGTGAATAAGAACTCGACACCAAAAGATAGAAATTCCACAAAAACATCTTCACGCTTCGCTTAATAGTACTCGTGAATAAGAATCGTGAATAAGAATCTCATTAAATAAGAATCTCGTGAATAGAACTCATGAATAAGAACTCATGAATAAGTAACCCCGACATGAAAAAGTTCCAAATTTGATAAAAACTTCAACCAATATTTCAAAGATAATGATATCAAGAAATAATATCATTACGAAAAAAAATAATATCCCTTACCTCGAAAGATCAAGATTTCTAAATTAAACCGTATATAGGTCAAGGAACTTGCACCGCCTAGCAATACTCAAAGTATACTCAAAATACTCACAAGAATACGCCGATAATATAGAGAGAGAAACTCGCTTCAGCTTGATTTTTTCAATTCTAACCCAAGACCCTATTTATAGAAATCGCTAGAACACCAAAGCGTAAAATTTAATATATTAATAATATATTTTTCCACATCTTCCTACACACACCATCAATCTGAAATCAACCACTAACACATGTCCCATAAGTGACAAAAACGTTTTCTCATGCAAAAATATTTTAAACTCCAAAAAATGATAATCAATTAATCTTTCTAACTTCAATAATTCATAATAAATAGCCCTTTCATCAGAAAATTCAAATCTCGCGAGTTTTTATAGGAAATTCAATTCTCTACAACTTTGCGTAAGAAAGTTTTTCCAAATTCCAAATAGAAATTGACCAAATCCACAAACCAAGCGATTTTACAAAGCTATAATCAAATTTCACCAATAAATGGGGTCCAATCGACATGTTTAACATGTTTTAAACATTTATTGCAACAAAAATACTCTTCCTCCTCAGATACTCATATATCCCACATTCGTTGTAAAATATCACCATTATATATTATTAAAATAATATATTTAAAACGAATTATTTTATCGTAAAAGATAAAATATTAATTTTCAACAAATTGTCATTTTAAAAATTTTCTCCATCTATATCCACATAAAATCAATATTTTCCTCATCATATAAATCAATAATTAATTATTCACAAATAATATTACGTAATCACAATATCGACAACCAAAAGCAGCTTCCTCAGAAAGAGGGGGCTTCCAATAAGAATTTCTTCTTCATCACGCAATTAGGTGACCAAACCTCTCCTTAGATGTAACTTTCTAGACATTGCCAATAATGTTATCTAATAATATTATTCAGATAATATGAATTATTGCTTCGATAATGAAAAATACCGTAATGACAATTATCAAACAACAAAATAATATAAAATATCAACGCAAAGAATTATTAACTCAATAAAATAATCGAATAAAGAATTATCAGTAACCATTATCGAGTAGTGCCCTTTCACGTAAGAATCAATAATTGGTGCAATACCGCAGCTACCGCTCAACAACGCCAGATTAGTTTTTTTAACCACCGGGTATTCCAACAAGATAATCTGTAATAACTACGCCAAGTTATTTAAAAACAACTTATATTTGTTGCTTTCTTCATCCAATCGCTTTCCACATGGGGCCCACACACATGGTCATACCGTCATTTAATATTCCCCGACAAAGCATTTAATATTCCACGACCCAAACGAATATTCCCCGACAATAATGAATATTTTATAACCACTTGCTTATTTTGAAATATTTATGATTTAACCCTTAACTATCCACATTAATCAAATCAACCCTTACTATTTCAAAATAATAAATAAAGGAAATTCCTTTTTATTTAAAAAAGTTCAGGTCTTACAACCTCCCTCCTTATGAAATTTCGCCCTCGAAATCGACGACGACTGGTGTTTCAAAAGGTGAGGATACCTCGCTTTCATTTCCGCTTCCAATTCCTGTGTCATTTCTCTATAAAGCATGATTCCTCCACAAAACTTTAACTTGTGGTATGACCTTTCATGCAGTAGGACATGCTCCTTCCTATCCAAGATCTTGACAGTACCTCCTCATACGTTAAGTCTTCTACTATCTCGTCCTGCTTCTAACTCAATAACGTGGTTCGGTCTTTCACATATTTACGAAGTACGATATATGTGAAACACATTATGAACACGAGACATACTTGAGGTAACGCAAGTCTATAGGCTACATTTCCTACTCTTGGCCAAGAATTTGAAATGGACCAATAAATCGTGGATCGAGCTTTCTCTCTTCCCAAATCTTGTAACTCCTTCCATGGAGCAACTCGCAACAATACACGATCCCCACATTAAATTCCACGCCCTTTCGATGAAGATCCGCATAACTCTTTTGTCGATCTTGTGCCGCTTTGTATACGCTGTCGAATCATTTGATCTTTTCTAGAGTCATACGCATTTAACTCTCGTCCCAACAATGTTGCTTCACCCACCTCATCCCAACATATCGAGAACGACATTTTCGCCCATATAATGCTTCAAATGGAGCCACACCTATACTTGCCTCGATAACTCGTGTGTTGTAGGAGAATTCCACCAATGGTAAATACTTATCCCAACTACCCTTGAAGTCTAGGACACGTAGTCTTAATAGATCTTCAAGAGTTTGAATAGTCCTCTCTCGATTGTCCGTCTGCTTGGGGATGGTATGTCAACTAAATCGCAAACTGCGCTCCATAGCTTTTTGCAAGCTAACCCAAAATCTTGAAGTGAATCTTGGGTCACGATCCAAACTATGGATACAGCATGCCATGCAACCTCACAATCTCATTCACGCATATACTAGCAAGACGCTCAAGGAATAAGTCTCCGTGACGGCAAGAAATGAGCAGACTTGGTTAATCTATCAACAATAACCCAAATAGCATTGATGCCTTGAGAAACCGTAAGAAGACCCGTAACGAAATCCATAGTAATGTGTTCCCACTTCCATTCCGGAATCTCAAGTGGTTGCAACGGACCCTTAGGTACAAGATGCTCCGCCTTTACACGCTGACAAGTTAAACACATCGAGATAAACTTTGCAATCTCTCTCTTCATATTGTTCCACCAAAATGTATGTCGAAGATCACGATACATTTTAGTACTTCCAGATGGATTGCAAATGGCGTATTGTGTGCCTCCATCATAATCTTGTACTTCAAATCGTAGTCGTTAGGAACACAAAGTCTAGAGTGGACTCAAGTATTCCTTCTTCATCAATTCTCGCCCTAATAGCTCCTTCAGTACTTTCTTCTTCATACGATCACCTCCGGCCTGGCTCGAGCAACCTTAACTTTTTCTATTAAAGTCGGCTCTACGCGATACTTGACATCATCGCACTCGCTCCTCGCATATACGATCTTCTACTCAACGCGCCACCTACCACGCTCGCTTTTACCAGATGGTATCAATAAAGTGTGGTCGTAGTCTTCAATAGCTCGAGCCAACGTCACGCCGCCATGTTGAGTTCTTTTTTCAGTGAAGAAATATTTAAGGCTTTTATGGTCCGAATATATCTCCACTTTCTCCCCATATAGATAGTGCCTCCATATTTTTAAGCGCTGAAAACGATCACGCCGCTAACTCTAGATCACGAGTAGGATAATTCCTCTCATACTTTTAGTTGTCGCGAGGCATAGGCTATGACTTTCCCACGCTGCATGAGAACACATCCTAACCCTTTGCCTCAAGCATCGTCAGAGATAACAAATCCATCCGAACCAGATGGTATTGTTAGAACAGTCAAAATAAGTCTCCTCTTAAGCTCTTGAAACTTTTCTCGATTCTTCGCTCCAAACGAATTTTGTATCCTTCCGAGTTAGTCGAAGTTAATGGAGTAGCGATTCGAGAAAACCCTTCCACGAATCTCCGATAATAACCAAATAAGCCCAAAAAGCTACGTGATTTTACCGACTTTTGCTTTTCCTAACTTCAGATTGCTTCAATCTTCACGGATCAACAGATACTCCATGTTTCGACACCACGCGCCCAAGGAATGCTACTTCCTCAAGCCGTAACTCGATTTCTTCAATTTGGCATATAGTTTGTTTTCACGGCCTTTCGAGTACCAAATTTCAAATGGTGCTCATGATCTTCACGACTTTTGAATATATAAGGATGTCATCAATAAAGACAACAACGAATCCGATCCAAATATTCCTCAATACTTGCTTCATCATATCCATGAAAGTCAGCAGGAGCATTAGTTAGTCCGAAAGACATGACTAAGAATTCATAATGCCCATACCGAAGTTCTCAAGCGCCTTTGAATATCCTCGCCTAATCTTCACCGATGATATCCGTAATCTAAGATCGATTTTTGAAAAGAATTGTGCTCCTCAGAATCGGGTCAAACAAGTCATCAATACGAGGTAGAGGATACCTATTCTTGATGGTGACATGGTTCAATTCCCGATAGTCAATACAAAAGTCGCATACTCCCGCCTTTTCTTCTTTACAAATAAAACAGAGCACCCCAAGGAGATGTACTAGATTTAATGAAACCGATGTCCAACAATTCCTCGTAGTTGACCTTTAACTCCTCAAGTTCAATAGAGCCATTCGATATGGGGTTTTAGAAATGGGCTTTGTACCGTGTTCAAGATCAATAAAGAATTCAACTTCACGCTCGGGGTAGACCGGAAGTTCTTCTGAAATACGCCAGAAAGTCAATAACAACAGAATATTATTCAAATTCGACGTGTCTTTATTCAAATCCATAACATGGGCTAAGAAAGCTTGACATCCGCTTTTTCAATAAACGAATAGCTTTATGATTAGATATGATAATGATTGATTTTAATGGTTTAGTTGCTTGAATTCGCATAACAAAGTCAAGTTAGAATATGAAAACTAACAACCTTACGAAAAACAATCAATTTTGGTATGATGAGTAGTTAACCAATCAATCCCTAAAATCACATCAAAAGCAAGTATCTTTAAAGAGATAAGGTCAATGTAAGGTAATGGTGCCAACTTGAATCAAACAAGATTTATAAATAAAGGGATGTGATGAAAGTTTCTCCTAACTGAGTTTCCACAGATAGTCAAAGTCTAATTTCTCCTGAGTCAAGTTTAAACGCTGAGCACATGCAGAGAGAGATAAATGAATGGGTAGCACCGTATCAAGTAAGGTATAAACTTCGCAAGAATTTATAAATAGCTTACCCGTGATCACCTCGCTTGGGTTCTCCTCGATTATGACCACCACAACAAACGCCTTCCCTAATCGCTGACTTTCGACTTTTCTCGGGATATGTTTTTGAGTCACCGTCCCACCGAACTAGGTTTCGCATCGCATAATCTCGAGCGATATGTCCTTCCTTTCCACAATTATAGCATACCTTGAATCGTAGGGCGCTTGACCGATATGTCCTCTTTTCCGATTTAGAAGATACGACCGGTGGTCGCTTCTCCTCCCTTAGAACCAGCTTGCACGACCGCTGCCTTCATATGGTCGTTGTTAAATCTCCTTTTAAAAATCTCCTCCCGACTCGCTTCTTCTATTTTCATGGCTATGATTACCACCAGAGTGGTTACCATTTTTGTCCTGCTTTCTTTTCTCCGCCGTTATTATTATTATTCATTGATCGCTATCTCTCGCACGATCCTCGTTATGGTCCTCAACACTGTATTTCGTTATCTCGCCTAATAATTGAGCCCTCACTTACAACATCCTAATAGAGAGAAAATTTATGAGAAATGAGATACCGACGACGCCGGTTTCAAACCTCTAAGAAACATCCGCCATACGCTCTCATTCTCCACCAAATGAGGTGCAAACTCGATAACTCGCAAACTTTGCCTCGCATCGAGACACCGCCATGTTGTTTTGTTCCAACTGATGAACTCCACTTCCTTCATACGACGAACACTTTCGTGAAAGTATTTGTCATTAAATAGCTTCAAACGCCTCCCAAGACATGCCGAAAAGTACCGATGGGTACGCTTCACGCATCTCCCCAAAGAGTCCGCCTCGCCACTTTACATAAAGGTGGCGAATGGAACCTTCTGTTCTCCGCATCCCAAGACATCGAATATCTTGGTAATTTGTTTGACCCATGTTTCCGCCATGATCGGATCCGCTTTCCTTAAATTCGTGGTCCCAACTCTTCGAATCGCTTGGGTGTGATAACCCGTGAATTGCTATCATTTCCTCCTCAGATTTTGAACACGAAGTCTCCTCGTCTCGATTTTTGCATGAATCGCAAAAAACTTCTAAACATCCCTCGCTCATCATCTCGCTTCAATGGTGTTGTTCATGGGAGGAACATTGCCACCAAGCACGCTCTCCTCGCTGGTGAGTACAGCATCTCCACTTGGCCTCATTTCCATTGTTAATATTCTCAATGACATTCTCAAATATCGCTATAAAACAAGGGTTAATTAAGGAAATCAATATATCACATAATATCCCTATATATCGACCAACTAACAAATAAGCTTAGTAGGACACACTAGCTAAGGATTTACTCGCCTCTCCTCCTAGTTCTATTCCCCGATCTCCGCCAGAGATCATATCCCTAAGCTCGATACTAACTCATGACGCCCCAAAATAGGTATACATCACCTATTCCGAAATCAATAATACATGGTATGTAAACAACTACAACTTTATTATTACAACAAGAAACTGTGAGTTTGAATACAAATATTATCTTCTGATAATATCTATACTCAAATAAATCCTCATCACATTTATCGATACATTATTTTACAAAATGGTGAGGACTACTAAACAATCCTTTCTAAAACCTTCATTCCATACCCCGACTGCATCGCTATATTCTCGCCTCCCGAGAAAAAAAATGGAACAAAAGGAAAAGGGTGAGCTCAACTAGCTCAAGAAGAATATTACGACTAAGATAATATACAACAAATTATCGTTAGTCTTCAACAGGAAAAATATAATAGAATACAATAGACAACAAATTTTAAATCAATATTCGCAATGAAATAATAATTCATTAGAAGAGTTAAGTAGAGAATGCAAACTACTATCTTCTATGTATGAATTTAAAAGTTCATCGCTCATCTTTTATCCCCGTAACATCAATCAATATACATCCGAATCAAATATTCATCTTTGCACTACAGTGCCAAAGATATTCATCACCGGGTCATGTTCATTTAAACACTGCTCATCTTTGACTACGGCCAAAGATATTCTTCTTCAGAAATCATTCATCTTTGCACTACAAGCCAAAGATATTCTTAAGAAATCATTCATCTTTGCACTACAGGCCAAAGATATTCCATAATATCATCATTTAAGACTGAGGATGATGAAAAATATTTTTTTTTAAAGAAACGAATCCAAAGGAAACAAAATGACAAGGATTAAGGATTAAGGATTCGTACTTGGTTTTATCCACGCCCAAAAATACCTCAAAAATAATCATAGTGGTGTAAAATTCAAGAATGATCAAAACATGGATACAATCAAAGTTAGTATCCGCATTAGATGTTTTGACGAAAAAGAAGAAATTTTATTTTTCTATGAATAGTACCAGATACGTGAATAGTGTCAGATACGTGAATAAAGGCCGATACGTGAATAGTAACTCCGACACCAAAAGATAGAAATTCCACAAAAACATCTTCACGCTTCATTAATAGTACTCGTGAATAAGAATCGTGAATAAGAATCATGAATAAGAAACTCGTGAATAAGAACTCATGAATAAGAACTCATGAATAGTAACCCCGACATGAAAAAGTTCCAAATTTGATAAAAACTTCAGATCAATATTTCAAAGATAATGATATCAAGAAATAATATCATTACGAAAAAAATAATATCCCTTACCTCGAAAGATCAAGATTTCTAAATAAATACCGTATAAAGTCAAGGAACTTGCACCGCCTAGCAATACTCAAAGTATACTCAAAATACTCACAAGAATACGCCGATAATATAGAGAGAAAACTTCAGCTTCTCGTGTGATTTTCAATTCTAACCCAAGACCCTATTTATAGAAATCGCTAGAACACCAAAGCGTAAAATTTAATATATTAATAATATTATTTTTCCACATCTTCCTACGCACACCATCATCAGCTGAAATCAACCACTAACACATGTCCCATAAGTGACAAAAAAACGTTTTTCAATTTTAAAGTTATTTAAAACTCCAAAAAATGATAATCAATTAATCCTAAACTTCAATAATTCATAATAAATAGCCCTTTCATCAGAAAATTCAAATCTCAAGAGTTTTTATAGGAAATTCAATTCTCTACAACTTTGCAGTAAGAAAGTTTTTCCAAATTCCAAATAGAAATTGACCAAAATCCACAAACCAAGCGATTTTACAAAGCTATAATCAAATTTCAAATAATAAATGGGGTCCACCGACATGTTTAACATGTTTTAAACATTTATTGCAACAAAAATACTCTTCCTCCTCAGATACTCATATATCCCACATTCGCTTGTAAAATATCACCATTATTATATTATTAAAATATAATAATATATTTAAATGAATTATTTTATCGTAAAAGATAAAATATTAATTTTCAACAATTGTCATTTTAAAAATTTTCCATCTATATCCACATAAAATCAATATTTTCCTCATCATATAAATCAATAATTAATTATTCACAAATAATATTACGTAATCACAATATCGACAACCGTGCAGCCTCAGAAAGAGGGGGCTTTCCAATAAGAATTTCTTCTTCATCGCAATTAATTAGGTGACCAAACCTCTCCTTAGATGTAACTTTCTAGACATTGCCAATAATGTTATCTAATAATATTATTCAGATAATATGAATTATTGCTTCGATAATGAAAAATACCGTAATGACAATTATCAAACAACAAAGAATATAAAATATCAACGCAAAGAATTATTAACTCAATAAAATATCGAATAAGAGAATTATCGTAACCATTATCGAGTAAAGCCTTCACGTAAGAATCAATAATTGGTGCAATACCGCAAAGCCATCGCTCAACAACGCCAGACAGTTTTTTTAACCACCGGGTATTCCACAACAAGATAATCTGTGAATAACTACGCCAAGCTATTTTTAAAAACAACTTATATTCGTCGCTTTCATCCAATCAATCGCTTTTCACATATGGTCATCCAAATATTCGCTTCCACACAACGAATATTCCCCATAATAATGAATATTTTATAACCACTATTATTTGCATATTTAACCCTTAACTATCCACATTAATCAAATCAAATCAATATTTCAAAATAATAAATAAAGGAAATTCCTTTTGATTTAAAAATTTTGGTCTTACACCAGTATCCAAACGTTTCTGGATCGTGATATTCCCAAGATTTTGGGTTACAATGAATATTTTATAACCACTTGCTTATTTTTTGAAGATTTATTATGTTTAACCCCTTAACTATCCACATTAATCAAATCAACCCTTACTATTTCAAAATAATAAATAGGTGGAAATTTGGGACCTTTTATTTAAAAATTCCAAATATTTCAGAAATAACCATGTGAAAGACCCAACCACGATATATAGAGTTAGAACCGGACGAGATAGCCAAGACTTAATGTATGAGGAGGTACCATCAAGATTTTGGATAGAATGAGCATGTCCCACGCCAAGAAAGGTCATACCACAAGTTAAAGTTTTGTGGAAGAATCATGCTATAGAGGAAATGACCGGGAATTGAAACGGAAATGAAAGCGAGGTATCCTCACCTTTTCAAATACTGTGTACGTACGCCAATTTCGAGGACGAAATTTCATAAGGAGGGAGGTTGTAAGACCCCAACTTATTATTAATGAAATTTAATTTTCTATTTATTATTTTGAAATAAGTAAGGGTTGATTTGATTAATGTGATAGTTAGGGGTTAAATACGCAAATATTTCAAAATAAGCAAGTGGTTATAAAATATTCATTATTGCTTTGGGAATATTCGTTTGGTCGTGGAATATTCGCATCGCTTGGGGAATATTCGTATTTACGATGCCAGAGTGCCATGTATTCCCATAACTAAAAAGCGATTGGATGAGGAAAACGACAAATATAAGTTGTTTAAAAATAACGGCCAGAATTGTTACCAAGTAAGACTCGTTGGAATACCCGATGGTTAAAATACGTGAATACGCGGTCGCACAAAGAGTACACCGTATTGCATGCATTTGTTGAATTATTGATCCTTACGTAAGAAGGCACTACTTAATAATTTTCACAAGAGTTACTTGCTCAATATTTTATTTTATTGATTCAATAATTGCTGCGTTGATATTTTATATTATTGTTGTTCAATAATTGTCACCGCACATTATCTCCATTATCGATCAATAATTCATATTATTTGAATAATATTATTAGATAAAGATTATTGGCAATGTCTAGAAAGTTCTCATCGAGGAGAGGTTTGGTCACCTAATTGCGCCAAGAAGGAGAGATCCTTATTGAAAGCCCCTCTTCCTGGGAACAACTTCGTCATTATAAATGTGATTCTCGTAATATTATTTGGGAATAATTAATTATTAATTTATATGATAAGAAAATATTTATTTGATATGGATATAAATGATGGATTTATTATATGTGGTTATAATTGAAGGATTTAATGTTGAGGTGTTTTATCAAGATTTTTTTGTGAATGGAGGTATTAAAAATCAAATCGAAAGATTTTTACGATATATATTGCGTGAGTTATAATTTTTAATCCGACCGCTGGATCGCTATGATTTTTTGATATGTTATACATATATAAGTTGAGTATATGTCTACAAATTTTGAACCGTTAAAATGAACGAATGATTTGTTATAAATTTTAAGAGGTGTTTGATTCAAAAAGTAGGTTAAAATTGATTTTTAAATAAAAAGGAATTTCCTTTATTTATTATTTTGAAATAGTAAGGGTTGATTTGATTAATGTGGATAGTTAAGGGTTAAATACGCAAATATTTCAAAATAAGCAAGTGGTTATAAAATATTCATTATTGTCGGGAATATTCGTTTGGTCGTGGAATATTCGTGATCGCTTTGGAATATTCGTATTTACCAAGCAAAATGTGTGTGGGCCCCATAACTGAAAAGCGATTGATGAAGAAAACGACAAATATAAGTTGTTTTTAAATAACTACGAAGTTGTTACCAAGTATCACCGCTTGAATACCCGGTGGTTAAACACACTAATACGCCATTGTTGAACAAGAAGAGACACCAGATTGCACAATTATTGATTCTTACGTAAGAGGGCACTACTCAATAATGGTTACGCAATTATCGCTCAAAGATTTTATCGAAAGTTAATAATTGTCAAGGCTGATATTTTATATTGTTGTTGTTTCAATAATTGTCATTACACAAGATTTTTCATTATCGAAGCAATAATTCATATTATCCTAATAATATTATTAGATAACATTATTGGCAATGTCTAGAAAGTTCTTTCTAAGGAGAGGTTTGGTCACCTAATTGCATACCAAGAAGAAGAAATTTTATCGAAAGCCCCCTCTTCCTGAACCGCTCTGGTCATCAATATCAGGATTCTCGTAATATTATTTGTGAATAATTAATTATTGATTTATATGATGAGGAAAATATTGATTTTATGTGGATATAGATGGAGAAAATTTTAAAATGACAATTGTTGAAAATTAATATTTTATCTTTTTCTCGATAAAATATTCATTTAAATATATTATTTTAATAATATATTAATTGGTGATATTTTTACAACGAATGGGGATATATGAGTATAAGAGGAGGAAGAGTATTTTTGTTGCAATAAATGTTTAAAACATGTTAAACATGCTCTGGACCCCATTTATCGATCCGAAATTTGATTATAAATTGTAAAATCGCCTGCTTGTGGATTTCTTGTCCAATTTCTATTTGGAATTTGAAAAACTTTCTTCCGCAAAGTTGTAGAGAATTGAATTTCCTATAAAAACTCGCGAGATTCGAATTTTCTGATGAAAGGGCTATTTATTATGAATTATTGAAGTTCCGGATTAATTGATTATCATTTTTTGGAGTTTTAAGTAACTTTTGCATGAAAAACGTTTTTGTCACTTATGGGACATGTGTTAGTGGTTGATTTCAGCTGATGGTGTGCGAGGGAAGATGTGGAAAAATAATATTATTAATATATTAAATTTTCGCTTTGGTGTTCTAAGCAATTTCCTATAAATAGGTGCTTAGGTTAGAATTGAAAATCACACCGTAAATCAAGTTTTCTCTCTATATTATCGAGCGATTCTTGTGAGTATTTTGAGTATACTTTGAGTATTGCTAGACTGCAAGCAAGTTCCTTCAAAGACTATACCCTAGATTCTAGCTGAAGTAATCGATCTTCGAGGTAAGGGATATTATTTTTTTCAGAATGATATTATTTCTTCAATATCATTATAATTGAAATGTTGATCTGAAGTTTTATCAAATTTGGAACTTTTTCATGTCTGGGTTACTATTCATGGGTTACTATTCATGAGTTACTATTCACGAAGTTACTATTCATGAGTTACTATTCACGAAGTTACTATTCACGAGTACTATTCATGAAGCGTGAAGATGTTTTTGTGGAATTTCTATCTTTTGGTGCTCTGAGTTACTATTCACGATATACAAGACTATTCACGATATATGACACTATTCACGATATACTTGCATTATCAATCGAAAAATAAAATTTCTTCTTTTCGTCTAAAACATCTATTCGGATACTAACTCGATCAGATGTATCCATGTTTTGATCATTCTTGAATTTTACACCACTACGATTATTTTTGAGGTATTTTTGGACGTGGATAAAACCAAGTACTAATCCTTAATCCTTAATCCTTGTCATTTTGTTTCAATCGGATTCGCTTTAAAAAAAAAATTTTTCATCATCCTCGCCTTAAATGATGATATTATGGAATATCTTCGGCCAGTAGTGCAAAGATGAATGATTTCTTAAGAATATCTTCGGCCCAGTAGTGCAAAGATGAATGATTTCTCAAGAATATCTTTGGCCCAGAGTGCAAAAGATGAACAGTGTTTAAATGAATATGACTTAATCGATGAATATCTTTGGCCTCAGTAGTGCAAAGATGAATATTTGATTCCGTATGTATATCGATTGATGTTACAGGATAAAAGATAGACGATGAACTTTTAAATTCATACATAAAGATAGTAGTTTGCATTCTCTACTTAACTCTTCTAATGAATTATTATTTCACGCTAATATTGATTTAAAATTTGTTGTCTATCAGATTCTATTATATTTTTCCTCGTTGAAGACTAACGATAATTTGTTGTATATTATCTTAGTCATAATATTCTTTATCGAGCTAGTTGAGCTCACCCTTTTCCTTTTTGTTCCATTTTTCTCGTGAGGCGAGAATATAAATGGAGTACGCAGCCTGGGGTATGGAATGAAGGTTTTAGAAAGGATTGTTTAGTAGTCCTCACCATTTTTGTAAAATAATGTATCAATAAATGTGATGAGGATTTATTTGAGTATAGATATTGTCTGAAGATAATATTTGTATTCAAACTCACGCTTTACTTGCAATGTAATAATAAAGTTTTAGTTGTTTCGCATCATGTATTGACAACTCGTAATAGGTGATGTATACCTATTTTGGGGCGCCACAAATTGGTATCAAAGCTTAGGATATGATCTCCAAGTGAGATCGGGAATAGAACTAGAGGGGAGAGACGAGTAAATCCTTCGCTAGTGTGTCCTACCTAAGCTTATTTGTTAGTTGGTCAAGATATAGGATATTATGTGATATATTGATTTCCTTAATTAACCCTTGTTTTACGACGAAGATTTGAGAATGTCGAATCGAGAATATTAACAATGGAAATGAGACCGTGGAGATGCCTCAGACTCACCAACGAGGAGAACGTGCAATAGTCGGGCAATGTTCCTCCCGTGAACAACACCATCGAAAGCAGATGATGAACGAGGGATGTTTAGAAGTTTTTTTGCAGCTCATGCAAAATCGCATTTAGGAGACTCGTGTTCAAAATACAGAGGAAATGATAGCAATTCACGGGTTGTCACAAACCAAGCGCTTCAAAGAGTCGGGACCACCGTAATTTAAGGGAAAGCCAGATCCGATCATGGGCGAAACACGGGTCAAACAAATTACCAAGATATTCGATGTCTTGGGATGCACGGAGGAACAGAAGGTTCCATTCGCCACCTTTATGTTCCGTGGCGAGGCGACATCATCGGTGGGAGTCTCAGAAGCGCACTCCATCCAAATTAAGACTCAAAGATGTCTTGGGAGACGCTTTCAGAAAGCTATTTAATGACAAATACTTTCCCGAAAGTGTTCGCTATACGAAGGAAGTGGAGTTCATCGATTGAACAAAACAACACGACGGTGTCTCAAAGACGAGGCAAAGTTTGCAGAGTTATCCAGCTCAGCACCTCATTTGGTGGAGAATGAGGAACGATGACGCGATGTTTCTTAGAGGTTTAAAACCCGATACGCCAAGATCTCATTTCTCATAAATTTTCTCTTTATTCGGATGTTGTAAATGTGGCTCAATTGTTAGAGCGAGATAACGAGTACTACCAACCGAGGGACCATAACCAGATCGCACTCGTAGATAGCAATCAATGTAATAATGATAACCAAATGAGAAAGAAACAGACGGACAAAATGGTTACCACTCCGTGGTAATCATGGCCATGAAAATGTAAGAAGCGAGTCGAGGAGATTTTTAAAAGAGGAGATTTAACAACGACTATGTGAAGACGATAAAGGTTGGCAAGAATCGGTTCTAAGGGAGGAGAACGACCACCCATTATATGCTACAAATGCGAAAAGAGGGACATATCACCAAACCGCCCACAACAGCTCAAGGTATGCTATAATTGTGGAAAGGAAGGACATATCGCCGAGATCAGACAAGAATGCGAAACCTAGTTCAATGGGGGACGGTGACTCAAAAGATCGTTCTGTAAAAGTCAAAGTCAACGATTCGGAAGAGCGTTTGTTGTGACCGGTCATAATGCGAGGAACCCAAACGAGGTGATCACGGTAAGCTATTTATAAATTCTCAAAGTTTATACCTTACTTGATACCGGTGCTACCCATTCATTTATCTCTCCCGATGTGCTCAACGCTTAAACTTGACTTCTGAGAAATTAGACTTTGACCTATCTCGTGAAACTCCGCTAGAGAAACTTTCATCACATCCACTATTTATAAATCTTGTTTCGATTCAAGTTGGCACCATTACCTTACCTGTCAACCTTATCTCTTTAAAGATACTTGCTTTTGATGTGATTTTAGGGATTGATTGGTTAACTACTCATCATGCCAAAATTGATTGTTTTCGTAAGGTTGTTAGTTTTCATATTCCTAACCAACCCGTTGTACGAATTCAAGCAACTAAACCATTAAAATCAATCACTATCATATCTAATCATAAAGCTATTCGCTTATTGAAAAACTGATGTCAAGCTTTCTTAGCCCATGTTATGGATTTGAATAAAGACACGCCAAATTTGAATAATATTCCCGTTGTTATCGACTTTCCCGACGATTTCAAGAACTTCCTTGCCCTACCCCGTAACGTGAAGTTGAATTCTTTATTGATCTTGAACTCGGTACAAAGCCCATTTCTAAAACCCCATATCGAATGGCTCCTATTGAACTTCAGAGTTAAAGGTCCAACTACAGAATTGTTGGACATCGGTTTCATTCGGCCCCAAGACATCTCCTCGGGGTGCTCCTGCTTTATTTGTAAAGAAGAAAGACGGAGTATGCGATTTCAGTATTGACTATCTGAATCGAACCATGTCACCATCAAGAATAGGTATCCTCACCTCGTATTGATGACTTGTTTGACCAAATTGCAAGGGGCACAATTCTTTTCAAAAATCGATCTTCGCTCGATATCATCAAATCAAGATTAGAACTCGGGATATTCCAAAGACCGCCTTCGTAACTCCGATGGGCATTATGAATTCTTAGTCATGTCTTTCTGACTAACTAATGCTCCTGCGGCTTTCATGGATATGATGAACCAAGTATTCAAGGAATATTTGATCAATTTGTTGTTGTTTTTATTGATGACATCCTTATATATTCCAAAAGTCGTGAAGATCATGAGCACCATTTGAAGTCGGTACTCCAAAGGCTTCGTGAAAACCAACTATATGCCAAATTGAAGAAATGCGAAGTTCGCTTGAGGAAGTAGCATTCCTTGGGCACGTGGTGTCGAAACATGGAGTATCTCATTGATCCGCCAAGATTGAAGCAATACAAAGTTGGAGCAACCAAGTTTGATCAAGTACGAAGCTTTTTGGGCTTAGCCGGGTTATTATCGGAGATTCGTGGAAGGGTTTTCTCGAATCGCTACTCCATTAACTCAAATAACTCTAAGGATACAAAATTCGCTTGGAGCGAAGAATGCGAGAAAAGTTTCCAAGAGCTTAAGAGGAGACTTATTTCTAAGACTGTTTCTAACAATACCATCCGGTTCTGGATGGATTTGTTATCTACAAATGATGCTTCGCAAAGGGTTAGGATGTGTTCTCATGCAACGTGGGAAAGTCATAGCCTATGCCTCATGACAACTTAAAGAGTATGAGAGGAATTATCCTACTCATGATCTAGAGTCAAGCAAAGCAATGCTTTTCGCTAAAAAAATATGGAGGCACTATCTATATGGGGAGAAAGTGGAGATATATTCGCACCATAAAAGCCTTAAATATTTCTTCACTCAAAAAAAGAACTCAACACGCGGCAAATGACGCTGGCTCGAGCTATTGAAAGACTACGACCACACTATTCAATACCATCCCGTAAAAGCTTAACGTGGTAGTGACGCGCTGAGTAGAAGATCATATGCGAACGAAAAGCGATGATGATGTCAAGTATACGACAGAGCCAACTTTAATAGAAAAGTTAAGGTCGCTTGCAAGCCACCGAATCTTGAAATGATGCGATGAATGAAGAAGAAAGTACAAGAAGGAGCTATTCCTAAGCGAGAATTGATGAAGAAGGAATACTTCGAGTCCACTCTAGACTTTGTGTTCCTAACGACTCGATTTGAAGTACAAGATTATGATGGAGGCACACAATACGCCATTTGCAATCCATCCTCGAAGTACTAAAATGTATCGTGATCTTCACATACATTTTGGTGGAACAATATGAAGAGAGAGATTGCAAAGTTTATCTCGATGTGTTTAACTTGTCAACGTAAAAAGGCGAGCATCTTGTACCTAAGGGTCCGCTGCAACCACTTGAGATTCTTGAATGGAAGTGAGAACACATTACTATGGATTTCAAGCATGGTCTTCCTACGGCTTCTCAAGGCATCAATGCTATTTGGGTTATTGTTGATAGATTAACCAAGTCCGCTTTCATTTCTTGCCGACACGGAGACTTATTCCTTGAACGCCTTGCTAGTATGTACGTGAAATGAGATTGTGAGGTTGTATGGCATGCCCAGATCCATAGTTTCGGATCGTGACCCAAGATTCACTTCAAGATTTTGGGTTAGCTTGCAAAAAGCTATGGGCACGGATTTACGATTTAGTTCGCATACCATCCCCAAACCACCTTTTACAATCGAGAGGACTATTCAAACTCTCAAGATCTATTAAGACTCGTGTCCTAGACTTCAAGGGTAGTTGGGATAAGTATTTACCATCAGTGGAATTCTCCTACAACAACAAAGCAGCTTATCGTGCAAGTATAGTGTGGCTCCATTCAAGCATTATATGGATGAAAATGTCGCTTCCAATATGTTGGGATGAGGTGGGTGAAGCAACATTGTTGGGACCCGAAAGTTAGTACGTATGACTCACCGAAAAGATCCAAATGATTCGACAACGATATACAAACGGCACAAGATCGACAAAAGAGTTATGCGGATCTTCATCGAAAGGACGGGAATTTAATGTAGGGATCATGTATTGTCATGAAGTTGCTCCATGGAAGGGAGTTACAAGATTTGGGAAGAGAGGAAAGCTCAATCCACGATTTATCGGTCCATTTCAAATTCTCGACCGAGTAGGAAATGTAGCCTATAGACTTGCGTACCTCCAAGTATGTCTCGTGTTCATAATGTGTTTCATATATCCGTATTTCAGAATATGTGAAAGACCCGAACCACGTTATCGAATTAGAACCCACGAGATAGTCAAGACTTAACGTGTGAGGAGGTACCACCAAGATCTTGGATAGGAAGGAGCATGTCCTACGCTAAGAAAGGTCATACCACAAGTTAAAGTTTTGTGGAGGAATCATGCTATAGAGGAAATGACCGAATTGAAACGGAAATGAAAGCGAGGTATCCTCACCTTTTCAAACACTGTGTATCGTGACGCCAATTTCGAGGACGAAAATTTCATAAGGAGGGAGGTTGTAAGACCCCAAATTTTTAAATCAAAAGGAATTTCCTTTATTTATTATTTTGAAATAGTAAGGGTTGATTTGATTAATGTGGATAGTTAAGGGTTAAATACGCAAATATTTCAAAATAAGCAAGTGGTTATAAAATATTCATTATTGTCGGGAATATTCGTTTGGTCGTGGAATATTCAGATCGCTTCGGAATATTCGCATTTACTTTGCACAAATGGCGTGTGGGCCCCATAACTGAAAGCGATTGGATGAAGAAAACGACAAATATAAGTTGTTTTTAAATAACGGCAGAAGTTATTACCGTAATCATCATGGAATACCCGTGGTTAAGACACACTAATACGCCGTTGTTGAACAAGAAGACACCAGATTGCACCAATTATTGATTCTTACGTAAGAAGGCACTACTCAATAATGGTTACGAGAATTACCGCTCAAAGATTTTATCGAGTTAATAATTGTCGCTACTGATATTTTATATCATTGTTGTTCAATAATTGTCATTACACAAGATTTTTTTCATTATCGGCAATAATTCATATTATCCTAATAATATTATTAGATAACATTATTGGCAATGTCTAGAAAGTTCTTTCTAAGGAGAGGTTTGGTCACCTAATCAAGGCCACCAAGAAGAAGAAATTTTATCGAAAGCCCCTCTTCCTGAACCGCCTCGGTCACAATATTGTGATTCTCTGTAATATTATTTGTGAATAATTAATTATTGATTTATATGATGAGGAAAATATTGATTTTATGTGGATATAGATGGAGAAAATTTTTAAAATGACAATTGTTGAAAATTAATATTTTATCTTTTTCTCGATAAAATAATTCATTTAAATATATTATTTTAATAATATATTAATAATGTGATATTTTTACAACGAATGGGGGATATATGAGTATAAGAGGAGGAAGAGTATTTTGTTGCAATAAATGTTTAAAACATGTTAAACATGCTCTGGTGGACCCCATTTATCGATCGAAATTTGATTATAAATTTCAAAATCGCCTGCTTGTGGATTTCGGCCAATTTCTATTTGGAATTTGAAAAACTTTCTTCCGCAAAGTTGTAGAGAATTGAATTTCCTATAAAAACACGCGAGATTCGAATTTTCTCTGATGAAAGGGCTATTTATTATGAATTATTGAAGTTCCTGATTAATTAATTATCATTTTTTGGAGTTTTAAGTAACTTTTGCATGAAAACGTTTTTTTTCACTTATGGGACATGTGTTAGTGGTTGATTTCAGCTGATGGTGTGCGAGGAAGATGTGGAAAATAATATTATTAATATATTAAATTTTCTCGCTTTGGTGTTCTAAGCAATTTCCTATAAATAGGTGCTTAGGTTAGAATTGAAAATCACACCGTAAACTCAAGTTTTCTCTCTATATTATCGAGCGATTCTTGTGAGTATTTTGAGTATACTTTGAGTATTGCTAGATTCAAGCAAGTTCCTTCAAAGACTATACCCTAGATTCTAGCTAGAAGATCGATCTTCGAGGTAAGTGATATTATTTTTTTCAGAATGATATTATTTCTTCAATATCATTATAATCAAATGTCGATCCAAGTTTTTATCAAATTTGGAACTTTTTCATGCTCGGGGTTACTATTCATGGGTTACTATTCATGAGTTACTATTCACGAAGTTACTATTCATGAGTTACTATTCACGAGTTACTATTCACGAGTACTATTCATGAAGCGTGAAGATGTTTTTGTGGAATTTCTATCTTTTGGTGTCTGAGTTACTATTCACGATACTTAAGACTATTCACGATACTGAGACTATTCACGATATCTGCAGATTATTCAATTTAAAAATAAAATTTCTTCTTTTCGTCTAAAACATCTATTCGGATACTAACTCGATTGTATCCATGTTTTGATCATTCTTGAATTTTACACCACTATGATTATTTTTGAGGTATTTTTGACGTGGATAAAACCAAGTACTAATCCTTAATCCTTAATCCTTGTCATTTTGTTTCACCGGATTCGCTTTTTTAAAAAAAAATATTTTCATCATCCTCACCTTAAATGATGATATTATGGAATATCTTCGCCCGTAGTGCAAAGATGAATGATTTCTTAAGAATATCTTCGGCCTCAGAGTGCAAAGATGAATGATTTCAAGAATATCTTTGGCCAGTAGTGCAAAGATGAACAAGTGTTTAAATGAACATGACTAATCGATGAATATCTTTGGCCTCAGAGTAAAGATGAATATTTGATTCCGTATGTATATCGATTGATGTTACAGGGATAAAAGATAGATTTATGAACTTTTAAATTCATACATAGAAGATAGTAGTTTGCATTCTCTACTTAACTCTTCTAATGAATTATTATTTCAATGCTAATATTGATTTAAAATTTGTTGTCTATCAGATTCTATTATATTTTTCCTCGTCAAGACTAACGATAATTTGTTGTATATTATCTTAGTCATAATATTCTTTATCGAGCTAGTTGAGCTCACCCTTTTCCTTTTTGTTCCATTTTTCTCGTGAGGCGAGAATATAAATGCAGTACGAGCCTGGGGTATGGAATGAAGGTTTTAGAAAGGATTGTTTAGTAGTCCTCACCATTTTGTAAAATAATGTATCAATAAATGTGATGAGGATTTATTTGAGTATAGATATTGTCTAGAAGATAATATTTGTATTCAAACTCACGCTTTACTCTGCTGTAATAATAAAGTTGTAGTTGTTTCGCATCATGTATCGACAACTCAAAATAGGTGATGTATACCTATTTTGGGGCGCCACATGAACTGCTGAAAGATTATGATCATACCATCCAATACCATCTTGGAAAAGCGAACGTGGTAGGTGACGCATTGAGTAGAAAGATCATATGCAAGTACAAAGTGCGATATTGTCAACACAAAGCCCATTTTGTGTGACTTGCCTCCGGACTTTGTGGTTCCTAACGACCCGATTTAAAGTATAAAATCATGATGGAGGCGCATAACACATCGTTTGCAATCCATCCTGGGAGTACCAAAATGTATCATGATATTCGTCATACATTTTGATGGAGCAATATGAAGAGAGAGATAGCGTTGTTTATCTCAAGGTGTCTAACTTGTCAACGAGTTAAAGCGAAGCATCAAGTACCAAAAGGTCCATTACAACCACTTGAAATTCCAGAATGGAAGTAGGAGCACATTACCATGGATTTCGTTACCGGTCTTCTTAAGGTTTCTCAAGGTATAGATGCGATTTGGGTCATTGTTGATAGATTGACCAAGTCTGCTCATTTCTTACCGATACGAGAAACTTATACACTTGAACGTCTTGCTCAGATGTACATAAACGAGATTGTAAGATCAAGATAAGTATGCCAAAGATCCATAGTTTCGATCGAGACCCAAGATTCACTTCACGATTTTGGGTTAGTTTACTTGAAAGCTATGGGCGCACAGATTCTGATTTAGCTCGGCATATCATCCTCGAGATTTGACGACAATGGAGAGGACTATTCAAACTCTTGAAGATCTATTAAGACTCGTGGTCCTTGATTTCAAGGGAAGTTGGGACAAGTTCTTACCATTGGTGGAGTTTTCCTACAACAACAGCTATCAAGCAAGTATTGGCATGGCTCCATTCAAGCGCCAGTATGGAAGAAAGTGTCATTCTCCGTATCTTTGGGATAAGGTGGGTGAAGCAACGTTATCGGGACCGGAGTTGGTACGTATGACTACGAAAAAGATTCAAACGATCCCAAGAACGATAAAAACCTCACAAGATCGACAAAAGAGTTATCTTTGATCTTCATCGAAAGGATGTGGAATTCGATATAGGAGATCATGTGTTGTTACGTGTTACTCCATGGAAAGGAGTTACGAGATTTGGAAAGAGAGGAAAGTTCAATCCTCGATTTATCGGCCCATTTTTAATCCTCGATCGAGTAGGAACTGTGGCCTAATAAGATTAGGGAGCTTAATTAATTAAAAGAATTTAATTAATTAAATAAAACCCAATTTCTTAATTGTTAAGATGGGTTGCCCACATCTATAAATAAGAGGAGTCTTATTATGGGTGTAAGGTTTTGTTGATTTTTTAACATATGACATAATTCCAATTTGTTGGAGAGTACCCTTTTTCTATAGGGATAGAAAACTAGGGTTTGAGCCAAATACCCATCTTCTTGAATTTTCTTCTTCCTTGGTGGATCACCTCTAGAGGCCAAACATTTGGGTGGCTAACGTTGATCAAAGGAAGGAACCAAACCCGGTGGATTCAAGATTGAACGCGAAAGGATTTGGAGGTGAACTTGTACCTGAGGAAGCTCGATCTTCAAGGGTATGATTTTATTCTTTATCTTTTCGTTTAATTAATAATTATGCATAAAAGGGTGATCCGGGTATATGGTTTGTAAATTTTTAAACTCTGATTTTTACACGCTTCCGCACTTTTTATGCAATTTGATTGCGTTCATGAATATTACAAACCTAACAGTGGCATCAGAGCCAAACCTTTATGCGAATTATTAATTGTTTTAATTTGATATGTATATTGATATATGTTTAGAACAATTTAATTGGGCATAATTTTATTGTATAAAATTTAAACAAAAAAAAAAAAAAAAAACGTGGCAATAGGAATTCACGGATGTTAATTTTTTTTAAAGAAAAGCATGTGCACCGTTTAACAGGATTAACAGGATTCTAGAGTCACGGATTTCCGTGCGCTAAAAAAAAAAAAAAAAAGGATCAAGGCTTGCACGGAAATCGAGGATAGTATATCAAGTTGATGCTTCACGAAAATCAAAAGGAACGGATGCTACATATATATATATATATATATATATGTTATACGGATTAGAATATATATATATATATATATATATATATATATATATATATATTAGATACGGTTATTATATTATATATATATATATATAATAGTTATATATATATATATACTATATATATATATTATTATTAATTATTTTATAATTAAAATAAAATGTTTATTTTAATTTTAAAATAAAAGTTTATTTTAATATTAAAATAAAAAAAGTTTATTTTAATTTTAAAATTGAATATTATATATATATAATTATTTTAATCTTAAAATAAAAGTTTATTTTAATTTTAAAATAAAAGGTTTATTTTAAATATTAAAATAAAAGAGTTTATTTTAATTTTAAAATTAGAATTTCATGCTAACTAATTAGAGTTGGAATTGGATTCCATGCTAACTAATTGGAGTTGAAATTGGATTTCATGTTTCCTTAAATAAAAGAGTTTATTTAGATATGAAATAGGATTTCATATTATTCAAAATAAAAGAGTTTATTTATGAATAGGAAAGAAAATCCGTGTTTCCTTAAATAAAGGAGTTTATTTAAATATGAAATAAGATTTCATATTATTCAAAATAAAGGAGTTTATTTGTGAATAGGAAAGAATATCCGTGTTTCCTTTAATAATAATTTTTTTTTACATGGAATTGATTCCATAATTAATTAAAATAAAAGAGTTTATTTTAATTAAAGATTTTTATATATATGGAATTGGATTCCATAATTAATTAAAATAAAGGAGTTTATTTTGATTAAAATTATTGATTAAAATAAAATAGTTTATTTTATTCAAAATTTAATAAATTAAAATAAAATAGTTTTATTTTGATTTAAATTTGGATTTAAATAAAGGAGTTTATTTTTATTCAAAAATAGATTTTATACTAACTAAATTTGCCCATTAAATGATATCAATATATATATTAAATGTTTATTATTCATGAGATGAATGTTATTTATTGATGCGTATGGTGATGTGTATGATAATAAATGGGATTGACTATGGACTATCGACCAATGCGATTGGATTTTATTTTAGTTGGATGCATGAATGTATGGGTTTTATTAAATGGGGTCTGCACAGACCTCGCCTTCTCTAATTTTTCTTAATGTAAATTCTATCTCCTCCTATGTACTTCCCTCGATCACGATCAAGGCTTCTATTTATTTTAAATAGTTTTGTAATAGGAATATTTAGAATTAATTTTGAAGAATTAGAGATCAAGGAGCAAGGAGCGTTTGAAGACCCGTTTGTAATGGAGCCCGGGTTTAAATGTAATAGTTATATTTAAATATTATTTATTGCACCCCTAGGGTTTGACCTTTTGGTTCACTTGGTGGCTCTAGTGAACCAAACTAGAATAAAAGTCCATAATCAATCCGGGTAGAATATAGTATTCTATATGTGCATGCTTATTCTATATATATTATATATTATGCAAACATGCTTCGCATGTTCATTAATATGACGTGTATTTTATATATATATGTGCATGCGCACTAAACAAGATGAGACAAATTAATAACAAACCCCTCAATTTTTATATTAAGTCCTAAGCGTTCAAAGATATTTGGAATATCGAACGTCGCCTTCTAGCATGATAAAATTAATAGAGTATTAAATATTTAATATGAGTTTGTTGTGTCACCACAAGACAAGTATTAAGTATTTAAGATGTTAATTTATCACATTTGATGCTTATAAAGAAAATTGAACAATATTGTTTTGTTGTGTCACCACAAGGATGATATTTTTCCTTTTTGAATATATGGAGTGCTAGGTCGGACTTAACTTGGATAATTTTGATTCGGATGTGCCACCACTTGATCAAAATAATCTAAGAGGCAAAATACAAGGAGTCATGTAGTTGATGTAATTGACAAAAGTTGTCTACCTATTTATTTATATATAGTTTGTTGTGTCACCACAAGGCTATATACATTTGAAATGGGATCCTTATTCTCACTAGCAAATCTTTAATTAGATTTTGCCGAACTATATAAGTGAGGGTAATATAGTTTGAAGAAAATAGTGGGTGATACCAATTTAAATCAAGACCTAAATTATTTTGGTAATTAATAAAAGAATGTATGTTAAAATGTTGTTAATTACAAATTCATTTACTGAAATTTTACAATGTCTAAATTACTATCATCACAGTAGCATATTAGATGCTAAATTAACTGACCAAATTAAATCGGATTGGTTAAGGAATTTGAGAATAGTTCTCATAAATGAAAAAGCTATCTTATGTCCTTAATACGCCTATCCTCAAGAATGGTTGCGCATAATGCCTCGAGGAAGACATTGCTACTTTTAGAAAGTGGAAAGATGATGCACAGTTGGCTCAATGCATCATGCTCGCATCCACGAAAGTAACGAGCTTCAAATACAAGATGAAACTATGGATGCTCCTACTATATTCCCGCACATCAAGTAGTTGATGGTGAGGAAAGTAGGGTGATAGATATCGAGATATCTAAGGAGCTCTTCCGATCTAGAATGGCCAATGGCACTATAAATACGTATAAAAGTCCTTAACATAATCAATTTGATTGATCAATTAGGACAACTGATTTTGTCATGGATGGAGAGTTGAGCCAAGATTTGATCTTGCACTCACTCCCGGACTCCTTTCACAATTGTTGTGAATTTTTTATATGAACAAGCTAGATATCAGCCTCGCTGATTTGCTTAACATATTGAAAAATGTTGAGAGTCACTTTCCAACCAAGAAAGATCAAGTCTTACTGGTAGGGGCCAAAGGATCTTCTGAAAAGAAGAACGATTCAAAGAAGGTAAATAGAAAGGCAAAAACAAAGGATAATAAGAACAAAACTGATATGGATAGCAAAGGAGTTTGCTTCCACTGCAATAAGCCTGGACACTGGAAAGAAACTGCGAGAAGCATCTTGCAGAGGCTAACCAAAGAAGCTTAGTGAAGTTTCGGTTACAATACAGTTTTTGTTCATGATTGAAATAAATTTTTCTTTAAGTCAAGGTTCTACTTGGGTATTGGATACCGACTTTGGTTATCATAAATATAGATTTATGAAGGGACCAAGCAGAAGTAGAAAGCTAAACAAATATAAGTAATCCTAAGTGCGGGAAATGTAACAAAGGTTGCTACATTAGCCATAGAAACTTATAGTTTAGCAATGCTACTACGGCAAATCTATTAAGTCAATAAGTTGTTATTGTATTCCAGTTCTCGTTGAAAACATTATTTCCATTTTATTGTTGGACAATGAAATCTTTGGTATTATAATTAAGAACGATTGTTGTTCTATTTATAATAATAATGTCTTGTATAGAACTGGAATATTACTTAATAAATTTTGTATACTTGACTTACGTGAAAAATATATTTTGCAAATTGAACAAACTAGTATAAGAAAAGGAGATGATCATTCAAAGAGTTGAATGTGTGTATTTGCTGAAATACAAGTGTGAATTATTTGAAAGGTTCAAAGAATTCAGAAGTGAAACAAATTGGCAAAGTATTAAGATTCTTTGATTAGATCAAGGAATAAATACTTGTGCAATAAGTTTCTAGATCATCTCAAATGGTTTTCTCATAATGGACACATCTTGATACGCAATAATTGATTGATGTATCTGAAAGGTAAAATCGTACCTTGTTGGACATGGTGCGGTCCGTAATGATTTTACCGACATTCCAGTATCCTTTTGGGATAATGTCCTAGAAATGGCTGCATATCTACGAAAATGGTAACCTCAAAATCCAACCCCAAGACTCCATAAAAGTTATGGACAGGGAGGATTCCTAATCTTAAGTGTGTTAAGATAAGGGTTCCAACTTATGTGAAAAAGGTTTCAAAAGGATAAGCTTGGGACAAGATTTGACAAATACAGATTTGTGGGACATCCTAAAGTAAGTTTAGGGTAAATGTTCAATAATCCTACTTAGCAAAAGGTGTTTATTGCGAAACACCCTGCCTTCTAAGATAAAGGTGTTTATCATTGAAGGGGCTAGTGGGAGGATAATAGATCTTGAAGAGCTCAAGAACCACAAAAACACTATAAGTCAAATAAGAGGAACCTATAGATAGACCTATTGTACCACAACCGAATCGTAAATCTGGAATAGTACCAAAGATACCTGGGAGGTATGGATTCATCATGGATGATGATGATGATGAGGTACACATCATAGAAGATGATGATCCAGTTACATACGATGAGGTAAGAGTTATAGACACTCTCAAAATGGAACATTCGTTTTGATGAGGCAATCAAAAGAGTTTGATTTTGTCAAAAATAAGAATGAACCTAGTGTCTACAAAAGGGTCAGTGGGAGCGTCGTGACATTTCTAGTATTATATATTGATATACTACGGATAAGGAATGACATACCAATGCTACAATCAGTAAAGATAAAGTTGTCTAAACATTCCTCCATGAATGATTGGGAAGAGTATCTTAATTGGGGATGCAAATCTATACAGATAGATTTAAAAGGATGCTCAACTTAACCCAAGGAACGTATATTCATTTGATGCTAAAGTCGTTTAGCATGGCAAACTCCAAGAGATGTCTCATGTTGATGAGCCATGGAGTTTATCTCTCTTAATAGTCCCCATAGACTCCAAAGAAGAGAGATTGCATGAGTGACAATCATGTATGCAATGAAATGTACGAGACCTGATATTGATCGATCGTATATGCGAGAAGATCACCATGTAAGATGGTGAAAAACATCTTAAAGTTCTTAACCCAAGCACTAAGGATGTGAGCATACATGGTGGGTCTCAATTAAAACTAGAGGGCTTTTACAGACTCAAGTTTTTCGAGACACTAAGACGAAACGAAAAATCCACTTTAAGGTAAAGTGTTACCTTGAACAGTGGTGTAGTGAATTGGAAGGTTCCAAACAAAGAAAGAGTTCTTTGGTTTAGTGATAAAGACAAAGTATATAGCTATAAATGAAGTCTGCAAGTTGATTGTTTGGATTAAAAGTTCATTACGTAACTAGGAATAGTTCCTAAGTCTCATCTTGGATCTAAACATGTGTTGTGGCACTTTCATTTGATTATTAGAATCATTGAAAGATGGGAAATCACTATAGAGATAGTGGACTCTCAAGAACAACATTACATATCCATTAACTAAAGCTTATCCAACAAAGAGGATAATCGTCGTCTTAGAGAAAGAAGAGTATGAGATACCACGACGATTGGCTTTAGTGCAAGTGGGAGATTGAAAGTAGTATGCACACAAGCCAATCATGTTTGATGATAAAGCATATACTTTGTAACAATCTTATTCATTTATTAATAAAAAGTATAAATTTATTAAAGGCTTTTAATTATCTACACGATCTTGTTTTTATAATATGTGATAAACCCATAGTTTTAAGCAATGCTTTTAGAATAATGATGATGATCATTCTAATGAGATCTAAATTCTTTGAAAGCTTAAAACTAAAATAGTTCCCAATCATTGGATTACTAAATTGGGGATTAGTGAATCCGGATAGATTGGTACATACGTTGTTTGCTTTCATTGGATGAGGATGATTGATCTCATGATCATTTGTGTGGAGACACTAAAGCAAGTATGTAGGTGCTTATTAGAGAATAAGTTCATTTGAACGTTGGCTCGCTAAGGAATACCTAATGGAGTTTTATTTGCTCGTCAATAGAATTCTGTAGTGATAGTAGTACAAGTAATCCTTGGACTTGAGATCATCATAGTATCTTATGTATGATGAGTTATACTTTGACTTATTCCTTAAGACCCTTAGGGTATATCAAAGGGTATGCTTGGGTATAATAAGTTATACATGGAGATAATGTATGATCAATAAAGAATCTACCACTTCTAATAAAAGAAGAGAAATGTCCTATGTGATTCGATAAATGACAACCCAAGAGTCCTTGGCGTTAAAGCGTAATGAAATTAGAAAGGAGTTTCTAATTTGCATTATTTGGTGTTGTCATGTATTTAAGGATCGAATATATATAATTAAATAAAATAAGACTTGACAATAATTCCATGTCTTATATTTAATTGGGACATTGTATGGTGGAAGGATTGAATTGTCACAGAACTATTTACTCAAAGGTTCTTTTATGATTAATGTTGAAATCTATATTATCCTGGAAAGTCGTTGATCGCTAGGGCTTATCCCTATTGTAGAATAAATATTATTTATTTAAATAAATTAATTGTTTAATTTATTTATTTAAATAAGATTAAATTGTTCTAATTGATTTATTCACAACCTGGTTTAATATGGAGAACCTAAAGGGTCACACCATAAAAGGAAGAATAATTATTTAAGAAGTTAATGGCATAATCGTAATAATATGTTATGTATATTTAATTTAATCTATGGTGATAGAATAAATTAAATAGCTTAATATTTATTATTTAATATTTTAGAAATATTAAATATAAATTAATAAGAGGAGTCTTATTAATATTATTACAATTATTATTATTTTAATTTCTAAAAGAGTTTAGGAATTAATTTAATATAAGTACTCTCATTTATTCCTAATAAGATTAGGAGGTTAAATTAATTAAAAGAGTTTAATTAATTATCCCTAATAAGATTAGGGAGCTTAATTAATTAAAAGAATTTAATTAATTAAATAAAACCCAATTTCTTAATTGTTAAGATGGGTTGCCCACATCTATAAATAAGAGGAGTCTTATTATGGGTGTAAAGTTTTGTTGATTTTTCAACATACGACATAATTCCAATTTGTTGGAGAGTACCCTTTTTCTATAGAGATAGAAAACTAGGGTTTGAGCCAAATACCCATCTTCTTGAATTTTCTTCTTCCTTCTCGTGGATCACCTCTGAGGGCCAAACATTTGGGTGGCTAACGTTGATCAAAGGAAGGAACCAAACCCGTGGATTCAAGATTGAGCGAAAGGATTTGGAGGTGAACTTGTACACGAGAAGCTTCGATCTTCAAGGTATGATTTTATTCTTTATCTTTTCGTTTAATTAATAATTATGCATAAAGGGTGATCCGGGTATATGGTTTGTAAATTTTTAAACTCGATTTTTACACGCTTAGCACTTTTATGCAATTTGATTAGTTCATGAATATTACAAACCTAACAATTAGTTCTAGATAAATTAATTCTTGAACTTGTTTTATTGAATTCTTATATCATTGTCATCATCCTCATGTTTATATTTTGTTGAAAGTCATCATGGCACATAGTGCATAGATGGACTTGGTATGATTATGACCGTGGATTATTCGATGTAATCATGACCGTAATGTTACAAATGATGTGGTAAAAGTCCTCATTGGCCCGTAGTGCATTGATGGACAGATTGTTGGCATGATCATGACCATTGATGAATACACGAATATCCTTGGGCTCATGGTGCATGGATAATTTGTAGTCTGAGGATGATGTGTATTATTTTATTGTCGAGTCTCAAATGATAAAAGTCATGAAAAACCTTTTAAATCATAGAAGATAGTAGATTTTATTCTCTACTTGAATCTTAATGGATTGTTTGTTCATTGCAGATTAAACTTGATGTTTGTTATATTTTATCGGTTTAACAACATTGAAGGCTAATGATAATTTATTCAGTATTATCTTAGTCATAATATTTCTTCTTGGGCTAGTTGAGCTCACCCTTTCTTTCACCGTTTCTCTTGAAATGAGAATATAAATTTGGGACGAGTCGGGAAGCGGAGTGATGGACCGGATGATAGTATTAGTAGTCCTCACTTTATTACATTAAATAGTGTGACAATAAATGTAATGAGGACTTATTACGAGAGTGGATATTGTCTAGAAGGCGATTTGTATTAAAACTCACAGTTCTCTTGTTGTATATTAAAGATTGTATTTGTATTCTGTACCATGTATTTGGTGACTCAGAATAGGTGATGTATACCTATTTTGGGGGCGTCACAATAGATGGACTGTTGATTGGTATGATTATGACCAGGAATTATGTATCGGTATAATCATGACTTGTAATGTTACAAATGATGTGGTAAAAGTCCTCTTTGGCCCGTAGTGCATAGATGGACAGTTGTTTGGCATGATCATGACCACTGGTGATAATAACGAATATCTTTGGCCCGTAGTGCATGGATAATTCGTGGATGTGATACTAACGAATATCATTGGCACGTAATGCATGGATAATTCAGTGATGTGGATTATTTATTGAATTGTGTTGCAGAGATAAAATATTGATGCTGAACTTTTAAATCATAGAAGGTAGTAGACATCATGCTCTACTTGACTCTTCTAATGGATTATTTATTCCGCTGCAGATATTGATCTAAATTTGTTATCTATTGTATTCTATCAGTTTTTATACTATTGAATACTAAGGATAATTTATTCTACATTATCTTAGTTATAGTATTCTTTACTGGGTTAGTTGAGCTCATCCTTTTCTTTCATTGTTCTCTTCAGTAAATGAGAATATAGTTGAGACTAGTCAGGAAATAGAGTGACAGTCCAAGATGGTTGCTATAATAGTCCTCATTATTCTATAAAATAGTGTGAAAATAATTATAATGATGACTTTATTTGAGTTTGGATATTGTCTACGAGACAATATTTGTATTGAATCTCAGTTATTGTGTTGTCGTATTTTGCACGACAGTTGTATAAATTAAGTTTGTATTTAAATTATGTATCATGTATTTGACGACTCAAAATGAGAGTGTATACTGTATACCTATTTTGGGCCGTCACATTGATTGTGTGTTTTGTTGAACATTAGTTTATATTCTGTACTTAGTTTTTTTGTTAACGTTTTAACTATTTAGGAGAAATTATAAAAATTAAAAAATATAATTAATATTTTATTTGATTGATTAAAATAAATATACAATCTCAATATTATTTTTTAAAATTTATTAAAAAAGATAAAATATAAATAATTTAATATTTAATGTAGGGATAATATGATAAATTAAGTCATTAATATTTTTTGAAATCTACAAACCATAAATAAAATGAAACAAATTTCACTCTCTAAAAGACTAATAAAAAAAAATTGAGAGAGTAACGTTTAAAATATTTTGAAATGCATTAATGTTGGTGCATTGAATTTTAAATGCATTAATTTTGGAGCATAAATTTGTTGTGATTATAAATTAAATAAGTTATGTTTTAAAAAATATCTCTACGCTGACCTATTTCGTCAATCTGTGTCAAATTTGGGGTTTTTTCTTTTTTTTTTCCCCTTATATTGCCCCTACACCTTTATATTATTATTTTATCTTTTTTATATTAATTTTTTTTATTTTTCTATTTAATTTTTTAAATTTTATAAATTTTTTATTTTACTTTAAATAATTTACACACACAATATATGTGACACAGGACGCTAATATAAATAAAATAAACAAGATGTTCGAATCCACAATCAAACATACACATTGTCCCCAAGAAATTTAAATCAAGAAAATTAATACTTTTAGAATGACACTTTCCAAGAGTTCCTAAAATATTACTCCATCCGTTCCAGAATAAAAATTTTAGTGGACTTTTCACGTATATTAAGAAGATAAGTAAAATGACAAAATTACCCATAATAATGTCATTAAATATGGAGAGAGAATTAGAATAAGAAAATAATGAGATATTTAATGTTACGGGTATAATAGAAAAATATATGTAAAAATTTGGTTATTAAAGGAAAATTGACATTTAATATGAGACTAACCAAAATAGTAATGGACTTTTATCATGGGACGGAGGGAATATGATTTTAGAACAAAAAATTTTATAACTTTCTAGGAGAATAAATTATTTACTTTCCTATATCACTCCTACCTTCTCTCATTTGCAATTGTATTAATAGTTTTCAACTTCCCATAAAAGGATATGGATAGAATTTCAAACAAATTTTAATTGTTATTAATAGTATTAAATAACTTTTTTAATTCATGTGCAAAACCTTAAAGAACAATCTTTTAAGAACGGAGGTGTATAATATTTTCGCCTTAGCTCGTACTACTTGCCTACTTACACACACGTACACATTATGTGCGTAATTTAACATAAAAGAAATAAGAAAGTGTGAGAGAGAGAGAATAGAAATAAAAAAATAAATAACTATTTTGACAAAATTAATAAGAATAGAAAAAGTTAAAAAGGAAAACAAAAAAAAAAAAGATTCTTAAAATTATTAACACCAAAATAACTGCCTTTTATTCCTCCCTCTTTATTAAAAGAGATGTTATCAGAATTGAGGATGTAAATGAACTGAGTCGAACTGAGTATTGAATTATTTAGATTTAATTCACAAATTTATTGAATATAAAGTAAAGTCTGATTAAGACTCATTTAGCTACCAAGTCGAATACAATTTCAAATCGAGCCCGAATAATTTGAACTTTTCGAACTAATATAATTTAAATATCAATAAAATAAAATATAATTTAAAGAGATTCGAATAATTTATCAAACTTTAAAATTTACTAATATTTGAATTATTTATATTTCGAGTCGAGCTCAAATCGAACTTTTAGTCGAACAAGTCCAAATCGAATCCAAACTGTTTGCTCATTTTACAGCCTTAATGTTTTATCTTATGACATTTGAGTGTCGGCCTTATGCGATTAGAGAGTATTTGAACTAAATAAACAGTTAAATATAAGCCTCCAAATGCCCCCAAAAGCTAAAAAAGTTGGTGTACCTCATGAGTCATGACCAAACTATTTCAAATATGTAAGAAAGATTATTATATGCAGGTGCCAGGGGAAAGGCACAACTTGAAATAAGAATGTGAATGAGACTAGCTGATAACTATGTTACACAGTTAAATTATAAACCTTGACAAATCTGTGGCTGAGTGTTTAAAAGAAGGGTAGCACAGCTGAGCCCTTGCCTGAGAAGCCTATGCTTCCTTAGCTGCTCATGGCACATTGCAAAAAACTCGTGCCTAAGTGCTTCCTCTGCACTTATCCTCAATCTCGGGTTCACCGTCAAACATTTGTCCAAAAGATCAAAAAAAGATCTCGGGACAACCTCGAGAAAGTCTGATCTTCGTGTGTTGAGTCCACACCAATCTCGCAGTTTCTTAGATGGCAAGTGCTGCTTATCAAAAAGTTGCTGCACCAAAATGGTATTCTTTAGTAACAAGGTAGATATCAATAACTATATATAACAAGGCATTAAGAGATTTTATCCAATAATTATTTTGATTGGTCATGAGTCAATACTCATTAACGAGTCAATCGTATCCTTCATTCTTTTGATACAGTGTATAAACTTTTCGTATACCATAAAATATATATTTATATATATATACATGCATGCATAAGTTGTGGTCAATGTATAAACTTTTCGTATACCGTAAAATATATACAATTATCTTCAATATTATATGTATTATGTCAATGAAAAATGAAAAATATATCAATATTCAAATATTTTTTTAAAAAGTGATATAAACTAGCTCATACCTCGCACATGCTAACATTTTAGACCTTTAAACTTGTATAATCAAAAGGCTTAAATACATTTTAGACCTTTAAACTTTTCACATTTTTAAATTTAAATCCTAAAGTTTCAATTTTAAAACATTAAACCTAAATTCCTATAAATAAAATCTTTTGGCCACTGGATTTTGCATTTTTAGGTCGGAATAAGTCGCATGACTAAAAATGAAAGGGCAATTAAGTCTTTTTAGGGTGTATATCGCTTATATTGGCTCTCACACTAATCGCTTGCCTACAATTTTTTGTGCTTTCAAAGATATTTATGGGTGAAATTACCCAAAATACAAGCCAGTTGACGGAAGGTTTTATTTATAGAAATTTAGGGATATTTAGGTTCAATGTCTTAAAATTGAGATTTAAGTTTTGTGGTGCAAAAAGCTTAAAAGTTTAAAGTTTATTTAAGCCTAATCAAAATATAGTAGAAAAGATGGACATAATTTAAGTAATACCACTGGAAATGATGATTCACGGTTGTGCAGCTTGGCAACTTCCCACAGATCTTCACTACCCCTAAACTTCGCAATGTCCTTTATATTCCTGTTAGAGATAATCCCAAGATTGGCAACCTGATTGAGAATCGAACTTGTAAAAGGCACTAAAATAGAAAGCATAAATTCTTACTGGTCAGGGTCACCAACAAAAGGTGATCTTCCAGTGATCAGGTAGAGTAATGTGACCCCAGCAGACCAGATGTCAACCTTAGGGCCTTGATAAATAGACCTGAACAATGACTGCACAATGAACTTAACCTTAGGCATTTTAAGTAAACAATCAACTTATGAAAACTGGGGAAATGGGGAGTAAGGAAAACACACAAAGTGGATCAACCAGATCATGACTTTTTTTATAATTAAAAAAAATAAAAAATTATAGTAAAGTAGAGCTAAAACATTATTTTCTTTCCCTGGTAAATACTACTATTACTTTTAACAGGGAATTTTATAGGTTCAGGTAAATGCTTTCTTGCATAATCCCTCCATCCCTTTCTTCTCTAATGAAAGTCAGAGGTTTCAACCAAATAGAGCAAATGTGAGGAGAAGATGGTTCCTATATGGGGAGGCAGAGGCTATAATAAACCATGAGGTCCACTTTTTTATTTAATAGTGTCTCTCACCATCCCATGTCATCCATTTTATAAGACAACAGCTGTTAATGAAAAGAATGATTTAAGTCATTTTTTTTCATGTATGTCGACTATGAATTAAAGTAGGAACAAAACAGCCGGCTATCTCTTAATTATAGAAGCCTGAGCTTGACAATATTCTGTTCTAAAAGGCTTGTTGATTTTCTCTACAATTAGGTCCAAATACTTACAAGTTGGCTTGGTACACTCACAATCCTAAGATTGGGGATTGGCAAACAATACCCCCATTAGTCCATTGACGTTTCAATCCAAAAAAAAAAATAAGAGACAATAAATGAAGCATTCTAAAGATTTCTTACTTTCTAACCCAACATTAATTTTAACCAATTGGGAGCATTGAGATTCTAAATATAAGTACACAAAATGTATGCCTCTACTGTAAAAACAGAGGGAGGATAAGTAAACATGATTGAAGACCACAGTCAGAAAGTGAACTCCTAAACTCATTATTCATTGGAATTAAAAGTGTTCTTTGTAACAGTTTCCCTGATAAAGTTCAACTTCACTAATATGCCACTGGTCAAGAGCTCAAGAGCTACATTTTTGTATTTCTAGCAAGTTTTTCTATGACCAGCCAAACTTTTGATATTCACAAGTGCTTAGTGGGTAAATAAATTTTAACTTTTCAATTGGAGAACCTTTATGCTCATTAGATGTTAATGATCAATGTTCTAAAAGGCGGGAGGCGGGAGGCGGGAGGCGGGAGGCGGGAGGACGGGAGGCAGGCGGGCGGACGGGGCGGCCTAGCGCCTAGGGGGACTAGGAGGGATTTTGTTTTTTAAGCCAATTTTAATATTTTATGATACATTTATCCAAACAAAACAATAATATAAAGCAAAACAATCTATAATAAAGATAATAAAGGCTTTTGTTTAAAGTTCAAACACATATCTTTAACGTATTAGTTTTATTCATAAACAAGATTGCTATTAAATAATAAAATTTAAAATTTCAAGAATTCAATTCAATATTAAAACTTAAGAAACTAAACATAAATTTAAGAATTATATTGATTTAAACTAAATATTACAAATGTATCATCATTTATATAATTTAAAGTTGGTACAAGTTCAAAAAATTACAACTATAATAAAATTATCCATTTTGACTTGATCTTGTTCACTTTTTATTGTGATTTGATATGCTACAATATGCATTATGAATATGGTAAATCATTAAAAAAAAAAATATATCAAAATCTGGTTTGGGTAGTTATTAAAAATAATATCTCCGCCTAGGCTCTGCCTTGCCCGCCTAGGCCCGCCTTTCCTACCCGCCTAGGCCCCACCTAATTTTCTTTTTGGCCTAGGCGAGGCGGCAGAGGGGGCCTAGGTGGCCGCCTTTTAGAACACCGTTAATGATAACAAGATAATTTTGATGAGACAACAGATTTCTAAAATAGAATACAATGAAGTAAAATCATAGAGTTGCTGCAAAATGATGGCAATCAAAGTTTCTTACCTCTGGAGCCCTGAAACCTTTTGTTCCAACACAGGGACCTTCTCTCTTGTGCTTGCTTTCCCCTGTGGACAAGTAAAGCAGGATCAATCCCTATATTAACATCTAAGTTTGTAATATCCAGTCATTCGGTAACCAAATGTGGAGATTATACCTTTGCTCTTCAATAAGCCAGCACCAGCAACAGCAACTCCTGTGGAGTGCAGTGGCATTGGAGTAAGATAAACAAGTTTTCTATTCACTCCTTCAGGAAGGGCAGAAATCCTCTTTCTCTTAGAAGCTGGACTACTTCCAACTTCATGATTGGGACCCTTCATTGCTTCTTGCGCTAGGCTGATTAGCTCCTTCCTACCTTGGCAGGGCATGGGTTCCCTCAACCTTTCTGCTGAAGGAATTCTGGTGCTTGTTGCATCTTTTGCAGAGGTTATCCCAGAGCCATCAGCACCCTGACTTTTTATTATATTCCTAGTACTCAAGTTAGCATCTTCTTTTGCTTGGTTAGTCTTCATTTTGAGGTTCTTGGATAATGAAAGTGACTTGGATCCTTTTCCTGCCTCCTGATTTATTGCTTCCAAAGCTTTAGCAGTCGAAAATTTCCTACTTTTTGCAGGAGGAATAGATTTTGGATGGGAAACTGGAACGTGATTGAAGACCATATCATAGCTCATTGCTGATTTATCTGTAAAATTATAACAGAATGAATTCATTAAAGAAAGAAAAATATTAAGTAGTAAAGGAAAAATGTAGTATTGTTCTTTAAATTTTTCTCTGCCGCTCTCAAACACCAAACTCTTATGCTAGACACGGAGACCTTCTCCTTTAAAATGGAGACATGACAGTAGTATAAAAGGTTTTATGGATATTCAAATAGAAATCAAAGCTCACCTGTGGTTCCATATTTCTGATGCAGGTCCTGCATAAAGAAATGGGTGAAGAGCAAAGCATGAACTGTTAGATTATGTTTCATTTCAGTTCAATAAAAAGTATAAGACTGCCATAAAACTCCAAAAGCAAGGTTGAAATTCCCAAGAAAAGAATTACTCACCATAGCGAGGTTAAAATCTATCAGATAACCTTTATTGAGCTTACGGGAGAAAAGGAAGTTCCCAGGCTTAACATCTCTATGAACTACTCCCTGCAAACTCAACAAGACTTACTAAGTTCCTCAGTTCTTGGAAAATATGCGACATTAATATGAACCGAACATATATCAAATATGTTTGCAATTGCAATTCTTACCTGCTTGTGTAAACCAGCAAGAGCTCTGAACAAACAATACCCATACCACTGAAGTTGAAAAACATCTATTTCTCTCTTCAAGACCTAAAAGTTTGATTAAAACTGAAATTAGATAAAGAATAAAAATCAACCCTGAATCGGTCAAATTCCTCAAGTTATTTACCCAAAGAAAAGAGAGAGAGAGAGAGAGAGAGAGAGAGAGAGAGAGAGAGACAAAGGGAAAAGAACAACATGTTACCTCGGGTCTGTCATGCTCGACATGCTCTAGAACTAGACAATCAGCACTCCCATACTTGAAAGAGCCTTCATATTTTATCACAAAGTTCTTACCCCTGCAATATAAGTTGAAAAGTCAAAACCATCAGTGTTTAATTTCAAAGCATAACAGATTCTTCAAGTGAATGTTTCAGCATCTTACCCAAACCGCTCCAACATTTTCATTTCATTTTGAATATGGTGTCTATTAGCATTATCATGAGGACCTGCAAAATCATAGCCATGCCATTTGACAAGGTAAGCATCTTCTACAAGAACTTAAATCAGCATCCCTTATAAAGAAAAAGGTGTTATCCACTTTTAAGCCATATGAAGAATTGTGTATTAAAATCTACCAAGATTCACTTGGATACTAGGATTCACTTGGAAAGTCTTGACCAATTCAAAAGATCATTTGATGCAGTTGAGATAACTGAAAATTTTCTTGTTGGGTCAAGTAAGGGAAATACCATTGAATTCAAACAAACGGTGTAAACTACCATAACCATCCCTTTCAACTGTGCAACCCAACCAGAAATCTGATCCGACTTTTACATTTCAGTATCAAGTGACAACTATTATTGCATCTTACTTATATTATCAAATGTATTAAAATATTAGAAGGAACCAGTGTTAGAAAAGTTGGCGACTAGGTCGGGGTCGGAGCCTCAACGAGTCGACTAGGGCCTAGTCCTTTGATTTAGTCGATGGCCGACTTAGTCGGGCTCCAGTCGACGACTAGTCGGTAAAGTCGCTCAGTCGGAGTAAATCAAAAAATCAGAACAAGTCGGGAAAAATAGGAAGAAGACTGGAGAAATAGAAAAAAATGGGAGCAGATGAGGTCCTTCTACCTAGAAGAAGTGGTAGAAATGTGCGAGAACTAGATGAAGACAAGTTTGTGTCGGAAGATGATGACAACGAAGAGTAAGATGAGGATTATAAGTTTGAGTCCGATGGAGAGCAAGTATTGGAGGGATATGGAGAAGAGGAGGAGGAGGAGTGATTGACTATTGATTTTGTGCTACTTAGTTTCATTTGGTTAATTGGTTTTGAACTTAGAGCGTTGAACTATTTGGTTTTACTTAGTTTCCATGTTTTTATTTGATGATTTGTGTTACTTATGTTATTCTACTTACTCAAAACTTATGAAGGAGGAAGGAAAATATATATTTTAAAAAAATTGAAAATCCAACTAGCTGATCAATCCCCGACTAATCCCCTAGTCTCTAGTCGGTAGCCAACCGACCTGGGACCGATTAGCGACTTTTAGAACACTGGAAGGAACTAGCACACTGAAAGATATTTCATATCATACATTTAATAGCCAATGTTACTCCATCATGCTTTCTCTTTGCCCTGTAAACTGTACCATAACCACCTGCACAATTATGATTGCAAATCAACGAAATCAAGTTAATCGATACATTTTTTCAAAGATGTAGCTTTAACCGACATATTATCAAAGCTTTAATACCTGAACCTTCTTCCTCCTCTACCGTAAAAGATTCAAAATTAGGTAGTAATTTCGCCTCCGCTTGATTCTAGACAGGAAGTATCAAGAACTAAAATTAGTAGGTCAAATAATAACAATAAACTTAAACTAAAGATAAATCCTTGAGTATGAAATAAGATGACCCTATTGCACGATTGAGCTTACTTTGAGATGAGTCGAGACAGGCTTTCCCCTGATTTCTTTAGAGTTTCCTCCTTTATCATCAGTATGTCTGTGCTTTTCATGGTTTTGCTTTAGCTTCTGCTTCATGGAGATTGGTCTTTTATCTCTTTCACACTGCTGCTGCTCTATAAGAGCACCACTAGCCTTGTAGTTCTCAATTGTCTCGCAGTCTCTGAGAACTTGCAGTCTATTATTTTGTGCATCCTGCTGAATCGTCTTCAATTCAGATAAGGATTTAGTAACCTGCTTCTTATCAACAGAAAGCAGCTCTGCTGAAAGAATAGTCTGATTCTCAACAAGTGTTGTTCTTCTCTCTCTGCCCAAAGAACACAATGTTTCATTGCTCCTAAAGATAATATTTCTTTTGAAATCATCTTCGCAAGGCATGTCCATGTTAGTTGTATTAATCGGCAGATCCTCAACATCTCCTATACACCCATCGAAATTACTTATCTGTTCCTTTTCTCCTCCTTCCCTGACTCTTTCATCTTCACCTGATTTACCTATAGCTTTACAAGTATAAAGTGTATTATCAGCCTCCACCGGTGAAATTATCATCTTTTCATCTACATCTGGGCAATATGACTCATTTAGATTAAGTCCACATTTAGAATAAGGCTTGTTCGTCTTAGCTTCTTCCAAGACAACTCGATGCTCCATTCTACTAGGAAGAAGAGAAGCTTCTCGATGCGACATATCAGCCTCTATCCCTTCTGCTGTTTTTGCATCAGGAACATGTGGATCATGATTGAGTAAACTAAATTGACACTCCGATATACGTGAACATCCAAGCTCTTCCTTGTTTACAAACACATCCATCTCCCTCCGACTTTCCTGTCCAGCATTATTTAATCCATAACTTAAGAGGCTGCCACTAGACTCGATAAGTGATGAAGTTGTGAACATCACTTTATTTGATTTATCTGAGTTTTCCAGATGTGTAATCATGTTCCTACTTATATCTACCTGGAAATGTACCTGCAAGAACACATCAAGAATATAGAACAAGATACTTATTATGTTTAGTATTAAAAAACTGATCACTTGTTAAAGAAGGAAACTCATCCCGTGGAGGACTCGCAACCTATTATATTGGAACAATGAGAATAAAAAATTACAGAATTAAAAGATGCATATAAAGCAAAAAGTAAGGATTGTAGAACAAGACACATCTATTAGGTTGGTGTAAGTTGAGGATGGGAAATGGTTTTAGATCTTGAAGCAGCCACATTGTGCAAATACAGTGATCAAAGATGCACCATTCCAGCATTATGCTAAGGAGAAACGGAGAAGCCAAGACCAACAATGGTAATGGCCTAGAGCAAGTCATGCACAGGGCATTCACGTGTACACAGTCTTCTATTTGACTTAAGACCTTTACATAGAACCTTGAACTCGATGACTGCATATATAGTCAACTTCTTATCCCATATCAGCTTGGCCTCAAGTATGTAGGATAGTTTCTTTTGAATATAAATATATTCATATTTCTATCTAAATAATGAACTTTTCTTTTTGATAATGGTGGAACTACCCTTAGGTGTGTCATGTGTGCAACAGATGTTTGTGCACGCAAAACCCCACGAACCATGCACACCAAGTATTCCAATAGTAAATTATGTGAATGTTCCCAAGAAGATCATTGCCTCTGTGGAGTATTCAACTCATGACCTATGCCTTGAAAGGCAAATGTCACTAAACTCACAACCACTTGAGCTAACTATTAAGGTTCAAAATATTGAACTTATGTTAAAAAGAATGTGAGCTATTATCAATTTCAATGCAGTAAACTACACATACTTATGCATAGCCCCATGACTAAACTAGTGAGGCTCTTCAGATGACAAGGACATTCTAAAATCTAGACCTACCAATGTTACTTGTAACCTGCCTTGTATTGCAGCCAAACCTAACGAAATTTTGTTGAATATTTGTAGTTTCTTCAAATATACACAAATCTAATCTATTTTGTGTTAAATAAATTTGTCAAGGAATGGTTTTAACCACCAACGTTGCAGTCTGCTATGCAGCCTCAACCAAGAGCTCAATTGATAACATCTTGTAAATTATAATTAACATTGAATGGAATCAAACTAAATTGAACAATTTGTTGACCTAAACTATAAACTCTAGAATTCTCCAAAATTGACTAAAATTTACCTGAAGTGAAATTATTTCAACCGAAACTATGACTATGGTAACTGACTAGAAAAGACAATGAATAATGAAATAAATATAAATTTACCTTAGCACAAGTATTTTGAATTCCATTAGATTGAGCCAACACATTTTGATCAACTTCCTCATCTGGATTTTAACCACCAAAAAAAACATCCAATAGACAAATTAAACTACATAAAAACAAATATCAAGGCAAATTAAATAAAAAATAACTTTATTTACCATCCACATTTTGCAAAGAAGCGCCCTTTTTTACAACTGGCAAATATTCAAATTCTGTTCCATTTCTCTTCCTCTTCGTACAATACTTTTTCGCCGCATCAGCCCATGCTCTCTTCGAAGCTAAGAGTTCAATATTAATCCCAGGCAAAAACGCTGAAATTGCGTTTAAATTTGACACAAACTTTCCGAAAGCCACATATGCAACCGAAGAAAGAGTGACGAATAGATTTTCAGTTAAGGAGAGAGGCGAATTAGGTATTGAACAAAGGTATTCGACAAATTCCGGTGAAGATCGGAATAAAGTGCATCGGAATGCGAGTTCGGTCGGCCGAACTGGATGGCCAAATGCAAGTAGAACACTGAGTAGGTGCCAAGCTTTGAATAAATCATCGTTTTCGGTAACTGTTCTGATTTGAGTACTGAGTTCAGTACCGAGTTCTTCGTTTGTGAGCTTAGCTTCCATTAAAATTCAGATCTACAGTCAGAAAATGGAGATTTCTGTTTAGGAATTTGGTAAAATTAAAGAGAGAAGAATAAATTAAAGAGAAATTTGGTGAAGGATTTTTCACATGGTCAAGATATTGATTTGGTGATTAATGTGTGGAGACCGAAAGGTGGAGAGGAGCGCGAAGGTGAGTCGAATAGGGTTTGAGAATTGGCACGTGAGGAGTTCCCGCCCATTTGCTTGAAATGGTTTAATCGTGTAAAGCTTTTGAGATAATTCCAAGAAGGTCCCCTTAGAATGTTAATATTAGCAGATTGTCTAGTTTTCGATGATTAAATTTAAATTGCACTCTCAAAGTTACAAAATGATTGAAACAAGCCTAATAACTCGTACAAAGAACTAATAAGCTTAAAAACGACTTATTAAGTAAATTTTATATATAATATTTTTGGACTATATTTTTATTAATAACAAGTCAACTCAACAGTTTAAATTTGGTGACTTGGTAGCTCGAAAGTTTTTATTTTTTATGGCTAAAATATGGATTAATACCTTGATTTTTTTTTCACTGCGGAGATTGTTTTCTCAATTTTTCTAATTAGGGAATTAAACTCTTAATTTTTTTTCATTTTGGGAATTGTCTTCTCAATTTTTTCAATTAGGAGATTAAACTTTTAATTTTTTCTGATTACGTCTGATTGATAATACCACGTCAAAATTAAATTGATGACATAACAGTAACATGTGGCTAAATGCTTATGTGTAATATTGAATCTCATTTTAATATTTATTCTATTAATTTTTTATACCAAAAGATAAATATAAGACTATTATTCATTTTTAAAAGTAGATTTAATACATTACAAAACTCAACTTTAAAAAATCATCAATAATCAATATAAGAAATAATATTTTAAAATGTATAAATGTACTAGTAATTAAAATATTGTTATTACAGAATAATTAATATAATGACAATTTTAACCTTTTGCCTAAATATAGATTAATACCTTGAACTTTAAGTTTATTTCATAATCATCAATAATTAATATAATTAATTTTTTATACCGAAAAGGATAAACTGTCATTAAATTTACTTTAAAAATTAATAATGGTCTTATATTTACCTTTTTGGTACAACAAATTAATTGAATAAATGTTAAAATAAGACTCAATATTACACATAAGTATTTTTTTAGTCATGTGTCACTGTCATGTCATCAATTTTTCGATATGACACTATCAATTAGACGTAATCATAAAAAATTAAAAGTTTAATCCTCTAATTTAAAAAATTGAGAATACAATCCCCAAAGTGATTTTTTTTAAAAAAGTTTAATCTCCCAATTGAAAAAAATTGAGAAGACAATCTCCAAAGTGATTTTTTTTTTTAAAAAAAGTTCAGGGTATTAATCAATATTTAAGCCTATTTTTTTATCTTTACTCAATTCTTAGTAACAAATGATATATTGTATCTTTATTAATAAATGTGTACTAAAATTTATAAAAAAACGTAATATATGGTTTATCTGATGTTATTGGCTGATTTTTTTTCTCCCAAACATTTTTTTTTGTGCTAATTAAACATATTGGCCGAAACTGGATTGCTGAATGTGTTTTTTTTTTCCTTTTTCCTTTTCAGGAATAAAGTTTTTTTAATTAAAAAAAATCTTTACTTTTATTTTATTCGTGTTTCGTTTATTCTTGTAATTCAAGTATAATACAAGAGTAATAGTATCTTTTTGAACCTTTTATTATTATTTTTTAAATGCAAACGCAACATAAAAGTAATAGCATCTTTTCCACCTTTCCTCTTATATTCTCCTTCTTTTTATATTTTCCAATCCAAACACAAAATAAGAATATTTGCAAATTCCCTTATATTCTTCTGTTTGTGTTTTCCTTGCCTATTCCCATATTGTCATTGAATCTGTATTTCTCTTTTGGTTCAAATCCGAATAATAGGACTCCATTACATCTTCTTTTTTTTTTCAATTTTCACCCAATACACCATATTTTTATTATTTTAAATAGTATAATAGAAATCAAATCAATTAATTTGTAATATTGAATAATATAATTATTTCAAAATAAAACCAATCCGACACTCTTTCATCATTTGATGAATATGTGAATTTTAATCAAAACTTAAATGGTTAAAAATTCTTCCAAACTTTTAACGGTAAAAATATATTTAATGATTTTAATTTTTTTAAATTAATCTTAATATAATTAATTATATATTAACATATTTTGATCATTACTAGCAAAATTACTTCATAAATGTAAAAAGGAATTTTTATTTACAATGATATATTTTAATAATCAATTAGTCTCACATAAAAAGAAGAAATAAAACTTCACATAAATGAAAAAGCAACTCAAACAAATTCGAGAATTGAAACTGAGAAATAATAGTTAAATGACCTTAGCCTTAACTATCAAGCTAATACGTTACCTTTGAATTTCATTTAACTCTTAAATTATGTTTTTTCTGCACATGCATCTTAATCTTAAAATCTAATATGAAAAACTATATGTGCATCTTAATCTTAAAATCTAATATGAAAAACTATTAATATCCAAGTGTCTTGGACAAATATTAATATGGTAGGGAAAAGAAAAAAGAAGCCCTGAAGCCTTGTAGGACTAATTTTTTAAGAGAGTATTTCTAAGTCTATAGATGATGGAGCCTCAATCAATAAACTAGACACCTTGCATTTACAAACTTGTTATAGGAAAGAGGATTCTAACAATATTTCTCATAGTAACAATATGTAACACCAAAACAATATGTAACACCAAATAACTGACTTTTCCTTTTTTTTAACTCTCATTCTCATTGACTAAGACTCAATTTCCAATACCTTATGCCCTTCTTGGAAGGAAGAAGTGCCAAATTATCCGAACCGATCAAATTAGAAACATATATGGAACAATCAATTTACAAAGACAAGAAAACAAAGCAGGCAACCTGTTCACCTAGAGCAAAGATAATAATTATACAATGAAGGAAAAAATAGAAAATGTCCCCTCACATTGTCGAAAGGGTGAAGTTATTCTGTAGGAGGTGTAGAAGGTGAAGACAATGACAGGTTCAATAGAAAGCCAACCATAATTCCAATGAGTGCCACGAAAAGTGCAAATCGGAAAGAAAAGCCTGGGTCACTTTTCCGATTCCTTCTTCTCTTCAACATTTCCTGCAAGAATGGGGAAAACAAAAAATATGAAAATGGAGGTCATCCCTTACTTAGTTGCGTTTAAAATAAAAGAGTGTAAACTGTAATAACACATTAATTTTTATGGTGAGTTGAATGATAATGACTTCAATCGAACTTTCATCAATCTCATGACCAGTCATTTCTATGTATTTTATTTTGACACATCAATCTCATGCCAGGTGATGCTAGGAAACCACGTGGACGGACGTATGCCAACCTGACCTTGAGAGTTCATACTGAAAGAGAATATTGTTGATGATACATGTAAGTTGGAGTCCCACATTGAAAAAATATGGGTCAAGATTTTATGGATAAACCTTTGTGTTAAGATTGGATTTCCAATATACACTTCCTCCGTTCCAAATTAGAGATACATAGATGTTTTTGGAGTCAATTTGTGAAATCTTAAAATTAATTAAAAATCAATACGAATTTGTTTGATTTTATTATAAACAACTGTAAGTATTGTAAACTAATTAAAAAGTACTACTAATTAGCGTGTTGTTTCAAAACTTGAACAAATTCCTATCAATTTTGAAGGTCAGAATTTAGCAAATTGACTATAAAAGGTAGAAACATCTCTCTTAATTTGGAGCAGAAGGAATATATTAAACCTTCCATTTGTGCACGGTTACATGGGGGCTCCCCATCTCCCTTATTAAGTGATGGAGGTCCCACTCTAGGGAAGAACAGTAACGTGAGGGTCTTGAGAAAGTATGGTGGTGCAAGTGTGGAATATGGGTTCTTAGAAAAATTCATGTTAACATGTGGCTAATTCGATGATTTTAGGTCTAATTTATGGAGTGACTAGAGTACTTATAAAGAATAGGCTTACGAAGAAGGTGCAAGTTCAGGGGTAGATTGTCAATTTACATGATAAGATAAAATATTTAAAATAAAATAAAAAGAGAGAAGGATCGATATACATTAATACATGAATGAGCATGGTTAATGATTCAAGCAAGATAGATCTAAGATGACTATTAGACCATACCAAACAGGCAAACATCAGATTTCAGCAAACTTTAATCCACATAAGTTGATCCTTACTTTTTGGCATAAAAAATATGTTAAAAGTCCCTTGGTAGAAATTGTCACTCTTTATGCCTACATATGATATTCCACATAACATCGGCTTGTCTCCCTTTTGAAATGTCATGTATTTTTTTTTCCAATTAGAGAAATATAAATATGTGGCTACATAAATGAAAATTTGAATTTTTTAAAATCAACTTTACAGATTGAGACGTAACAAGATTCTCTGGTAAACCTTGACATATGACAGTCTTCTAAACAGCCAAAAACTAAATATTCATTTGCATTCGTGTGTGTGTGTGTGTATATATATATATAGGTTGGTCAGTAATGTAATTAATTTAATAATAAAAATGTGTGTGCGTGTATAGAAATTAATTACATTAGAAACCAACTATATTGGGCAAGAAAGGTAGAACACACTAACCAACTCCCGTTGCAGTTGCTGTGTTTGTTGGACAGCTGCATCTCTTTCATCTCTTAGTCGCTCCAAAACCTGATTCTACATATTCAGAAAAGAGACAAAAAAGTCAAACATGAAGAAGAAGAAGAAGAAGAGGACCAAGTCATCAAATCAAACATCGACAAATAGATTAAACGTGTTTCATCACATGACTAGTGAGCATTGAGAATTCCCGCTTTACATACGCTACCATTCAAGGAAAACTGAAATGAAGACCAAAAACTGAGAGACCAGGCTGTACTGTATATGTATACAAGACCAAGTAACATTCAGGATTCAAATAAAGTGGACAACCCAAATTTTTATGAATTTGTTTTGATAGGCTAAATTTGGAATTCAACACGTAAAAGTACGATTTTTCAACAATTCCCCAGAGATTTTTATGCATATTTCTATGGCAATATAGCAAATATGAAAGCACATGGTTCCAGATACCAATAAAGGTCCCGATGCCTCATGTATAGTTCATATGAGCATATATTCGAACTTCCAAGGAAAAATAATATTGCAAAGAAAAAGAAAGAGATATTACTAACTTACTATGTAAATAGGTCCAAATTTTATGTGCCAAATACACATGACATGTTACATTGGTTGCTTAATATATACATTTATTACATATGGTCCACCATGATGTTGAGCAACCAATATTTTTAATGTAACCCTAGCATTAATCCTATGTAAATAGGTGACCCAGAAAACAAGGGTTGGAAACACGTATAAACACCTGAAAACTAAAATAAGTAACAGAAACAGACTTTCTTGCAGAAGACACCAGAAACCGCGACAAAGTTGGCTTTCAACAGGATAGTACGTTAAAAGCAATGACTAGTGCTGACTGCTGAGATCTTTTATATGTTGGCTAACATGCTACATAGCACATCAGAGGCAAAATATTATTCTCTCTATCCAAAATGAGATTCTCATTTGACCTTTTTATACGCATATTATGGTTTTTAAAAAGACACTTAGGGATTACTTTTTGATAGCTTTTTCCGAATCTTAATTTTAAAAATTATTTCAAAGAAACAATCCTTAACATGTGTAAAAAAAGTCAAATGATGCTCTTGTCATAGGAGGGAGAAGTTTGTTCTCCATACAAGATTTACTCATTAATGGATTTAAAGAGAGAACTCAAAACCTACTCACAGTTGGACCTAGCAAAGTAAGTCAAGAACCATAGGTCAACCCAAAACCACTTATATTTATTGGGTTGATTATCTATTTTGCATAATGTAGTTCAGTTCAGTTTTGGATCCAGATTTTAAAATAGAAATCTAGGCCCAATGTAGTTAACTATTTTCAACCCACATTTATCAAAACAGTACATGACTTTACTCTGTTCTGACTTCTCCCTCTCTCACATTCGCCCAGAAAAAAGATAACTTTAATTTTTATCTCCTCGCCTATTCCCCTTCCATTAACAGGAACATTTATTCCTGTGGTGTCTTTAAGGTTAGACCTCTCTCTGTACACACACACACACACACATATATATATATTTTGTATATATTGATCGATACATACATAATTAAGTGGAGTTGTATTTTCATATTTAGAATTGCTCCTTGTAATATCCGAGATTTTCTATGTAATTTAATAATTATCAATAAACGAACTTATGTGAAACTCTTGTGTGATTTCATTTATTAGATGTATATGTGTTATGTTAAGATATGTGATGAGATGTATTTAAATGGTTGGTTTAGTTTTATTTAACTATTTAAATTGATTAAGTGGGGAATTAATTATTTTTATTACGTGGGTTGGTATTAAATCATGAGTTGGAGTTCGGAGCGGAATTTAGAGATGCGGACTGCGTATTCGAGTCCGGAACGTCAAAATTAATCAGGTTAGACTGTAACCACGAAAATGTGTCACGGTTGACTTTTTGGTCAAAGTCAACCGGTTGACTTTTTTAGAGAAAAAGTCAACCACGAAATTCGGTGATGATTTTGATGAAACGGATAGTTCCATGACGTCCGGAACATTGACTTTTGTAGGAATCGATATAAGTATCGAACACGTTTGGCTACGGAGGGCAAAATGGTCAAAATGGGCATTTAAAGGATTAAAATAATATTATAATGTGTTTATTTAATTGGTCAGCAACTGGTGGGATCCTGTGACTCACGAATTGGGACAAGGGAGGAGGAAGTATACGTATTACAAGATATTGAGGGAGAGGGAGTTACACTTGTGTAATAAACCAAAACTTTTCATTTTCTTAACTCCCCTCTCCATATTAAACCTATGCATTATGAGCAATATATGCATAACTAATGATTTGGGAATGGAAGAGGCAAGGGAAGCCTATGCTAATATCCTATACATATATACTCTCCACTCATATATTCCTCTCATTTGCAAAATTTCATCAAGAGAGCAAAAAAAGAGAGAAATTTAGAGAATAAGAGCTTGAGAGGGGGGAAACGAATACTGGATATTACATAGCAACTAACAAGCAAGAAAGAGGGATAATCAAATTAACACAAGGGAAAATCATCCAAAAAGGTAAGCCATGAAACTCTCTTTTTCATGTTCTTGAAGAAAAATAGTGAAAAAGCATGTATAGCCATGGTAAATGGTTTATGTTGATTTCGTGAGGCTATGCTAATGTTGGTTTCTGTTATGAGGATGATAAGGAATGAAAATTATGGTTTAAACATGTTGCAATTACATAGAGAATCAAAGATTTCATGTATGTATGCGATATGTTGGATAAAATGCCTCTTAGTAGTCAATTTGTTCAAAGCATGGTAAGTTAGTGAGTTGGTTTGTTGTAACATGTTCATATATGTTGGTAGAAATGATCTGGACAGTAGGAGTCAAGCCCATGCATGCTAGAATCGAAATCACAAAATTTTTCAAAGTTGGTTGAATGTGAAATCTGTGATTTTTGGGTTTTTCGGAGCCTCGGAATCATGGTTTATATGACTCGATTAGCGTATGTAATAATTTTATAAAATAGTATGTAGTATGAAGTCTAATCTGTCCCAAATTTCATTTGAATCGGAGTTATAATGATCAAGTTATGAAAATCGTAAGCAAGCATGTTCATAATAAAATCTGCAGAAAATCTGGAATTTCCAGATTTTTTCTAAGTATAGAACCAGTGCTGGCACGCTTTTCTATGCAGTTGGTTTGTGGTCTTAGCATGCTAGTTTCATGAATGTTATATTTTTTAAAATACCTTGATGTATGAAGTTTATTGTGTCCAAGTATCATGGTCATATCATCTGTAGATTAGTGGGAATAAAATCGCAAAAGTGGCTGCAAGAAACCAAAAAAATTGATGTCTTTCTTGGAACTGTTTGGATCAGTCTGTTTCGGGGAATTTTCATCCACTATTTTGTACTTTAAAAATTCTGGAAAAATTTGGAGTATTACTATAAGAAGATATGAAGGTCCTGTAAAAATTTGAGAATTTTTGGCCATACGGTTTGAGAGTTATGAATTTTACGGTTAAGGACACTATTTAAAAAGATACCCGAATAACTCTCTGTGTATAAGTCCAAAAATTACAAAATTTGTACTGGAAGTACATGTGTATAACAGGAGTTAACCTTGAAAATTTCTGAATTTTTGGAGCTAATCTCGATTTATGAAAAATCTGAGAATATTTGACTATTATGAACTATTTAAAAATAGTAGATGAATTTTAAAAATTCCGGAAAAAATATATGTTCAATGTGGGACTATATTCTACAAAATCCCAGAAAAGAAATATTTTTGAGACTGATTTGGTATTTTTCATATAAATGATGTTATATGGATAAATGAATTTAATTATATATGTGATGTCATAATTATGGAAAATGAGATTTTCCGACTTGAGACCCTTAAGCATATTTTATGCAGATTTTTGGTAGAGTTTTGGTCCAAAAAATGTCACAAATTTATGTTTCCCAGTTTCTTTTATTTAACCACGTGGCCTATACGTAGCAATGTGTTATGTAATTGAATTGTATTTGAATACGTGTGAGTTTAATCGTCTTATTAAAATAAAAGGGAACCATTACACTTCAAAGTGGTGTTCGAGAACCAAATTGCTTAACGTGTCACATGTGAATAGGTTACGTGAAGGGCTAGTAGATAGCAGTAATTGTAGAAGACGTATCGTGCAAGTTTCCTAACTTTATTCACTTTATTCAACTCTTATTGATTGAATGTAAGTTCCTTAACTTCAGTATAATTTATTAATTAATCAAGTCTCAAGCTCCTTATTGTTATAACTTTATAACTTTAATTATAGTACAAGTTTATTGATGATTACTTCAATTATTAATTCAAATGTTTATGCTTTAAAGTTCTTAATTATTTAATGAACTATATTCAAGAACGCGATCCTAGCATTTGTTTTTGATTAGATATTATAGATGAGAACATGTTATATTATTTGAACTATTTCAAATTCATTTGAAGCTATTTAATGTTTACCAATCCAAATTGCTTTGGTGAGGTCCTCATGAATACTAAGATGAACAACCCGAATAATCGGGTAAATCATGTCTCCGCATATAGTCCCATTTACGCTTATGCGTTTAAACTTTATACTTGTGCACAATGTAGGGTACAATAGGCTGATCACCTGGAGTACTTGCAGAGACTGTTTACAATCTATTTGATTGTTAAACCGTCTGATGGTTTTCGATGAAACAAAGTAATGTTCAGGGTATCTAACACCCCTTAGTATGCTATTGAGAATTCCAGAACTCTTATCTTGATATTCCAGTTTATCTCTTGATATTTATTTCAACTGTTGAGAAATATTCATACTAATGCTTTTACTTCTGATGTATGTTCTCAAACTACTTTATATACTTGCTGGGCAATTTGTGCTCATTCTTGCTTAAACCTTTCAGTTAAGGCTGATAACGCTGAGGGCTCGGGCAAGGACAAGGGAAAGTCTAAGATGAAATGATGAGAGTTATTTATGTAATAATTATATTTCCGCATATGATGTAATGTAGCGATAAACGCTAAGTTTAAGTTTCAGTTTATTAAAGGTTGTAAAGACTTGGGACTTTATTTTGAATAAGTATGTAATAGTTAATATTATTATTATTATTATTAGAGTTACTTAGATAGATGATGATGTATGTTGTATCGTGAGCACCATGTCCTGTAATCGATGTTACACGGATTTGGGGGCGTCACAGGTTGGTATCAAAGCAATAGGTTATAAACCTTAGGTGGGGAACCTTAGACTATAACCTTAGGGAAGTTAGTGGAGAAAATAAGGAGATGAACTCATGTAGAGTTCTAGGGTTTGTCAAATCTATTTTTTAAAAACAAAAACATCTATTTTAAAATACTAACCGAAAGTTATTTTGTCTTTTTTGAAGGATGTCGGGAGAAGAGGAGGTTAGAGATATCCACGTTGTGAGTGAGCAACAGACAGATGTACTTATAGTCGAGCTATAGTTGATGAGGCAAGAACTGCACAGAGGAGTATCCCGAAGAGGGAGAGGAGCAGGGGACTCGGAAGAAGCACCGAGGATACTTTGTTGGATGAGTTGATGGATAGGATTACGAGTTGGACGACAAGGTCCATGAGTTGGAGGAGTCAGATATCGGGGAGCAGCAAAGTCGCAACATTGCTTGAGGCATTGGTGCACCACCGATAATTAGGAGCAGGATCTGGCCGACAAGTCATGGGCATCGCACTGTAAGGCTGGATAGGCTAAGGATGAGAAAGAAGCTATTAGGACCCACTTGGGGCATACCATTAATGGGTTAGAGTCGAGGATTCAGAGTCTCCAAACTGACAAGCAAATTATTACTACATTCTGGGGAGATGAGAGGAGAGACCGTGTTCGTGCTGAGAAGCTAACTGGTGAGTTAGAAGGAGAGGTGAGAGATAAGAAGGTTAAGATAGACAAGATGAAGTACGCATTTAAGTCAGCACATGGAAGGTTCGAACATAGGGTGAATCACTTTCCAAGTGAGGAGCACCGGTCTAGACGTGTTATAAGCCGAGGGCTGGTATTGGAGATAACGGATGAGGAGCATGAGGACGCCATTAGGCGGGGCTTTTAGTTAATTATGATGAACTTTTACTACTAGCGTATAGAACGCTTATCTATGAATAAAAAGCTTGGTTTCAGTTTTTACCAAGTATATTGGTTTAAAGTGATGTAAATGGCTTAATGATATAAGACGGTGAAATACCTTGGGTGTTATGTTTATAAATAAATATGTTTTTATTTAAGTATGTGATGTGATGATTAAGTTCTCTTCTTATGAATGATATATTATGTAGAGTAAGTTATAAGATAATAACATTAAGTTCATTTTAAATGATAGATGGCTAGAGGAGACGAAGTCATCAAACACCCGAGGGTCGAAGCAGTAATGCTTGGGGATCCACCGAACCCTATGCAGCATGCTTTGTAGACATGTTAGTGGGGGTACTTGAATCGAACCCGAATGCCAATAACCCTCCAAAGGGCCAAGTGGCACACTTTAAGGACTTCAAGAGCGCGGGACCCCCGAGTTCAAAGGAACCACCGAACCCATCGAGCTCAAACTTGGGTCAAGGAAATCGAAAAGGCGTTCGCTATCGCCCGTAGTAGTGATGATCGAAAAATAATCTTCGCCACTTATATGTTAAAAGGGTGAAGCTAACTTCGGGGAGGCAAACCGCACTAGTACCCGAGAAGGTGTGATACCTTGGGGAAGGGTTTAAGAAAATCTTTTGAGAACTATTTTCCGGTTAGTATGCAGAGTCACATGGAGATGCGATTCCTGGAGCTGAAGCAAGAAGACATGACGATACCTCAATATGCCGCAAAATTCAACGAGCTGGCGAGGTTTGCGCCTCACTAGGTCGACACTGAGGAGAGAAAAACGAGGAGGTTTGAGCAGGGTCTCAAACCATGGCTATATAGCAGACTCTCGGTGTTACAGGCGAATAGCTTCGCGACTCTCCTGAAAAAAGCTATAATCGCTGAGGGCGGAAGTGAAGCCCTGATGAAATTTAACAAGGAGAAAAAGTAAAAGAATGAAGGAGGGAATCATGGGGAAGGTAGCAGTAGTAGTGGTGCAAACAAGAGGAATTGAAACAATAACAACAGTAGCAACAACAATTTCAAATCGGGAAACTCTGGGGGAGGAAAACCAGGGGAAGCAAAGAAGAGAACTGAGGCATGCAAGGAGTGTGGGAGGAATCACTCGGGGGCATGTCTAAAAGGAAAGAATGTATGTTTCAACTGCGGGCAGGAGGGGCACATCTCTCCCAATTGCTCTGCACCAAAGAGAAATGGATGCTTCAACTGTGGAGCATTGGATCATCAGGCAAGGAATTGCCCAAAGAAGAACACAGCATGGGAGGAAATGGAGGAAGGGGACCAAGCGGTGGGAATCTCACGATTAATGGACCACCAACTCAGAATCGACCAACAACAAGGACTTTCAACATGATGGTTCAGGATGCGGTCGCATCCAGGGACGTGGTTTCAGGTATCATTCCGATCAATGATATATCTACTTACATATTATTTGATTCGGGTGCTACTTGTTCCTTCGTATCGCATGAATTCTCCCAACGATTAAACTTACCCCAAGAAGAATTAAAATATCCTATGAACATAGAAGTTGCTAATAAGGAAATGATTCCCGTTAGCCATGTCTATAGAAATTGTGTTGTAGACATCAGGGGATATAAGTTACCCGTGGATTTAATTCCAATTCAATTAGGAGAATTTGATGTAATTCTAGGAATGGATTGGTTATTTAACCATGGAGCGATGATAGATTGCCAAAAGAAGTGTATAAACCTTAGGACTCCATATCGATCTAAGGTAGCATTCTATGGAAGTAGGTCGCCGAGACACTCAAGTTGTCTGACGATGATGCAAGCGAGGAAGTTACTAAGAAAGGGATGTGTAGGATATTTGGCCCATATCGTCGATACGCAGAAAGCAGGGATAGAGATGGGACAGATACCAGTAGTGAACGAATTTTTGGATGTATTTCCGGAGGAATTGCTAGGACTTCCGCCGGATCGGGAGGTCGAATTCGTTATAGATTTAGTACCGGGAACGACACCGATTTTGAAAGCCCCTTACAGAATGGCACCGGAAGAAATGAAGGAGCTGATGGTACAGTTGCAGGAGTTATTGGATAGGAAGTATATTCAACCGAGTGTGTCTCCTTGGGGAGCACCAATTTTATTTGTGAAAAAGAAGGATGGATCGATGAGACTATGTATCGACTATCGAGAGTTGAACAAGGTGACGATTAAGAACAAGTACCTGTTACCTAGGATAGATGATCTGTTCGATCAACTGAAGGGAGCAAAATATTTTTCCAAGATCGACTTGAGGACGGGATATCACCAGTTAAAGGTGAGGAAGGAGGATGTACCTAAGACTGCGTTCAAGACACGTTACGGTCACTACGAGTTCCTGGTGATGTCGTTAAGGTAAACAAATGCGCCAAAGAACATTTATGGACATGATGAATCGGGTATTCAAGCAATACTTAGATAAATTCGTAGTTGTGTTCATAGATGATATCCTGATCTATTCCAAGACTCAGGAAGATCATGTTGAACACTTAAGGTTAGTGTTGGAGGCGTTGAGGAAGGATAAGTTATACGCAAAATTCTCGAAGTGTGAATTCTGGTTGGAGAAAGTTCAATTTCTGGGTCACGTGATCGATAAGGACGGAATTTCTGTGGATCCAGCAAAGGTGGAAGCGGTTCAGAATTGGGAACAACCAAAGTCACCGACTGAAGTAAGAAGTTTCTTAGGACCGCAAAGCTATTACGCATTTATTTATCCAAGATTTTTCAAAGATAGCGGGAACGTTGACGAATTTAACGAAGAAGTCGGTAAAATTTGTCTGGACGGAGAAGTGTGAAGAGAGTTTTAAGGAACTCAAGAAAAGACTGAGTGAAGCACCAATGTTATCTTTACCTGACGATACAGGTGACTTCGTGATTTTCAGTGATGCATCACACAAAGGACTTGGTTGTGTGCTTATGCAACATGGTAAAGTTATTGCATACGCATCGCGTCAATTGAAGGATTACGAGAAGGGATATCCTACCCATGACCTGGAATTGGCGGCGGTAGTATTTGCCCTAAAGATATGGAGGCACTATTTATATGGTGTAAGGTGTGAAATATACACGGACCATAAAAGTCTGAAGTATATCTTCACGCAGAAGGAGTTGAATATGAGACAAAGAAGATGGTTGGAACTTATAAAGGATTACGATTGCGACATCTTGTATCATCCGGGGAAAGCTAACGTGGTAGCAGATGCGCTAAGCAGAAAGGGCAGTGGTAGATTGGCAATGCTAACAACTCAAGAGGAGTTAATTAAGGAGATGGCTAGATTGGAACTCGAGATAAAAAGTCCAAGGGAGCCAGAGGGGAAATTGTTCGCAATGGGGGCTCATCCGACTCTATTGGACAAAATCAAGGAAGCACAAGGTAGCGATGAGGAATGTGTGAAGGTGAGGAAAAGAATTTCAGATGGAGAAGAGCTTAAATTCAGTATGGGGGTGATGGACTATTAAGATTTGAGAAGAGAATTTGGGTGCCACCAATTATGTTCAAATTAAAGGAAGAAATCTTCGCAGGAAGCTCATATTCAAGTTACTCAATCCACCCGGAAGCAAGCACAAAGATGTATCGATCTCCGCCAACATTATTGGTGGCCCAATATATGAAAAGAGAAGTCGCAGTCGTCGTGAAGTGTTTAACATGCCAGCGAGTTAAGGCGGAACATCAGAAACCGAGCGGGTTACTTCAACCTTTAGAAATTCCAGAATGGAAGTGGGAGCATATCACGATGGACTTCGTGGTAGGACTTCCAACTACGCAGAAGGGTTACGATGCAGTATGGGTGATCGTTGATCGATTGACCAAGTCAGTGCATTTCTTGCCAATCAGGATCAGATATACCTTGGATCACTTGGTAAAGCTTTACATCAAAGAGATTGTTTCCGACACGGGTACCAGATCAATTGTGTCGATCGCGATCCACTTGTTCACACAAAAATTTCTGGAGAAGTTTTCAAGAACGCATGGGAACGCAACTGAGGTTGAGCACGGCGTATCATCCTCAAACAGATGGGCAGAGCGAGAGAACTATTCAAACGTTAGAGGACATGCTGAGAGCATGTGTTATGGATTTCAAAGGGAGCTGGGATGACCACCTGCCGTTGGTGGAATTTGCGTACAACAACAGTTATCACGCGAGCATCGGTATGCCACCTTATGAAGCTTTATATGGAAGGAAATGCAGAACGCCATTGTGCTGGGATGAAGTGGGAGAACGACAATTGATAGGGCCAGAATTGGTGCAACAAACTGCAGATGTGATCAAAATAATACGAGTGAGGCTAGTAACGGCTCAAGATCGACAGAAGAAATATGCAGATCAACATCAACAATAACGAGACTTCGACGTCGGCACTTATGTGTTTTTGAAAGTGTCGCCTTGGAAAGGGAAAATGAGATTTGGGAAGAAGGGAAAACTTAGTCCCAGATTCATAGGACCCTTCGAAGTGTTGAGGCGAGTGGGTGAGGTAGCTTATGAAATAGCTTTACCTCCGGAGTTAGAACATATACACAACGTGTTCCACGTTTCAGTCTTATGATGCTTACCCTATAAGCAGGATTACAAGCATGTCATAGAGTATGAACCTATTCAGTTTGAGAAGGACTTAACCTATGAAGAGGTTCCAGTACAGATAATTGATAGAAAAGAACAAGTGTTAAGAAATAAGATAATACCTTCTGTTAAGGTAGTGTGGAGGAACCACAACGCCGAAGAGGCTACGTGGGAACTCGAGGAGAAAATGATGAAAAACTACCCTAATATTTTTGTCTGATGAGTAATGATTCCGGGGACGGAATCCTTATAAGGAGGGTGAATGTAATATCCGAGATTTTCTATGTAATTTAATAATTATCAATAAACGAACTTATGTGAAACTCTTGTGTGATTTCATTTATTAGATGTATATGTGTTATGTTAAGATATGTGATGAGATGTATTTAAATGGTTGGTTTAGTTTTATTTAACTATTTAAATTGATTAAGTGGGGAATTAATTATTTTTATTACGTGGGTTGGTATTAAATCATGAGTTGGAGTTCGAGCGAAATTTAGAGACGCTTGATCGCATGCGTATTCGAGTCCTAACGTCAAAATTAGTCAAAGTTAGATCAAACCACGAAAATGTGTCACGGTTGACTTTTTGGTCAAAGTCAACTGGTTGACTTTTTCAGAGAAAAAGTTAACCACAAATTTCGGTGATGCTTTTGATGAAACGGATAGTTCCATGACGTCCGGAATATTGACTTTTGTAGGAATCGATATAAGTATCGATCACGTTTGGCTACGGAGGGCAAAATGGTCAAAATGGGCATTTAAAGGATTAAAATAATATTATAATGTGTTTATTTAATTGGTCAAGAAATGGTGGGATCCCGTGACTCACTTAATTGGGACAAGGAGAGGAGAAGTATACGTATTACAAGATATTGAGGGAGAGGGAGTTACACTTGTGTAATAAACCAAAACTTTTCATTTTCTTAACTCCCCTCTCCATATTAAACCTATGCATTATGAGCAATATATGCATAACTAATGATTTGGGAATGGAAGAGGCAAGGGAAGCCTATGCTAATATCATATACATATATACTCTCCACTCATATATTCCTCTCATTTGCAAAATTTCATCAAGAGAGCAAAAAAAGAGAGAAATTGAGAGAATGAGAGCTTGAGAGGGGGAAAACGAATACTGGAGATTACATAGCAACTAACAAGCAAGGAAGAGGGATAATCAAATTAACACAAGGGAAATTCATCCAAAAAGGTAAGCCATGAAACTCTCTTTTTCATGTTCTTGAAGAAAAATAGTGAAAAAGCATGTATAGCCATGGTAAATGGTTTATGTTGATTTCGTGAGGCTATGCTAATGTTGGTTTCTGTTATGAGGATGATAAGGAATGAAAATTATGGTTTAAACATGTTGCAATTACATAGAGAATCAAAGATTTCATGTATGTATGCGATATGTTGGATAAAATGCCTCTTAGTAGTCAATTTGTTCAAAGCATGGTAAGTTAGTGAGTTGGTTTGTTGTAACATGTTCATATATGTTGGTAGAAGTGATCTGACAAGAGGAGTCAAGCCCATGCATGCTAGAATCGAAATCACAAAATTTTTCAAAGTTGGTTGAATGTGAAATCTGTGATTTTTGGGTTTTTCGGAGAATCGGAATCATGGTTTATATGACTCGATTAGCGTATGTAATAATTTTATAAAATAGTATGTAGTATAAAGTCTAATCTGTCCCAAATTTCATTTGAATCGGAGTTATAATGATCAAGTTATGAAAATCGTAAGCAAGCATGTTCATAACAAAATCTGCAGAAAATCTGGAATTTCCAGATTTTTTCCAAGTATAGAACCAGTGCTGGCACGTTTTTCTATGCAGTTGGTTTGTGGTCTTAGCATGCTAGTTTCATGAATGTTATATTTTTGTAAAATACCTTGATGTATGAAGTTTATTGTGTCCAAGTATCATGGTCATATCATCTGTAGATTAGTGGGAATAAAATCGCAAAAGTGGCTGCAAGAAACAAAAAAATTGATGTCTTTCTTGGAAGTGTTTGGATCAGTCTGTTTCGGGGGCATTTTCGTCCACTGTTTTGTACTTTAAAAATTCTGGAAAAATTTGGAGTATTACTATAAGAAGATATGAAGGTCCTGTAAAAATTTTAGAATTTTTGGCCATACGGTTTGAGAGTTATTAATTTTACGGTTAAGGACACTATTTGAAAAGATACCCGAATAACTCTCTGTGTATAAGTCCAAAAATTACAAAATTTTTACTGGAAGTACATGTGTATAACAGGAGTTAACCCTAAAAATTTCAGAATTTTTGGAGCTAATCTCGATTTATGAAAAATCTGAGAATATTTGGCTATTATGGACTATTTAAAAATAGTAGATGGATTTTAAAAATTTCGGGAAAAATATATGTTCAATGTGGGACTATATTCTACAAAATCCCAGAAAAGAAATATTTTTGAGACTGATTTGGTATTTTTCATATAAATGATGTTATATGGATAAATGAATTTAATTATATATGTGATGTCATAATTATGGAAAATGAGATTTTCCGACTTGAGACCCTTAAGCATATTTTATGCAGATTTTTGGTAGAGTTTTGGTCCTAAAAATGTCACAAATTTATGTTTCCCGCTTTTTTTATTTAACCACGTGGCCTATACGTATAGCAATGTGTTATGTAATTGAATATGAATTTGAATACGTGTGAGTTTAATCGTCTTATTAAAATAAAAGGGAACCAACGTGGGAGTTAGAATGTGAAATGCAATCGAATATTAGTACCTTACCATTGATAAGGGGAGGTTGTATATTTTATATAAAGATGAATTTTCTATAAATATCATTTTTTATTTATGTAATTTGATATAATGTTATATTATTATTAATATTAAATTTTGCAAAAATCATAATTGTTATATAATATTCGATTTTTATATAAATTAAATGAATATTCATTTTAAATTGTCGGATTATTGACAAAAATCTTTATGAAAATAACATTATTTCTTGTTTAGCTGTTAAAACACTAATTAGAATATATTGGGTTAATATATTGATTATTGATTATATGTGATAAGTCACTTACGGTTTTGTTTTATTGGTATTATTATGTAATAAAAGAGAAAATCTTTTATATAAAAACGAAATACTTTTATAAAGTTATCATTTTTATTAGACAATAATTAGAATATATTATATTTTATTATGCATAGTGTTTTGCAAGTTATTAGTGTTTGCATAGTAAAATCTTTTATAAAGTTATTATTAGATTATAAATAGAATATATTATATTTTATTTAAAAGATTTTGCTTTAAATATGGACCGTCAGATTAAAGTAAATCAATACGACCCGTTCATGAGTTAGTTACTTATACATCCATTCTTACATAAATGGAAGTTCATTCTTTCATTATTTCTTACGAATTCAACGAAACTCTAGAGAGAAAGAAATTATAGAGCTATATGAAAAAGTATTACTGCTTCCTTCCCTACTCTTATATTCGGGTTTTTTACGATAAAGAATATTATTTGTTGTACTCGTAAGGGATATTATTTCTTTTGTATTCATGAAGAGAACTTCATTATTCCATTCTTTATTATTCTCACGGAATAACTAGTATCTGCTGGACTACCCCTATACTTGGTGACATTCTTCTATTATTCCGCCTTTATTATTATTACATTTGGAATATCCTGTCACATGCGTTTTACTGTAATTCTGGTTAAAATCTTTATTATTATTACTGTTGAATATCCGCATGCATGCGTTTTACGCTGCATTTTATTATTATTCTGTTGGAATATCACATGCATGTGTTTTACGCTTCTGACCGGTTCCGTCTCAGATTATTCTCGTTGGAACATCCTGCTTGCGGACTGCAATTTCACCGACCGGTTCCGCTTACTTATTATTCTGCTGGAATAACTCATGCCTCATCTGGCATCGCATGCATGGTGATTTCTTTTGTTATTCCATTCGTTATTATACTTTCGATTGGTTAAAGTTTTGACTTCTATACTCCATGAAATTAGTGGAATATCCTTGATATTTAGGCTTCATCCAAGATCTTTTCATGGAAATATTCTTCTCGAGCATTCTTGAATTTTACTCTACAAGCAAAGATATCATGTTGGCAATTTGGACGTTATTAGTTCCTAGATAAATTAATTCTTGAACTTGTTTTATTGAATTCTTATATCATTGTCATCATTCTCATGTTTATATTATGTTGAAAGTCATTTGTGGCCTGTAGTGCATAGATGGACTTGGTATGATTATGACCAGGGATTATTCGGTATAATCATGACCGTAATGTTACAAATGATGTGGAAAAAGTCCTCATTGGCCCGTAGTGCATTGATGGACAGTTGTTGGCATGATCATTAATGAATACACAAATATTCTTGGCCCGTAGTGCATGAATAATTGTGGTCGTGATACTAAAGAATATCCTCGTCCGTAGTCTAAGCAGTAGGGGTGATTCGATGATGTGGATTATTTATTAAAATCGAGTCCCAAATGATAAAAGTCATGAAAAACCTTTTAAATCATAGAAGATAGTAGATTTTATTCTCTATTTGACTCTTCTAATGGATTGCTTGTTCCGCTGCAGTTAAACTTGATGTTTGTTATATTTTATCAGTTTAACACAGTTGAAGGCTAATGATAATTTATTCTGCATTATCTTAGTCATAATATTTCTTACTGGGCTAGTTGAGCTCACCCTTTCTTTCATTGTTCTCTTCAGGAAATGAGAATATAGCTGGGACGAGTCGGGGAACGGAGTGATGGACCAGATGATAGTATTAGTAGTCCTCACTATTCTGTTAAATAGTGTGACAATAAATGTAATGAGGACCCCATTGAGTTTGTATATTGTCTAGATGACAATATTTGTATTAAAACTCACAGCATATGAGTATAATTAAGTTGTATTTGAATTTTGTACCATGTATTTGACGACTCAAGATGGGTGATGTATACCTATTTTGGGGGCGTCACAGTTGGTATTAGAGCTTAGGGATATGATCCCTGGCTAAGATGTGAGAATAGAACTAGGAGAGGAGAGACGGGGAATTCCTTCGCTAGTATGACCTACCTAAGTTTTATTTGGTATTTAATTGGTCGGTCAGAATATAGGGATAATATGTTACATGTCAATTGACATTTTGTTTTGTGGCAGTATCTGAAAATGACATCCGAGAATGTTGAGAATAGCAATGGAGCACAAAGCGACGCTGATTCATTCTACGCATCAATAATCGAGGATAATGTGCATCAGGAAGGCGACAATCCTCATGCAAACAATAACACTGACCAAATGATGAATGATGGAATGTTCGGAGGCTTTATGCAATTCATGCAACAGTAGGCGAGAGCGGCTCCTATCCAAAATGTAGGTGGAAACACCGAAACTCTCGACCAGTCACCGCTAAATGAGTTCAAGGAGATGGGACCACCGGAGTTTATTGGAGAGCCAAAACCACTTAAGGCGGAAGCATGGATAAAGCAGATCACCAAGATATTTGATGTCTTGGGATGCTCCGAGGAGCAAAAGGTTCCCTTTGCCGCCTTTATGTTGCGAGGAGAGGCAGATTACTGGTGGAAATCGGTAAAGCGTACTCAACCTGCCACACTGAAGATGTCTTGGGAGAAGTTCCAAGAACTATTCAACGACAAGTACTTTCCCGAAAGTATTCGTCACATAAAAGAGGTAGAGTTCATTAAGTTGGAACAAAATAATATGACCGTGTCGCAATACAAAGCAAAGCTTGCCGAGTTGTCCCGGTTTGCGTCCCACTTGGTGGATAATGAAGAGAGAATGACGCGGATGTTTTTAAGAGGTTTGAAGCCGGAGATACGTCAACATCTTATTTCTCATAAACTGTGTTTGTATTCAGATGTTGTAAATAGGGCTCAGTTAGTGGAGCACGATAACGAGTCAACGCAACCAAAAGAGAGCAGCCGACAAAATGATAATACCAAATGGCCGAGCGGTGACAACAAGCGTGGAGAAATCAACGGGCGAAATGGTAACCACTTCGGTGGTAATCGTACAAAAACAATAAGAATGGACATTTCAAGAAGAGAGATTCAATAATGATGGAAAGACGTCGACACCAAAGACCTGCTTGTTAAGGAAGGAGAACGACCACCTATCATATGCTTCAAATGCGGAGGGGAGGGACACATCACCAAATCAAGCGATGTCGTCAAAGCATGTTATAATTGTGGAAGAGAAGGTCACTTAGTCCGATTTTGTCATTCACCAAGACAAGTTCACTAGGATGGAGGCACCAAAGGTCAGCCCTAGAAAAGTCAAAGCCAGAAGTCTGAGGAGAGCGTTTGTTGTGAGCTCCCGAGAAAGCAAGAACCCGAATGAGGTCATCACGGGTAAGCTTATCATAAACTCTAGCGAAGTCTATACCTTATTTGATACCGGTTCTACCCTTTTTTTCATATTTGGATTTATGGCGAGAGAAGATGATGAATTATATTAGATAATTTTGTATCTTTAAAGTTAACTTCAAATATTTAAAAATTAAAAATAATAATATGTATTTATTAATTTTATATAAATACATTTATAAAATTATATATTAATATATTTTTATTAATTAATATATATTTTTTATAAATTTATTTATTTGTTATTTTAAAAATAAGAGAATTCAAGTTTGAAAATCAAAAAATTTAAAATAAAGTTATTTTATTATTATTATTAAAAAAATCCACGGATCTTATATTTCACATAAGCATTGCCATGTAGACTTTCCGTTAACTTTTAACACTTTTAGGCGGAAAATTCAACTTTTGTAAAAAAATTATAATCCATGAGTTAATAGAAAAAATGCAATTCAGGTGATGTATTTGTAAACCGAGGTCGAGTAGAGTGGATAAATATGTATTTAACCCATTTTGAAAAGGAGAGAGTATCCATTGTTGATTATTTTTCATTTATTACCCTATTAATCTATTTCTATATATAATAACACAATTGCCAATAAATAGAATTACAATTGTAAATCACGTGCTTGGCATGAGACACAAAGTTAATGAGTTATAAAAGTTTAGAATGAAATAAATTTTGTGATTAATAATTTTGTTATATATTTTACCACTATAATAATTGTATCAATTAAAATTAAATAAATTACATTAATTTAAAATTTAATATGTCACCATCTAACCTTAAAAATAAAATTATATCTCAAATTTTAGAGCGGAATGAGAAATTTGGAATGGGGAAACATTATACAACATGTCTTAGGTGTGGCGCCCCCAAAATAGGTATACACAACACCCATTCACGAAATTAAATCAAATACATGGTACAAGAAGCAAACTACAACTTCAATAATACAAATGTCGTGTGAAATACGACAATATATCTTAATGAGTTTAAATATAATATTGTCTTCAGACAATATCCACACTCAAATAAATCCCCATCATAATTATTGATTCATTAATTTACAAAAATGGTGAGGACTACTAAACAACTCTCTAGAACCTTCATTCCATACCCAGACTAGTACTGCTACATTCTTCGCCTCTGAGAAGAAAAAAATGGAACAACAAGGAAAAGGGTGAGCTCAACTAGCCCGATAAAGAATATTATGACTAAGATAATATCTGACAAATTATCGTTAGTCTTGAACGAGGAAAAATCGATAGAATACAATAGACAACAAGTTTCGGATCAATATTAGCGGTGAAATAATAATTCATAGAAGAGAGTTACGTAGAGAATGAATTCTACTATAATCTATGAATTCAACGATCCATCATCAATATTTTATCCACAGAACATCAATCGATATTCATCTCAAATCAAATATTCATCTTTGCACTCTGAGCCAAAGATATTCATCAATCGGTCGTATTCATCTCAACACTTTCATCATCTTTGCACTAAAAGGCAAAGATATTCATCGATCGGTCGTATTCATTTAAACACTGTTCATCTTTGCACTAAAGGCCCAAGATATTCATCAATCGGTCGTATTCATTTAAACACTGTTCATCTTTTGCACTAAAGGCCAAAGATATTCATCGATCGGTCATATTCATTTAAACACTGTTCATCTCTTTGCTCTCTGGGCCCAAAGATATTCTTGAAATCATTCATCTTTGCACTATAGGGCGAAAGATATTCAATAATATCATCATTTAAGGCGAGGATGATGAAAAATATTTTTAAAGAAACGAATCCGGTGAAACAAAATGACAAGGATTAAGGATTAAGGATTAGTACTTGGTTTTATCCACGTCCAAAAATACCTCAAAATAATCATAGTGGTGTAAAATTCAAGAATGATCAAAACATGGATCTGATCGAAAGCTAGTATCCGAATAGATATTTTGAACAAAAAGAAGAAATTTTATTTTTAAATGAATAGTCTTGAGTATCGTGAATAGTCTTGTATATCGTGAATAGTAACTCAATAATAACTCAGAGCAAAAGATAGAAATTCCACAAAAAAACATCTTCACGCTTAGTCAATGAATAGTACTAAATGAATAGTAACTTCGTGAATAGTAACTTTCGTGAATAGTAACTTCGTGAATAGTAACTCAATGAATAACTTCATGAATAAACCATGAATAGTAACCCCAGAGCATGAAAAAGTTCCAAATTTGATAAAAACTTGGATCAACATTTCGATTATAATGATATTGAAGAAATAATATCATTACAAAAAAAAATAATATCCACTTACCTCGAAAGATCGATTACTTACAGCTAGAATCTGGGGTATAGTCTTTGAAGGAACTTGCACCTTTGTCTAGCAATACTCAAAGTATACTCAAAATACTCACAAGAATCGCTCAAAATATCGAGAGAGAAATAGAGAAAAACTTGATTTAATTGTGATTTTCAATTCTAACCTAAGCACCCTATTTATAGGAAAATGCTTAGAACACCAAAGCAGAAAATTTAATATAATATTAATATAATTATACAAATTTTCCTTAGCCCACCTTTTGGTCAAAAACACCAGCCACACATGTTAAATGAGGTTCACAACTCACCAAAAACGTTTTCTCAAAATAATTAATTAAAACTCCCAAAAATCAATTATTTCGGAACTTCGGAACTTCAATAATTCATAATAAATAGCCCTTTCATCAGAAAATTCGAATCTCGCGAGTTTTTATAGGAAATTCAATTCTCTACAACTTTGCAGAAGAAAGTTTTTCCAAATTCCAAATAGAAATTGACCAAAAATCCACAAGCGGGTGATTTTACAAGCTATAATCAAATTTGGTCATAATTGTGTCCACCAACACACAAAACATGTGTTAAACATTTAATGCCACAAAATACTCTTCCTCCTCATATACTCATATATCCCACATTCATTGTAAAAATATCACCGTTAATATATTATTAAAATAATATATTTAAATGAATTATTTTATCGAGAAAAAGATAAAATATTAATTTTCAACAATTGTCATTTTAAAAATTTCTCCATCTATATCCACATAAAATCAATATTTTCCTCATCATATAAATCAATAATTAATTATTCACAAATAATATTACGAGAATCACAATATTGACAACCGAGGCGGTTCAGGGAAAGAGGGCTTTCGATAAAATTTCTTCTTCTTGGCGCCATGATTAGATGACCAAACCTCTCCTTAGACGAGAACTTTCTAGACATTGCCAATAATGTTATCTAATAATATTATTCGGATAATATGAATTATTGCTTCCGATAATGAAAGATCTTGTGTAATGACAATTATTGAAACAACGATGAATATAAAATATCAACGCGACAATTATTAACTCGATAAAATCTTTGAGCGGTAATTCTTGTAACCATTATTGAGTAGTGCCTTCTTCTACGTAAGAATCAATAATTGGTGCAATCTGGTATCTTCTCTTGTTCGACAACGGCGTATTAGTGTGTTTTAACCACCGGTATTCAATCAAGATAATAATGACAACTACTACGCGTTATTTAAAAACAACTTATATTTATCGTTTTCTTCATCCAATCGCTTTTCGTTATGGGGCCCACACATGGTTGCTTGCGCAGTCGTCACGAATATTCCCAAGACGATCTGAATATTCCACGACCAAACGAATATTCCCAAACAACAATGAATATTTTATAACCACTTGCTTATTTTGAAATATTTGCGTATTTAACCCTAACTATCCACATTAATCAAATCAACCCTTATTATTTCAAAATAAAGGAAATTCCTTTTTATTTAAAAATTTGAGGTCTTCTGACCTCCCTCCTCCTATGAAATTTAAGTCCTCGAAATTGGCGTCGACGATACTGGTGTTTGAAAAGATGAGAATACCTCGCTTTCATTTCCGTTTCCAACTCCCGGTCATTTCCTCAATAGCATGGTTTCTCCACAAAACTTTAACTTGTGGTATAACCTTTCTTGCGTAGGACATGCTCCTTCCTATCCAAAATCTTGGCAGTACCTCCTCATACGTTAACTCTTGGCTATCTCGTCCGGTTCTAACTTCGATAACGTGGTTGGGTCTTTCACATATTTACTGAAGTACGGATATGTGAAACACATTATGAACACGAGACATACTCGGAGAATAACGCAAGTCTATAGGCTACATTTCCTACTCGGTCAAGAATTTGAAATGGACCAATAAATCGTGGATTGAGCTTTCCTCTCTTCCCAAATCTTGTAACTCCCTTCCATGGAGAAACTTCATGACAATCATGATCCCCTACACTAAATTCCACGTCCTTTCGATGAAGATTCGCATAACTCTTTTGTCGATCTTGTGCTTTTTTTTGTATCGTTGTCGAATCATTAGTCATATCGTACTAACTTTCGGGTCCCAACAATGTTGCTTCACCCACCTCATCCCAACATATTGGGGAACGACATTTTGTCCATATAATGCTTGAATGGAACCATGCCTATATTTGTTTAATAACTATTGTTGTATGAGAATTCCACCAATGGCAAGTACTTATCCCAACTTCCTTTGAAATCTAGGACCACGAGTTTTAATATATCTTGAGAGTTTGAGTAGTCCTTTACGATTGCCCATCCGTTTGAGGATGGTATGCCAAACCAGAATAAATAAATTAGTGCCCATAGCTTTCTACAAACTAACCCAAAATCATGAAGTGAATCTTGGGTCACGATCTAAAACTATGGATCTTGGCATGCCATGCAATCTCACAATCTCATTTACGTACATCACGAAAGAGGCGTTCAGGGAATAAGTCTCTCGTATCGGTAAAAATGAGTAGACTTGGTTAATCTATCAACAATAACCCAAATCGCATCTATGCCTTGAGAAACCACAGGAAGATTAGTAATGAAATTGAGGGGTAATGTGTTCCCACTTCCATTTCAAAATCTCAAGTGGTTGCAATGGACCCTTAGGTACAAGATGCTCGCCTTTACGTTAAGCAAGTTAAACACATCGAGATAAACTCGCGATCTCTCTCCTCATATTGCTCCACCAAAATGTATGTTGAAGATCATAATACATTTTGGTACTCCCGAGATGGATTGCAAATGGTGTATTGTGTGCCTCCATCATAATCTTGTTCTTCAAATCAGTCGTTAGGAACACAAAGTCTAGAGTGGACTCAAGTATTCCTTCTTCATCAATTCTCGCTTAGGAATAGCTCCTTCTTGTACTTTCTTCTTCACGCATCGGCTCGGGTTGGTGGCTTGAGCAACCTTAACTTTTTCTATTAAAGTTGGCTCTATCGTATACTTGACATCATCGCTTTTCGTTCCGCATATGATCTTCTACTCAACGCGTCGGCTACCACGTTAACTTTTCCAAGATGGTATGGTTAGAATATGTGCGAAATGAGTACGCCTCTTGAGCTCTTGGAAAATCTTCTCGCATTCCTCGCTCCATACGAATTTTGTATCTTTTCGAGTCGGCTAAGTTAACGGAATAGCGATTCGAGAATATCCTTCAACGAATCTCCGATAATAACCAACTAAGCCTGAAAGCTACGTCTTTCGATAATTGACTTAGGTTGCTCTCAATTGTGACTCATATCCCAATCTTGGATATGCGTCACAATGACACCTATCGATTTACTATCGCATACGAATATGGCGTCCCTACAGAGAGTCAAAGCTTAGGTGAATTCCACAAAGGAAGTCACAAAATAAAGGCTCGGTACCAAATTCTATAGTTGAATTTTTAACTCACGAAGTTCAATAGGAGCCATTCGATATGAGATTTTAGAAATGAGTTTTGTCTTTGGGTTCAAAGTCGATACAAAATTTAATATCGGGGCTTTGGGAGTAAGCGAAATTCTTGAAAAAATACGTCGGGAAAAATCAATAACAACGAAATATTATTCAAATCGGCGTGTCTTTATTCAAATCCATAACATGGACTAAGAAAATTTGACATCCGTAATAAACGAATGACTTCATGGCTTGATATGAAAATGTTTGACTACAATGGTTTGATTGCTTGAATTCGAATAACAGGTTGCTTAGGAATATGAAAACTAACAACCTTACAAAAGCAATCAATTTGGCATGATGAGTAGTTAACCTTAAAATCACATCAAAAACAAATATCTCTATAGAAATAAGGTTAACAGGTAATGTGATAGTGCCAACCTGAATCAAGCAAGATTTATAAGCGATGGATGTGATGAAGTTTCTCTAACGGAGTTTCCACGAGATAGGTCAAAGTCTAATTTCTCCGGAATCAAGTTTAAGCGTTGGCGCAAGTAAGAGATAAAGAATGGGTAGAACCAGATATCTAGTAAGGTATATACTTGCAAATTTATAATTAACTAACCTGTCTTAACCGTTCGGGTTCCTCGCATTTTGATGGGTCACGACAAACGCTTCTTCCGGAATCGTTGACTTTGACTTTTACGGGACGATCTTTTGAGTCACCGTCCCCATTGAACTAGGTTTATTTCTGCCGTCTGATCTCGAAAGCGATATGTCCTTCCTTTCCACAACTATAGCATACCTTAAAGCTGTTGTTGGCGGTTTGGTGATATGTCCCTCTTTCCGCATTTGTAACATGTCTGACCGGTGGTCGTTCTCCTCCATAAAACTAGTTGCTATAAATTTGACGTCTTCACATGGTCGGTTGTTGAATCTCCTCTTTTAAAATCTCCTCCCGACTAAACTTCTTCTATTTTCATGGCCACGATTACCACGGAGTGGTTCTGCCTTTACTACAGTATTCTTCTTTCTCCATTTGGTTATCGTTATTACGATGGCTTGCTATCTTGATATGATCCACGGTTATGGTCCCTCGGTTGAGCGTACTTTCGTTATCTCGCTCTAACAATTGAGCCACATTGACAACAACATCTCGAATAGAGAAAATTTATGAAAAATGAGATCTTGGCGTATGTCGGGTTTCAAACCTCTCGAAAACATCCGCGTCATCGTTCCTCATTCTCCACCAAATGAGGTCTGAAACTGGATAACTCATGAACTTAATATCGTCTTTGGGACAAATCATGTTATTACTGCTCTAGTCTAATAAACTCTACTTCCTTCATATAGCCGAATACTTTCGAAGTACTTGTCATTGAGGCTGTTTTTCAAACGTCTCCCATGACATCTTGAGTGCGGTTTGGATGGAGTGCGCTTCCTGATTCCCACCGATGTCTGCCTGCCACGAAACATAAAAGGTGGCGAATGGAACTTTCTGTTCCTCCGTGCATCCCAAGACATCGAATATCTTGGTAATTTGTTTGACCCACGTCTCGCCTTTAATCGGATCCGGCTTTCCCCGAGTGCAGTGGTCCCACTCTTTGAAATCGCTTGCATTTTGTGACCACCGTGAATTGCTATCATTTCCTCCTGTATTTTGAACACGAGTCTCCTCGTGCGATTTTGCATGAGCTGCAAAAAGCTTCTAAACATCCCTCGTTCATCATACGCGCCGATTGGTGTTGTTCACGGGAGGAACATTGCCCGACTGTTACCGTTTCTCCTCGTTGGTGAGTCTGAGCATCTCCACGGTCTCATTTACTCCAATCTTTATTAATATTCTCGGTTGACATTCTCAAATCATCATAAAAATAAGGGTTAATTAAGGAAATCAATATATCACATAATATCCTATATATCGACCCGACTAACAAATAAGCTTAGGTAGGACACACTTTAGCGAAGGATTTACTCGTCTCTCCCTCCTAGTTCTATTCCCGATCTCCGCCAGAGATCATATCCTAAGCTCGATATACCAACCGTGGCGCCCCCAAAATAGGTATACACACACCCATTCTGAGTCCCAAATACATGGTACAAGAAGCAAACTACAACTTCAATAATACAAATGTCGTGTGAAATACGACAATATATCTTGTGAGTTTAAATATAATATTGTCTTCTAGACAATATCCACACTCAAATAAATCCCCATCATAATTATTGATTCATTAATTTACAAAAATGGTGAGGACTACTAAACAACTCTCTCTAGAACCTTCATTCCATACCCCAGAGCTAGTACTCGTTACATTCTCGCCTCCACGAGAAGAAAAATGGAACAACAAGGAAAAGGGTGAGCTCAACTAGCCCGATAAAAGAATATTATGACTAAGATAATATACAACAAATTATCGTTAGTCTTCAACGAGGAAAAAATCGATAGAATACAATAGCATGACAAGTTTGAGGATCAATATTACATGAAAATAATAATTCATAGAAGAGTTACGTAGAGAATGAATTCTACTATAATCTATGAATTCAACAGATCCATCATCAATATTTTATCCTGTAACATCAATCAATATTCATCTCAAATCAAATATTCATCTTTGCACTACTGAGCCAAAGATATTCATCAATCGGTCGTATTCATCTCAACACTGTTCATCTTTGCACTAAAGGCCAAAGATATTCATCGATCGGTCATGTTCATTTAAACACTGCTCATCTTTGCACTAAAGGCCAAAGATATTCATCGATCGGTCGTGTTCATTTAAACACTGTTCATCTTTGCACTAAAGGCCAAAGATATTCATCGATCGGTCGTGTTCATTTAAACACTGTTCATCTTTGCACTACAGGCCAAAAGATATTCTTCATTCATCTTTGCCTTTATAGGCCAAGATATTCAATAATATCATCATTTAAGGCGAGGATGATGAAAATATTTTTAAAGAAACGAATCCGATTGAAACAAAATGACAAGGATTAAGGATTAAGGATTAGTACTTGGTTTTATCCACGCCCAAAAATACCTCAAAAATAATCATAGTGGTGTAAAATTCAAGAATGATCAAAACATGGATCTGATCGAGCTAGTATCCGAATAGATATTTTGGACAAAAAGAAGAAATTTTATTTTTCGATTGAATAGTGCAGTATCGTGAATAGTCTTGAGTGAATATCGTGAATAATAACTCAGAACACCAAAAGATAGAAATTCCACAAAAAACATCTTCACGCTTCATGAATAGTACTTTCGTGAATAGTAACTTTCGTGAATAGTAACTTCAACTGAATAGTAACTTCGTGAATAGTAACTCATGAATAGTAACTCGTGAACCCATGAATAAGTAACCCAGACATGAAAAAGTTCCAAATTTGATAAAAACTTGGATCAACATTTCAAAGATAATGATATTGAAGAAATAATATCATTACAAAAAAAATAATATCCACTTACCTCGAAAGATCGATTTCTTAGCTAGAATAGAATCTATATATAGTCTTTGAAGGAACTTGCACCGTCTAGCAATACTCAAAGTATACTCAAAATACTCACAAGAATACGCTCAAAATATCGAGAGAAATAGAGAAAAACTTGGGTTTACGGTGTGATTTTCAATTCTAACCTAAGCACCTATTTATAGGAAAATGCTTAGAACACCAAAAAGAAAAATTTAATATAATATTAATATAATTATACAAATTTTCCTTAGCCCACCTTTTGGTCAAAAACACCAGCCACACATGTTAAATGAGGTTCACAACTCACCAAAAACGTTTTCTCAAAATAATTAATTAAAACTCCCAAAAATCAATTATTTGAACTTGAACTTCAATAATTCATAATAAATAGCCCTTTCATCAGAAAATTCGAATCTCGCGAGTTTTATAGGAAATTCAATTCTCTACAACTTTGCAGAAGAAAGTTTTTCCAAATTCCAAATAAAATTGACCAAAATCCACAAGCGGGTGATTTTTACAAGCTATAATCAAATTTGATTAATAATTGTGTCCACCAACACAAAACATGTGTTAAACATTTAATGCCACAAAATACTCTTCTCCTCATATACTCATATATCCCACATTCATTGTAAAAATATCACCGTTAATATATTATTAAAATAATATATTTAAATGAATTATTTTATCGAGAAAAAGATAAAATATTAATTTTCAACAATTGTCATTTTAAAATTTTCTCCATCTATATCCACATAAAATCAATATTTTCCTCATCATATAAATCAATAATTAATTATTCACAAATAATATTACGAATCACAATATTGACAACGAGGCGGTTCAGGAAGAGGGGCTTTCGATAATAAAATTCTTCTTCTTGGCCTTGATTAGATGACCAAACCTCTCCTTAGATGCGAACTTTCTAGACATTGCCAATAATGTTATCTAATAATATTATTCAGATAATATGAATTATTGCTTCGATAATGAAAGATCTTTATGTAATGACAATTATTGAAACAACGACAATATAAAATATCAACGCAACAATTATTAACTCGATAAAATCTTGAGCGGTAATTAATTCTGTAACCATTATTGAGTAGTGCCTTCTTCACGTAAGAATCAATAATTGGTGCAATACTGGTGTCTTCTTGTTCAACAACGCGTATTAGTGTGTTTTAACCACGAATTATTCAATGATGATAATTGCAGCAATGACTTCTACGGCAGTTATTTAAAAACAACTTATATTTGTCGTTTTCTTCATCCAATCGCTTTCCGTTATGGGGCCCACACATGGTTTGCTGCGCAGTCGTCTGCGAATATTCCCAAACGATCTGAATATTCCACGACCAAACGAATATTCCCAAACAACAATGAATATTTTATAACCACTTGCTTATTTTGAAATATTTGCGTATTTAACCCTTAACTATCCACATTAATCAAATCAACCCTTACTATTTCAAAATAAAGGAAATTCCTTTTTATTTAAAAATTTGAGGTCTTACATTAGGAATTTATGTAATCATTTGATCGGATTGTGTTTCTTTTGTTAAGAGAAAGAAAAGAAAATAATTCAAAATTGTAAGCAATTTTCTTACTATTCCCTCTATTTAAAAATGAGAAAAAAAATGAGAATTATATTTTTTCTGTTCTAAATTATAAGATTATTATTGATTTTTTAAAGTCAAAATGAGATATTTTTAAACCCAAAATTGAGACAACTCGTTAAAAATTATGAAAAAATAAGTATTACTTTTTGTGACGCCCCCAAAATAGGTATACACAATCCATTCTGAGTCGCCAAATACATGGTACATAATTTAAATACAACTTCATTTATACAATACGATAAAAACGTAACCGAGAGTTTTAACACGAATATTGTCTCATAGACAATATCCAAACTCAAATAGAGTCCTCATTACAATTATTATCACACTATTTCAGTAGAATAGTGAAGACTACTGACCACCATCTCTGAATCATCACTCAATTCCCATTTAGTCCATTATATGTTCTCATTTCTTGAAGAAAATAATGAAAGTAAAGGGTGAGCTCAACTAGCCTAATAAGAAATATTATGACTAAGATAATGCAGAATAAATTATCGTTAGCCTTCAACAGTGTTAAACTGATAGAATATAATAGACAACAAGTCTAACTGCAGCGGAATGTGCAATCCATTAGAAGAGTCAAGTAGAGCATAATATCTACTATCTTCTATGATTTAAAAGTTCATCATCAATATTTTATCGTTGTAACACAACTCAATAAATAATCCACATCATCGAATAATCCAAGCACAACGGGCGATGATATTCGTTAGTATCACATCCATGAATCATCCATGCACTTTCTACGGGCCAGGATATTCGTTATTATTATAAGACCGAATTTTATGAAATAAAAGTATTCAATTTTCTTATAATTACTATTCAAAGAAATGGTTAAATTGATAAAAGGTTAAAGTTAAGGGTGATATATGATTTTTTTTTCAAAATAAGCAAGTGGCTATAAAATACTTATTGTTGTTTGGGGAATATTCGTTTGGTGGTGGAATATTCTTTACGTCGAGGAAATATTAAATGCATGACAACAGCGTAACCATTTGTGGGCCCCATAACGAATAAGCGCTTGATGAAGAAAATGACAAAATTGACTTTTTTATAAATAACGGCGTAGTTGTTACCATTAACACTTTGTTGGAATACACGGTGGTTAAAATACGATGTCTACGTGAATACTTGCGATAGAACACGGTATTGCAAGATTTTTTTCAATTATTGATTCTTACGTGAGAAGGCACTACTCAATAATTGTTACGATAATTACTTGCTCAATATTTTTTTATTGATTCAATAATTCTTTGCTTTGATATTTTATATTATTATTGTTCAATAATTGTCATTTACGACAATCTCCATTGTCGGATCAATAATTCATATTATTTGAATAATATTATTAGATAGCATTATTGGCAATGTCTAGAAAGTTCATCGAGGAGGGTTTGGTCACCTAATTGCGCTTGGCAAGATGGAGAAATCCTTATCGAAAAGCCCCTCTTTCGTGGGAACTGCCTGATTGTCATTATTGTGATTTTGTAATATTATTTGTGAATAATTAATTATTGATTCATATGATAAGGAAATATTTATTTGATGTGGATATAAATGATGGATTTATTTATGTGGTTATAAATGAAGGAATTAATGTTGAGGTATTTTATCAGTATTTTGTCGGATTGGAGGTATTAAAAGATCAAGTCGGTGTTCTTACAGCTCTATTGTGTGAGTTATAATTTTGATCTGATCGTTGGATCGTTGTGATTTTTGGATATGTTATACATATATAAGTTGAGTATATGTTCACAAATTTTGAACCGTTAAAAATGAGCGTATAATTTTTTATGAATTTTAAGAGGTAATTGATTTGGAAATTAGGTTTTGGTTGAAAATTCTAGAATTGAGTGGACCCCACTCTTGGTTGTTGGGGGAGATGGCTGATTTTTGGTGGGTGAAATAGTAGAAGGTAAAAGCCATCGTGGCGGCAGTCAAGTCTGCTTTCTAGCGTCTTAACATTTTCCTATAAATAGAGGGCTAAGTTAGAATTGAAAATCACACCAAAATTCATAAGTTTTCTCTCTTTTTCTCTCTAGATTATTGAGTGTATTTTGTGAGTATTTAGATACTTGGTGAGTTTTTATTCATAAGTGCAAGTTTCCTTCAGCGTCATATCCGATATCCAGTCAGAAGTGCTGCTCTTTTGAGGTAAGGGATAGTAAGGGATTGTAAGAGATATTAAGGGATGTTATTTTCTTCATAATGATGTTATTCTTTCAATATCATTATACTGAAATATTGGTATGGATTTTATTGTGGAATTTCTACCTTTTTGAGTCGAGGTTACTATTCACGTATACAACACTAGTCAATGTATCGACCTTATTCACGTATCGACCTTATTTACGATATGACATTATTTACATATACTTTGGTTTATGTATGAATCTGAAGTACTATTCACGAGTTACTATTCATGAGTTACTATTCACGAGTTACTATTCATGAGTTACTATTCATGAGTTACTATTCACGAGTTACTATTCACGAGTTACTATTCATGAGTTACTATTCACTTCGTACTATTCATTAAGCATAAAATTGGTTTCTTTTTTCGACCAAATTATCATTGATTTATGAATATTTCTCTTGAAATTAAATGCGATTGTTGATCATATTGTTTTTATTATCATATATAACATTTTATAACCACGATGTTGAAATTCTCTTTCACTTGAGTGTAAAGATGGGTAGATTATTAGTATGATGATCATGATTGTTGTTGAATATCTTTGGCTGTAGTGCAAAGATGAATTTATTAGTATGATTATGAACAAGAACTGTGATTTGGTATAACCATGATCTTTGATGTTTCAGGTAAAGACATGTGATGAAAATTATCTTCGTCTTGGATGCGAAGAGGAATTTAGAATTACAATTATGATTATGAGTTATTCATATAATTGTGGAAAAGAACCGTTGATTAATGTTACGAGGATAAAACATTGTTGGTGGACTTTTATTGTGGAGAAGATAATAGACTTTATGGTCTATTTGACTCTTCTAATGGATTGCTCATTCCGCTGCAACTATGGTTGAAAAGTTTTATCATCTACCATATGTTCTAAATCTACGATTTATTCTTTGTTGAAGGCTATTGATAATTTAATTATCTTTAGTCATGATATTCTTTCTTGAAGCTAGTTGTGCTCACCCTTTTTGCTTCACAATTCCTTTCGGGTAATAAAAGTGTAGGCTTTGGGTCGAGTGGGGATAACGAGGGAAATAGAATCTATGGTCTCTCTAGTCGTGGAGGTTCTCCTAGCGGTATAGAAAAGTGTTGTATACATCATTTAGTAGTTATATTTAGTGAATCAAATAGGGTGAAAGCGAACCCAACGTTGGAAGGGTGTTTTGTCACTATCATATAAGATGTCTAATGACATACAACCTCGTATCATCATAAGGCGAGGATGTGCTCATCCACTTGCGAGAGTATATATCTGAGCACTACCTATATAATCTTGGTGTTTGTTTAAAGTATAATTCTCAATTAGAGACAATGGAGATAATGATATGTCAAGAGAAGACTCACCATTGGAAAGAATATGATAGTAATCTTCTCATTTTTCTTTGGGGTCTATTAGAATTGACCAAGGATAATTACGTGGCCATATGATATCTATCATAACCTAGACGCATGGCCTCCCATGTACGAAGGTTTCCTTGAGCACTTCCCAAAGATTTTAATTTCTAAAACAGTTTTTGACTATACCTTTATGTAAGGTGTTACTGTGAGGTGCTGTCCACGGTTGGGACATGTGTCACATTTGGTATATATTTGTATCCAAACTCACTGCATATGTGTTGTTGTATTTTGTACGACAATTGTTGTAATAAAGTTGTAGTTATTTTCTGTACCATGTATTTAGCGACTCAGAATAGGTTGGATAGTATGGACCTATTTTGGGGTTGTCACAGTTGGTATTAGAGCTTAGGGATATGATCTCTGGCGGACATCGTGGAATAGGACTAGGAGGGGAGAGATGAGTAAATCCTTCGCTAGTGTGTCCTACCTAAGCTTAAATTGTTGGTTGGTCATAATATAGGGATATTATGTGAAATATTAATTTGTTCAATTAACCCTTATTTTGAAGCTGTATTCTAGAATGATATCTGAAATACAGGAGATGAGCAATGGAGAAATCATGATGACAGGGAAGATAGAATCTGAAATGAAAGCAAGGTATTCTCAACTCTTTGAAATACCAGGTACGTAAATTTCGGGGATGAAATTTCATAAGGTGGGGAGATTGTAAGACCCCGAATTTTATGAAATAAAAGTATTCAATTTTTTTTATAATTACTATTCAGTAAATGGTTAAATTGATAAAATGTTAAAGTTAAGGGTGATATATGAATTTTTTTCAAAATAAGCAAGTGGCTATAAAACACTTATTATTGTTAGGAATATTAGTTTGGTCGTGGAATATTCTTTACATCAGGGGAATATTAAATGCGGTAAGCAACCATTTGTGGGCCCCATAACTGAATAAGCGCTTGGATGAAGAAAACGACAAAAATGAGTTTTTATAAATAACGGCGTAGTTATTCTGAATTAACATTTGTTGAAATACTAAATGGTTAAAATATAGTAAATACAGCGTAGTTGCACAAATAGCTACACGGTATGGCACAACATTTTTCAATTATTGATTCTTACGTGAGAAGGAACTACTCAATAATTATTCTGATAATTCTTATTCATATTTTTTTTATTGATTCAATAATTGCGCTTTGATATTTTATATTATTATTGTTCAATAATTGTCATTGCATAGTATCTCCAATATCAGATCAATAATTCATATTATTTGAATAATATTATTAGATAACATTATTGGCAATGTCTAGAAAGTTCTGTCAAGGAGAGGTTTGGTCACCTAATTGCGCGCCAGTAAGGAGAAATCCTTATCGGAAAGCCCCCTCTTTCCTGGGAACTGCCTAGTTGTCATTATTGTGATTCTGTAATATTATTTGTGAATAATTAATTATTGATTCATATGATAAGGAAATATTTATTTGATGTGGATATAAATGATGGATTTATTTATGTGGTTATAAATGAAGGAATTAATGTTGAGGTATTTTATCAGTATTTTGTCGGATTGGAGGTATTAAAAGATCAAGTTGGTGTTTTTACAGCTCTATTGTGTGAGTTATAATTTTGATTTGACCGTTGGATCGTTGTGATTTTTGGATATATTATACATATATAAGTTGAGTATATGTTCACAAATTTTGAACCGTTAAAAATGAGCGTATAATTTGTTATGAATTTTAAGAGGTAACTGATTCGAAAATTAGGTTTTGGTGGAAAAATCTAGAATTAAGTGGACCCCACTCTTGGTTGTTGGGGGAGATGGCTAATTTTTGGTGGGTGAAATAGTAGCAGGTAAAGCCATCGGTGTTGGTCAAAGTGCGCTTTGGGCGTGCTAACATTTTCTTATAAATAGAGGCTAAGTTAGAATTGAAAATCACACGGAATTCATAAGTTTTCTCTTTTTCTCTCTAGATTATTGAGTGTATTTTGTGAGTATTTAGATACTTGGTGAGTTGATATTCATCGGTGCAAGTTTTCTTCTTGATAATATCAGATATCCAATCAAAGTCTTTGCTCTTTTGAGAGGTAAAGGATAGTAAGGGATTTATAAGAGATATTAAGGGATGTTATTTTCTTCATAATGATGTTATTCTTTCAATATCATTATAAAATATTATTGGACTTTATTTGTGGAATTTCTACCTTTTGAGTCCGGAGTTCTTGTGAGACCCAGATTTTATCAATATAAATTTAAATTTTGTCAAAATAATTTTTATATTATTGTGAATTTGAGATAATATTATAGTTGTGGGTGTGGTTATAAATTTTATTATGATGGTTATATTATATTAGGTTTAGCGAGAATATTAGGTTAGCGAGGGAATATTAGATCTCAATCATTGGTGGACCCTACAATGAAATTATTATCGGATTGAAAAGCGACAAAAATATTTTATTGAAATAACGGCGGAAGTTTTACTGGTATTCTTGTTGAACTACTTTCGGTAGTAAAAGTACAATGAATGTCGTGTGGTTGCATAGTAGCACACGGTATTGATTATTGATGCTTATGTGAGAAGTCACTCGGTTTGATTCCATTATTGTCGATTAATAATATGAATTATTATAGCGATAATAACGCTTTGTTTTATTAGTATTATTAACGTAATAAAAGCGAAACATCTTTTATATAAAATAGAATACTTTATTAAAGTTATTACATAAATAGAATATATTATATTTTATTATGCATAGTGTTGCATAGTGTTTTGCATAGTGTTTTGCATAGTGTTTGCATAGTAAAATGTTTTTATATAAATAGAATATATTATATTTTATTTAAAAGATTTTTCTTTAAATATGGATAAATCAGATTAAAGTAAATCAATCTGGGACCGTTCATGGATTAATTCTTATGCATTCCATTTTCCTATAAATAGAAGCTCATTCCTTCATTATTTTCTTACGAATTCATTGAAACTACAGAGAGAAATTATAGAGAGAAGCTATAAAGAAAATTATAGAAAGAAGAAGAGTATTACTGCTACTTCACTATTTCTATATTAGGTTCTTTTACGGTAAGGGTGTTATTCTTTCTTCTTGAAGAGAACTTACATTATTCCATTCATTATTATTACATTGGAATAACTTTTGTAAAAGTGGTGCGTACCTATACATAACTTTGTATCATGCGGCATACCTATACTTGGTGAAATCCTTATGTTATTCCATTGCTTATTATTACATTGGAATAACTTTGTATCTGTGATTTACCTATACTTGGTGACATTCTTCTATTATTACATTGGAACATCACATGCATGTGTTTTACAGGACACAGTTAAATTTTTATTATTCTGTTGGAACATCACATGCATGTGTTTTACAGGACTGGTTAAAATCTTTATCGATTCATTGGAATATCCTATCATGTGTTTTACAGGATGCGGTTCCATCTTTATTATTACATTGGAACATCACATCCGATTGTGAATTTCACGACACTGTTAGATTATTATTATTATTACATTGGAATAACTTTTATACATCTGAAATCTGCGTATGCGTGGTGATTTCTTTTGTTATTCCATTCTTTATTATACCCAGTTGGTTAAAACTTTGACTTATATACTCCATGAAATTAGTAGAATATCCTTGATATTTGCGTTTCATCCATATCTTTTCATGGAAATATTCTTACGATCATTCTTGAATTTTACTCTCTGAAAAAGATGTCGTGTTGACAATTTGGGCGTTAATAATTCATGGATTAAATAATTCTTGAACTTGTTTTATTGAATTATTATGTCATTGTCATCATCCTCATGTTATATTATGTTATCTTTGGCTTACGTGCGTAGATGAACTTAGTATGATTATGACCGAGGATCATTCGGTATAATCATGACTTGATATAAATGATGTGACAAAAGTCCTCGGTGGCTTTGTAATGCGATGATGGATAGTTTTGGTATGATTATGACCGAGGGTGATTCGGTATAGTCATGACCATTGATAATTTGATGAAAATCCTTGGCCAGTAGTGCGAGGGATGATTAGATGTGGTGGTTTATTTATTAAAATTGAGTCTCAATGATAAAATTGATGAAAACTTTTAAAACCTAAAAGATAGTAGACTTTATTCTCTACTTGACTCTTTTAATGGATTGCTTATTCATTGTGAGTTAAGCGGGTTGTCTATTGTATTTTATCGGTTTAACAACCTTTGTTGAAGGCTAATGATAATTTATTACGCATTATCTTAGTCATAATATTTCTTCTTGGGCTAGTTGAGCTCACCTTTCTTTCACCGTTTCTCTTGAGGAAATGAGAACATATAGGAGACGAGTCGGGAGAGCAGTAATGGTCCGAGGATAGCTTTAGTAGTCCTCACTATTACGTGAAATAGTGTGATAATAGTTGTAATGAGGACTCTTTTGAGTTTGTATAATATCTAGTAGACAATATTTGTATTCAAACTCACGGTTTATATCGTATTATACCACAGCAGTTATATTAGTAAGTTGTATTTGAATTTATGTACCATGTAAGTGGCGACCCAAGATGGGTGGCGTATACCTAATTTTGGGGGCGTCACGGTTGATATCGAGCTTAGGATATGATCCACAGGCTAAGATCTTGAGATAAGAACTAGGAGGGAGGCGGGGAATTCCTTCGCTAGTATGACCTACCTAAGTTTATTTGGTATTTGATTGGTGGGTCGAGAATATAGGGATAATTTGTTAAATGTCAATTAACCCTTGTTTTGTGGCGGTGTTTGAGAATGGCATCTGAAAATCTTTGAGATAAGCAATGAAGCACATGAGAGTGTTGATTCGGTTCAAACAAAAGGTAACGACCAACAACACGATAATAATCATCTTTTGGTGGCAACGGCTATCGAAACAATGATAACCATCGTGGGGAAATTATCATGCTAAGAATGGTAACCACTTGATTGGTAATCATGGCAAAGATAATAGAAGTGGAAATTTCAAGAAGAAGGTCATTTAGCTCGATTTTGTCGTATAGTGAAGTCAAGTCCAATTTGGGATAGTGGCACCAAAGGCGAATCTGGACAAAAACAAAATCGGTGGTTTCGGGAAAGGCGTTTTTCGTGACTTCTCAAAAAGTGGGTAACTTGACGAAGTTAGCACGGGTTAGTTAATTATAAATTCTTGCGAAGTCTATACCTTATTAGATATCTGGGTTCTACCCATTCTTTTATCTCTCTTGCTTGCGTTCAGCGTTTAAATTTGACTCAGGAGAAATTAGACTTTGATTTATCTATTGAAACTTCGTTGGGAGAAACCTTCGTTACCTCCAACTTGTTTATTAATCTTGTTGTTTCAAATAAACACTTTCACGTTACTGTCTATCTTATCTCTTTGAAAATACTTGCCTTTGAGGTAATTTTTTGAAAGCGATTGATTAACTACTCATTATTCTTTTTGTAAGGTTGTTAGCTTTCATATTCTAACCAACTGTTATATCTGAATTCAAAGTAACCAAATCCTAAAGTTAATCAACATTATATCAAGCCATAAGTAAAGAGCCCGAACCTTTCGTTGTTGACTTCCTTGTGTGGAATGCAAAAAGACTTTTACTGTAGGCGACGTCGTGAATGAAGATGGCAAGTTTATAGGTATCATTGTGAGGTGCTATCTAGGTTAAGGATAGAAGTCACGTTAGTATCAATGTGACGTACTATCCAAGTCTTGGATGAAAGTAACGATTTTGAATGATATTTCTATCATTAATAAATTTCTTGGCGTATTCTTGAAGATTTCCTAGCCTACCTAGGCGTGAAATCGAATTTTGTATTGACCCCAGATCTGAAAAACCCATTTCTTAAACCCTCAAATATTTCTTCAACTAAATGAGCAGTTTCGTGGTTTATGATGAAAGTCATAATAAAAGCATTGGAATAATGAAAATCATGGGTATATGAAGTATTAGTAAGTTTTATGATGAGTTATGTTGGTTGGTATGTGAAAACATGAAAGTTTCTTAGAAATCACAAAGAGTTGAAAATCGATTTTGGTGAAAAGCGTAACATGAAATTCAATTGACCATATCTCCTATTATATTTTGAATTTTTGAGTATGGTCAAGTTCTAGAGTTAGATCTATGAGTTACCTAACTAATCCAAGTGGAATTACTGGAAAAGGTGTTGTAGATTTTTGTGTGGACTGATTTTAGCAAATGAGGCCAAAGCTGTAAATTTCGAAAATGCTACTTGCTTAGAAACTTTAAGGGACTGTTTCGGCCACTTAAATTATGAGAAAAATTCTGGCCTTTTGGGACATGAAAGTATATGGTATAAAGTACCTCCTGTCCAAAAATGAGCTCATTACGACTTAAAATGAGCAAGTTATGACTATTTCAATATTTAGGTTTTCAAATGAAAATGCTATAACCGGAGTTCTATAACTCCGATGACCATGAAATTTAAACTGGAAGCTCACGTTAACATGTGTAAGGTCCTGCCAAGATTTGGGAATTTTTGGAGTTAAACTTGAGGTAGCTAATTTCTTAAGGAATTAAGTGGAAATTGATTTTTAAAAAATAGTAAATGAATTTTAAAAATTCCGAGAAAAATATATTTTCATTATGGGACTATATTATGCTAAATCCCAGAAAAGAAATATTTTTGGGGCTGATTTGGTATTTTTCATGAAAATAGTTTAATTCTGAACATATGAGTTAAATATGTTATGTGAAGTAACAAAGTTGAAAATAGGATTTTATGGCTAGAGAATCCTATATAGAGTATATGCATATTTTTGATGAGGGATTTGATAATTGGTGATGATATTTTATGAGTATGACATTTTTGAATGATTAAATGCATTATATGGTAAAGCGTAAACAATTAAGATAAATTGTTTATAAATTTAAGAAGTGATTAAAATATTGTTATAATATTAATGATATTAGATTATGAGATTATTAAGTGATTGAAAACATGGGGATATTCTTGAATCTGGATAAATTATATTATAAATGTTTAATATTTATCCTTTATCTCATTTGATTGATTCTTTATATCATTATCCTCATGCTTATATTATGTTGAAAGTCAATACATGTGGCACATGTAGATGGACTTGGTATGATTATGACCGAGGGGATTGTTAGGTATAATCATAACCAGTAAATGAATACACAATTATCTTTGGTAGTAGTGCATGGATAATTTGTGGTGCGTGATACTAATGAATACACAATTATCTTTGGTAGTAGTGCATGGAGTGCATGGATAATTTGTGTGGTGTGATCTTAATGAATACACAATTATCTTTGGTAGTAGTGCATGGATAATTTGTGGTAATGATATCTTAATGAATACACATTATCTTTGGTAGTAGTGCATGGATAATTTGTGGTGTAATCTTAATGAATACACAATTATCTTTGGTAGTAGTGCATGGATAATTTGTGGTGTGATCTTAATGAATACACAATTATCTTTGGTAGTAGTGCATGGATAATTTGTGGTGCGTGATACTAATGAATACACAATTATCTTTGGTAGTAGTGCATGGATAATTTGTGGTCGTGATATCTTAATGAATACACAATTATCTTTGGTAGTAGTGCATGGATAATTTGTGGTCGTGATCTTAATGAATACACAATTATCTTTGGTAGTAGTGCATGGATAATTTGTGGTCGTGATCTAATGAATACACAATTATCTTTGGTAGTAGTGCATGGATAATTTGTGGTCGTATTATACTAATGATACACAATTATCTTTGGTAGTGAATACTTGTGGTCGTGGATATTAATGAATACACGATTATCTTTGGTAGAATGGATAATTTTTAATGAATATCCTTGGCACGTAGTGCGGGGATGATTCGATGATATGGATTAATTATTGAAATGAGTCTCAAAGTGATGAAATATTAATTCATGGATGTGGTAAAAGTTATCTTTGGCTTTGTAGTGTAAAGATGAATTGTTAATGAATATCTTTGGCGGGGATTGTAAAATGAATTTAATGTTTTCAACGAAAAAGGTATTCAAGGTATCCTCACCTCTTTATCATATCAGTCGTACCCTAGTTTCGAGGCGAAATTCCATAAGGAGGGGAGATTGTGAGACCCAGATTTTATCAATAAAGATTTAAATTTTGTCAAAATAATTTTTTATATTATGGTGTGAATTTGAGATAATATTATAGTTGTGGGTAGTATTTATAAATTTTGCAAAGTATGCAAGTGGTTATATTATATTCGATTGGTGGGGAATATTCGGTTTAGCGAGGGAATATTAAATACAATGACTCAATCATTGGTGGACCCATAGCGAAATTATTGTCGGATTGAAAAAACGACAAAAATATTTTATTGAAATAACGGCGGAAGTTTTACCGTAGTTCTTGTTGAACTACTTTCGGTAGTAAAAAATGCGATGTCGTGTGGTTGCATAATGAGCACTGCGGTATTGATTATTGATGCTTATGTGAGAAGTCACTCGGTTTGATTCCATTATTGTCGATTAATAATATGAATTATTATAGCGATAATAGCGTTTTTGTTTTATTAAGTATTATTAACGTAATAAAATGCGAAACATCTTTTATATAAAATAGAATACTTTATTAAAGTTATTACATAAATAGAATATATTATATTTTATTATAGTGTTGCAGTGTTTTTGCATAGTGTTTTGCATAGTGTTTGCATAGTAAAATGTTTTTATATAAATAGAATATATTATATTTTATTTAAAAGATTTTTCTTTAAATATGGATAGTCAGTTAAAGTAAATCAATCTGGATAGTTCATGGATTAATTCTTATGCATTCCATTTTCCTATAAATAGAAGCTCATTCCTTCATTATTTTCTTACGAATTCATTGAAACTACAGAGAGAAATTATAGAGAGAAGCTATAAAGAGAAAATTATAGAAAGAAGAAGAGTATTACTTTACTTCACTTTTCTATATTCGGTTCTTTTTACGGTGAGGGTGTTATTCTTTTTCTTGAAGAGAACTTACATTATTCCATTCATTATTATTACATTGGAATAACTTTGTAAAAAAATGGCATACCTATACATAACTTTGTATCATGGCATACCCTATATACTTGGTGAAATCCTTATGTTATTCCATTGCTTATTATTACATTGGAATAACTTTGTATCTGTGATTTTACCTATACTTGGTGACATTCTTCTATTATTACATTTGAACATCACATGCATGTGTTTTACACCAGACTGGTTCCGATTTTTATTATTACATTGGAACATCACATGCATGTGTTTTACACCGGACTGGTTCCGTCTTTATCATTACATTGGAATATCCTATCGTGTGTTTTTACACGGATCTGGTTCCATCTTTATTATTACATTGGAACATCACATCGGTGTGAATTTCACGACACGGTTCCGTTATTATTATTATTACATTGGAATAACTTTGTATGCTGAAATCTGCATGCATGGTGATTTCTTTTGTTATTCCATTCTTTATTATACCCAGTTGGTTAAAACTTTGACTTCTATACTCCATGAAATTAGTAGAATATCCTTGATATTTGCGTTTCATCCATATCTCTTTCATGGAAATATTCTTACGATCATTCTTGAATTTTACTCTCTAAAAGCGATGTCATGTTGACAATTTGGGCGTTAATAATTCATGGATTAAATAATTCTTGAACTTGTTTTATTGAATTATTATGTCATTGTCATCATCCTCATGTTATATTATGTTATCTTTGGCTTACGTGCATAGATGAACTTAGTATGATTATGACGAGGATCATTCGGTATAATCATGACTTGATATAAATGATGTGACAAAAGTCCTCGGTGGCACGTAATGCGATGATGGATAGTTTTTGGTATGATTATGACCGGGGTGATTCGGTATAGTCATGACCATTGATAATTTGATGAAAATCCTTGGCCAGTAGTGCGGGGATGATTAGATGTGGTGGTTTATTTATTAAAATTTGAGTCTCGTGATAAAAATTGATGAAAACTTTTTAAAAACCTAAAAGATAGTAGACTTTATTCTCTACTTGACTCTTTTAATGGATTGCTTATTCATTGCAGATTAAACCGGTTTGTCTATTGTATTTTATCGGTTTAACATTTGTTGAAGGCTAATGATAATTTATTACGCATTATCTTAGTCATAATATTTCTTCTTGGGCTAGTTGAGCTCACCTTTCTTTCAATCATTCTCTTGAGAAATGAGAACATAAATTTGGGACAGTCGGGAGCGAAGTAATGGTCCAGGAGGATAGCTTTAGTAGTCCTCACTATTACGTGAAATAGTGTGATAATAGTTGTAATGAGGACTCCTTTTGAGTTTGTATAATATCTAGTAGACAATATTTGTATTCAAACTCACGGTTTATATCGTATTATACATACGACGATTATATTAGTAAGTTGTATTTGAATTTATGTACCATGTAAGTGGCGACCCAAGATGGGTGATGTATACCTAATTTTGGGGCGTCATGATTCTTATTCACGTATCGACCTTATTCACGTATCTGACACTATTTTTACGTATATGACATTATTTACGTATACGGTACTATATGCACGAATGAAAACTTATTCACGAGTTACTATTCTTGAGTTACTTTCACGAGTTACTATTCATGAGTTACTATTTATGAGTTACTATTCACGAGTTACTATTCACGAAAGTTACTATTCACGAGTTACTATTTATGATTTACTATTCACGGGTACTATTCATGACAAAATTGGTTTCTTTTTACGACCAAATTATCGTTGATTGATGAATATTTCTCTTGAAATTAAATGCGATTGTTGATCATATTGTTTTATTATCATATATAACATTTTATAACCACGATGTTGAAATTCTCTTTCACTTGAGTGTAAAGATGGGTAGATTATTAGTATGATCATGACTATGGGTTCCCTTTGGCAAGTAGTGCAAAGTTTAATTGTTGACTGGTATGATCATGACCATTGAATTTATAACTGAATATCTTTAGCTTAAGTGCAAAGGTGAATTGATCAACATGGTTATAATTATTGTTTATATAAATTATGAAATGATTATATATTTATTCGAGATATTAATATATTTGGCTTTTACAGAGTGCAAATATGAACTGTTGAGGAATATCTTTGCTTTGTAGTGGTGCAGATGAATTATTGATGAATATCTTTGGCACAGTAGTGCAAAGATGACTTGTTGTTGAATATCTTTGGCATGTAGTGCAAAGATGACTTGTTGATGAATATATTTGGCTGTAGTGTGCAAATATGAATTGTTGATGAATATCTTTGGCCCAGTAGTGCAAAGATGACTGTTGTTGAATATCTTTGGCCGTAGTGCAAAAGATGACTGTTGTTGAATATCTTTGGCCCGTAGTGCAAAGATGAACTGTTCTTGAATATCTTTGGCTGTAATGAAAAGATAAACTGTTGTTGAATATCTTTGGTCTGTAGTGCAAAGATGAATTTATTAGTATGATTATGAACAAGAACTGTGATTTGGTATAACCATGATCTTTGATGTTTCAGGTAAAGACATGTGATGAAAATTATCTTCGTCTTGGATGCGAAGAGGAATTTAGAATTACAATTATGATTATGAGTTATTCATATAATTGTGGAAAAGAACTGTTGATTAATGTTACAGGGATAAAACATTGTTGGTGGACTTTTATTGTGGAGAAGATAATAGACTTTATGGTCTATTTGACTCTTCTAATGGATTGCTCATTCCGCTGCAACTATGGTTGAAAAGTTTTATCATCTACCATATGTTCTAAATCTCTGATTTATTACTGTTGAAGGCTATTGATAATTTAATTATCTTTAGTCATGATATTCTTTACTGAGCTAGTTGTGCTCACCCTTTTGCTTCACAATTCCTTTCAGGTAATAAAAGTGTAGGCATTTGGGTCGAGTGGGGATAACGAGGAAATAGAGCGGTGGTCTCTAGGCGTGGGAGGTTCTCCTAGCGGTATAGAAAAGTGTTGTATACATCATTTAGTAGTTATATTTGGTGAATCAAATAGGGTGAGGCGAACCCAACGTTGGAAGGGTGTTTTGTCACTATCATACAAGATGTCTAATGACATACAACTCGTCGTATCATCATAAAGACAAGGATGTGCTCATCCACTTGCTTGAGTATATATCTGAGCACTACCTATATAATCTTGGTGTTTGTTAGAAGTATAATTCTCAATTAGAGATAGTGGAGATAATGATATGTCGAGAGAAGACTCACCATTGGAAAGAATATGATAGTAATCTTCTTATTTTTCTTTGGGGTCTATTAGATTGACCAAGGATAATTACGTGGCCATATGATATCTATCATGACCTGAGCAGCGTATGGCCTCCCATGTATACGAAGGTTTCTTGAGCACTTCCCAAAGATTTTAATTTCTAAAACAGTTTTTGACTATGTGAATAAGCTTCATCCCTGGCAAAACATGCAGAAGTTATTTTTTTTTCTTTTTTAGAGAATACATGAAGGTAGTTATTCGGCAATCAAGACAGATCACGGAAATCAACGGACCTGCCGATTTTTGTTTTTCGGATATATATATATATATATATATTATAATATACAGTTATTATATTATATATATATATATAATAGTTATATATATATATATATATATATATATATATATTATTAAATTATTTTATAATTAAAATAAAATGTTTATTTTAATTTTAAAATAAAAAGTTTATTTTAATATTAAAATAAAAAGAGTTTATTTTAATTTTAAAATTGAATATTATATATATATATATAATTATTTTAATCTTAAAATAAAAGTTTATTTTAATTTCAAAATAAAAGGTTTATTTTAATTTTAAAATAAAAGGTTTATTTTAATTTTAAAATAAAAGGTTTATTTTAATTTTAAAATTAGAATTTCATGCTAACTAATTAGAGTTGGAATTGGATTCCATGCTAACTAATTGGAGTTGAAATTGGATTCTATTTTTCCTTAAATAAAGGAGTTTATTTAGATATGAAATAAGATTTCATATTATTCAAAATAAAGGAGTTTATTTGTGAATAGGAAAGAGAATCCTAATTTCCTTAAATAAAGTAGTTTATTTAAATATGAAATAAGATTTCATATTATTCAAAATAAAGGAGTTTATTTGTGAATAGGAAAAGAATATCCGTGTTTCCTTTAATAAAAGATTTTTTTTACATGGAATTGGATTCCATAATTAATTAAAATAAAAGAGTTTATTTTAATTAAAGATTTTTTATATATATATATATGGAATTGGATTCCATAATTAATTAAAATAAAGGAGTTTATTTTGATTAAAATTTTGATTAAAATAAAATAGTTTATTTTATTCAAAATTGGATAAATTAAAATAAAATAGTTTTATTTTGATTTAAATTTGGATTAAAATAAAGGAGTTTATTTTGATTCAAAATAGATTTTATACTAACTAAATTTGCCCATTAAATGATATCAATATATATATTAAATGTTTATTATTCATAAGATGAATGTTATTTATTGATGCGTATGGTGATGTGTATGATAATAAATGGGATTGATTATGGACTATTGACCCGATATGATTGGATTTTATTTTAGTTGGATGCATGAATGTATGGGTTTTATTAAATGGGGCTGCGTACCTCGCCTTCTCTAATTTTTCTTAATGTAAATTCTATCTCCCTCCTATGTACTTCCCTTGGCTTTGATCAAGGTTTCTATTTATTTTAAAATAGTTATGTAATAGGAATAGTTAGAATTAATTTTGAAGAATTAGAGATCGAGGAAACAAGGAGCGCTTGAAGACCCGTTTGTAATGGAGCCCCTGGTTTAAATGTAATAGTTATATTTAAATATTATTTCTTGCACCCCTAGGGGGTTTGACCTTTTGGTTCACTTAGTGGCTCTAGTGAACCAAACTAGAATAAAAGTCCATAATCAATCCAAGTAGAATATAGTATTCTATATGTGCATGCTTATTTTATATATATTATATATTATGCAAACATGCTTCGCATGTTCATTAATATAATGACGTATTTTATATATATATGTAAATGCAATGCAGCTAAACAAGATGAGACAAATTAATAACAAACCCGTCGATTTTTATATTAAGTCCTAAGCGTTCAAAGATATTTGGAATATCGAGCGTTAAGCCTTCTAGCATGATAAAATTATTAGAGTATTTGTAAGACCCGACTTTTATAAATAAAGATGAATTTTTCTATAAATATTATTTTTGAATATTATGGAATAAATTTGATATAATGTTATAGTTGTGGGTAATATTTATAAATTTTGCAAAGTATGCAAGTTGTTATAAAATATTACGTTTGGTGGGGAATATTCTTTTTGTTAGGGAATATTAAATACTGATGGCTCAATCATTGGTGGACCCCACAACATTATTGTCGGATTGAGAAAGCGACAAAAATATTTTATAAAAATAACTTGGTAGGAGGTGTTCTGAATTAAAAGCTGTTGAACTACCCGGTGGTAAAAAAATGCGATGTCTGGCGTGGTTGCGTAGTAGCACGGTATTGATTATTGATGCTTACGTGAGAAGTCACTCACCATGCTCAATTATTGCTACGATAATTCTTTGCATCATATCTCTTATATTATTGATTCAATTATTGTCACGATATCATCATATAATATGTTATAGTATTAAATCAATAATTGAGGCGACAAGTTATAAATGATTAATAATTATTGAAAGATTAAATATGTGTTATGATTTGTGGTAAGTTTGATTATTTTATGGGGGGCTCGTATGTCATCATCTAAGAGTCTCTTCATAGTATTTACCTTCGTCGATAGTAATTACCTTGTGAATAGTATTTACCTTAATCGATAGTAATTACCCTTGTGAATAGTATTTACCTTAAATCGATAGTAATTACCCTTGTGAATAGTATTTACCTTCGTCGATAGTAATTATCCTTGTGAATAGTATTTACCTTAAATCGATAGTAATTACCCTTGTGAATAGTATTTACCTTCGTCGATAGTATTTACCTTCGTTAATAGTAATTACCTTTACCGGACGTCGAACCACTTGTCGTTTCACATTACGAGCGTCGAACCACTTGTCGTTTCACATTACAGTCGTCCAAACCAATTAAATCGAGCCACTTGCCTTTTCACACGGCGGTGCTAAGCTAGAAATCTTCTATAAATAGAGGCTGAGGGCTTCATTATTTTCACGAATTCATTGAAGCTATAGAGAGAAAAGTATAGAAAGAATAAGAGAGAAAGAAGAAGAGTATTTTGTTACTACTGCTTCTTTGCGATATTCAATCTCCTACCAAAAGTAAGGGGTGTTATTCTTTCTTATTCATGAAGAGAATTGTTGTTATTCCATTGCTTATTATTACATTGGAATAACTTTGTATCGTGGTTTACCTATATACTTGGTGACATTCTTCTATTATTACATTTGGAACATCACATGCATGTGTTTTACAGGACTGGTTAAAATCTTTATTATTATTACATTGGAACATCACATGCGTGTGTTTTACACCGACTGGTTAAAATCTTTATTATTACATTGGAACATCACATGCATGTGTTTTACAGGACTGGTTCCGTCTTTATTATTACATTGGAACATCACATGCATGTGTTTTTACAGGATCAGTTCCATCTTTATTATTCTTTGGAACATCCATCGGTGTGAATTTCACGACTGGTTCCGTTATTTATTATTACGTTGGAATAACACATGCATGCATGCGGTCTATCGCATGCATGGTGATTTCTTTTGTTATTCCATTCTTTATTATACCCAGTTGGTTAAAACTTTGACTTCATACTCCATGAAATTAGTAGAATATCCTTGATATTTGCGTTTCATCCAATATCTTTTCATGGAAATATTCTTGATCATTCTTGAATTTTACTCTACAAAAAGCATGATATCGTGTTGATAATTTGGGCGTTAATAATTCTGGATAAAATAATTCTTGAACTTGTTTTATTGAATTCTTATATCATTGTCATCATCCTCATGTTTATATTTTTTTTGAAGTCATCATACGTGGCTTTTAGAGTGCGTAGATGGACTTGGTATGATTATGACGAGAGACTATTGGTTGTAATCATGGCCAGTAATGTTACAAATGATGTGATAAAAAATCCTCGATGGTAGTAGTGCATTGATGGGCGATTGTTGGCATGATCATGACCATTAATGAATACACAAATATTCTTGGCCCGTAGTGCATGAATAATTGTGGTCGTGATACTTAAAGAATATCCTTGGCGTAGTAGTGCGGGGGTGATTCGATGATGTGGAATATTTATTAAAGTGAGTCTCGGCTATATACGATGATGAAAAACCTTTTAAAACCTAAAAGATAGTAGACTTTATTTTCTACTTGACTCTTTTAATGGATTGCATATTCATTGCTGATTAAAGCGGTTTATCTATTGTATTTTATCGGTTTAACATTATTGAAGACTATTGATAATTTATTACGCATTATCTTAGTCATAATATTTCTTCTTGGGCTAGTTGAGCTCACCCTTTCTTTCCTTTGTTCTCTTGAGGAAATGATAATATAAATTTGGGACGAGTCGGAAAGCAGTGATGGTCACGAAGATAGCATTAGTAGTCCTCACTATTACGTAAAATAGTGTGATAATAATTATAATGAGGACTTTTTTTTGAGTTTGTATAATATCTAGTAGAAGCGATATTTGTATTTAAACTCACGATTTATGTCGTATTGTACCACAGCAGTTATGTTAATAAGTTGTATTTAAATTACATACCATATAAGTGGCGACTCAAGATGGGTGATGTATACCTAATTTTGGGGCGTCACGGTTGAGTATCGAGCTTAGGGATATGATCCTGGCTAAGATGTGAGAATAGTACTAGGAGGGAGGCGGGGAATACCTTGTTAGTATGACCTACCTAAGTTTATATGCTACTTTATTGGTTGGTGGAAGATAGGGATAATTTGTTACATGTCAATTAACCTTTTGTTTTGTGGCGATGTCTGAAAATGACATCCGAGAATGTTGAGAATAGCAATGGAGCCTTGACGATCGTTGATTCACCACATATCATATAATCGGGATAATGTGCATCGTGAAGGCGACAATCCTCATGCAAACAACAACAACGACCAAATGATGAATGATCAAATGTTGAGAGGCTTTATGCAATTTATGCAATGATGAGGCGACTCTGTCCAAAACGTGGGTGGAAACACGGAAAACTCTCGGCGGTCACCACTAAACAATTTAAGGCCTGGGACCACCGGAGTTTAAGGAGAGCAAAACACTTACGGGAAGCATGGATAAAGCAGATTACCAAGATATTTGATGTCTTGGGATGCTCAGAGGAGCAAAGGTTCCCTTCTTTAGCCTTTATGTTCTTGGAGAGGCGGATTCTTGGTGGGAATCGGTAAAAGCGTACTCAACCAAATTGTCTTGAAGATATCTTGGGAGAAGTTCGAGGAGGTCATTCAACGACAAATACTTTCACGAAAGTATTACGCCACATGAAGGAGGTGGAGTTTATCAAGTTGGAACAAAACAATATGGCCAGTGTCACATGATACGAGGCAAAATTTGCGGAGTTATCACGGTTTGCGTCCCACTTGGTGGATAATGAAGAGAAATGGTAGCGAATGTTTTTAAGAGGTTTGAAGCGGGAGATACGTCGACATCTTATTTCTCATAAACGTGTTTGTATTCGGATGTTGTAAATAGGGCTCGATTAGTGGAGCGCGATAATGAGTCAACCTATGACTAAAAGAGGCGTAAGCAAAATTATAATACCGGCGAGAATAGTCATCGGCGGTGACAACAAGCGTGGAGGAATCAACGGGCGGATATGGTAACCACTTGGTGGTAATCGAGGCCAAAACAATAAGAATGGACATTTCAAAAAGGAGATTCAACAATGATGGAAAGGCGTCGGCACCAAAGACCCGTTGTTAAGGAAGGAGAAAGACCACCTATCATATGCTTCAAATGCGGAGGAGAGGACACATCGATCAAAGCTGCGTCATGCTTAGTCAAAGCATGTTATAATTGTGGAAGAGAAGGTCACTTAGCTCGATTTTGTGCGTTCTGAAGACAAATTCAGCTAGGATGGAGCACCAAAGGCCATCCCGAAAATTCAAAACCCGTTAGTCTGAGGAGAGCATTTGTTGTGACCTCCCAAAGAGCAAGGAATCCGAATGAGGTCATCACGGGTAAGCTTATCATAAACTCTAATGAAGTCTATACTTTATTTGATCTGGGTTCTACCCATTCTTTTATTTCTCCTACTTGCGCTCATCGATTAAATTTGACTCAGGAGAAATTAGACTTTGACTTATCTGTGGAAACTCCGTTGGGAGAAACCTTCATTACATCCACATTTTATAAGTCTTGTTTGGTTCAAATCGGTACCCTCACATTACACCTTCGATCTTATTTCATTAAAAATACTTGCATTTGGCGTGATTACTGTGGATTGATTGGTTAACTACTTATCATGCAAAAATTGATTGTTTTAAATAAGGTTGTTAGCTTTCATATTCCTAATCAACCTATTATGAGAATTCAAACGACCAAACCATTAAAATCAATCACGGTCATCTCAAGCCATAAAAGCTATTCGTTTATTGAAAAGCGGATGTCGAAGCTTTCTTAGCTCGTATCACAATTTAAATAAAAATCGTCGATTTTAAGCGATATTCCTATTGTTAATAAATTTCTGACGTATTCCCCGAAGAACTTCTGGCCTACCCCGGGCGTGAAATTGAATTTTGTATCGACCTTGAACCCGGTACAAAACCTATTTCCAAAGCCCATGTCGAATAGCTCTATTGAACTTGAGGAGTTAAAGACCCAATGCGAGAATTGTTAGACATTGGCTTTATTAGTCCTAGTACTTCTCCTTGGGGTGCTCTGTTACTATTCGTGAAGAAGAAAGATGGGAGTATCGACTTTGTATTGATTATCGGGAGTTGAATCATGTCACCATCAAAAATAGGTATCCTTTGCCACGTATTGATGACTGTTTGACCCGATTGCAAGGAGCCAAATTCTTTTCAAAGATTGATCTTAGTTAGGATATCACCAATTGAAGATTAGAACTGCACGACATTCCAAAGCGGCTTTTCGAAACTCGATGCGGGCATTATGAATTTCTAGTCATGTCCTTTGGATTGACTAATGCTCCTATTTGCCTTCATGGATATGATGAGCCAAGTATTCAGGAATATTTAGATCACTTTGTGGTCGTCTTTATTGATGACATCCTTATTTATTCCAAAAGCCGTGAAGATCATGAAAGCAACACTTGAGGCGACACTCCAAAAGCTTCGTGAATATAAGCTTTATGCGAGATGAAGAAATCGAGTTACGGCTTGAAGAAGTAGCATTCCTTGAGCGCGTGGTATCAAGTCATGGAATATCTGTTGACCCGGCAAAGATTGAAGCTATTGAAAGTTTGGGAACAACCTAAATCGATGGCCGAAATCGTAGCTTTCTCGGTTTAGGTGGTTATTATCGGAGATTAAGTGGAAGGATTTTCTCGAATCGCTATTCCATTATTTCGGTGACTCGGAAAGATCTGAAAGTTCGGTTGGAGCGAAGAATGTGAGAGAAGAGTTTTCAAGACTCGAGAGGAGACTTATTTGATTTTGTTACGACAATACCATCGGCTCGGAGGGATTTGTCATCTCTGATGATGCTTGAGCAAAGGGTTGGGATGTGTTCTTATGCAACATGGAAAAGTTATAGCCTATGCCTCGCGACAACTCAAAGAATATGAGAGGAATTATTCTACTCATGATCTAGAGTTGGCGGTATTTATCTTCTGCACTTAAAATTTGGAGGCATTACTTGTATGGGGAGAAAGTGGAGATCTTTACGGATCATAAAAGCCTCAAATATTTCTTCACTCAAAAGGAACTCAACATGCGACAACGGCGTTGGCTTGAAGCTGTTGAAAGATTATGATCGTACCATCGATACCATCTGAAAAGCGAGCGTGGTAGTAGGCGCATTGAGTAGAAAATCATATGCAAAATCTGAGTGCGATATTGTCAATGAAAGGCCCATTTGTGTGACTTGCAAAGGATGGAGATAGAATTAAAGACTCGAGGGGCGCGTGTGATGATAGCGAGTATCTGAGTAGAACCGAACTTTAATTGATAAAGTTAAAGTCGCTTGCTCGAGCTCTGAGACCTAGCGTGATGCGTATGAGGAAGAAAGTGCAAGAAGGTGCTATCTTAGGAAGCAAGAATCGATGAAAAAGGAATACTTGAGTCAACTCGGACTATGTGTTCTAACGACCACGATTTAAAGTATAATATCATGATGGAGGCACACAACACACCATTTGCAATCCATCACAGGAGTACCAAAATGTATCATGATATTAAATCATACATTTTGGTGGAAGCAATATGAAGAGAGAGATATAGCTATTTGTTTATCTCAAGGTGTCTAACTTGTCAACGAGTTAAAGCGGAGCATCAAGTACCAAAAGGTCCATTGCAACCACTTGAAATTCCGGAATGGAAGTTGTGGCGCCCCAAAATAGGTATACACAACACCCATTCCGAGTGCGCCAAATACATGGTACAAGAAGCAAACTACAACTTCAATAATACAAATGTCGTGTGAAATACGACAATATATCTTAATGAGTTTAAATACAAATATTATCTTCTAGACAATATCTATACTCAAATAAATCCTCATCACATTTATTGATACATTATTTTACAAAATGGTGAGGACTACTAAACAACTCTCTCTAGAACCTTCATTCCATACCCAGAGCTAGTACTACATTACATTCTAGCCTCACGAGAAGAAAAATGGAACAACAAGGAAAAGGTTGAGCTCAACTAGCCCGATAAAGAATACTATGACTAAGATAATATACAACAAATTATCGTTAGTCTCCAACGAGGAAAAATCGATAGAATACAATAGACAACAAGTTTGAGATCAATATTACGTGAAAATAATAATTCATAGAAGAGTTACGTAGAATGAAATCTACTATAATCTATGAATTTAACGGTCCATCATCAATATTTTATCCTGTAACATCAATCAATTTTCATCTCAAATCAAATATTCATCTTTGCACTTCTGAAGCGAAGATATTCATCAATCGGTCGTATTCATCTCAACACTGTTCATCTTTGCACTAAGGCCAAAGATATTCATCGATTAGTCATGTTCATTTAAACACTGCTCATCTTTGCACTACTGAGGCCAAAGATATTCTTGAAATCATTCATCTTTGCACTACGGGCCAAAGATATTCATCGATCGGTCGTATTCATTTAAACACTGCTCATCTTTGCTCTTCTGAGGCCAAAGATATTCTTGAAAATCATTCATCTTTTACTCTGGGCCAAGATATTCAATAATATCATCATTTAAGGTGAGGATGATGAAAATATTTTTAAAGAACGAATCCGGTGAAACAAAATGACAAGGATTAAGGATTAAGGATTAGTACTTTGTTTTATCCATGTCAAAAATACCTCAAAATAATCATAGTGGTGTAAAATTTCGAGAATGATCAAAACATGGATACAATCAAAGCTAGTATCCAGATTAGATATTTTAGACGAAAGAAAAATTTTCATTTTTAGGTTGAATAGTCTTAAATGATCGTGAATAGTTATCGATATCGTGAATAGTCTTAGTATCGTGAATAAGTAACTCAAACACCAAAAGATAGAAATTCCACAAAAAACATCTTCACGCTTCATGAATAGTACTAAATGAATAGTAACTTCGTGAATAGTAACTCATGAATAGTAACTTCGTGAATAGTAACTCATGAATAGTAACCCAGAAATATGAAAAAGTTCCAAATTTGATAAAAAGTTCAACCGATATTTGACGTAATGATATTGAAGAAATAATATCATCTGAGAAGAAAATAACATCCCTTACCTCGAAGAATCGATTACTTGGAAGGAAAGGTCGGAAGTGATCTTTGAATGAAACTTGTCTTGAGCAATGACTCTCAAAGTATCTAAATACTCACAAAATACGCTCGATAATATAGAGAGAAAGAGAAAACTTATGTTTACGGTGTGATTTTAATTCTAACTTAGCCCTCTATTTATAGGAAAATGTTAGCCCAAGGCGGACTTGACTGCTACTACTGATGGCTTTACACCTTACTATTGCCACCCACCACATTTGAAATAAAATTCAGCACATTTTTTCACCAACCACAAGTGGGGCCCACTCAATTCTAGAATTTTCCACCAAAATCAATTATAACCCTAATTTAGAATCGGACACCTCTTAAAATTCATAACAAATCATTAATTGAATTTTTAACGGTTCAAAATTTGTGGACATATACTCAACTTATGTATGTATAACATACCCAAAAATTACCACAATCAACGGTCGGATTAAAATTATAACCCATGATATATCTGAAACCCACGATTTGATTTTAATACCTCCTCAATCAGATAAAATCTTGATAAAACACCTCAACATTAATTCCTTCATTAATAACCACATAAATAAATCCATCATTTATATTCATATAAAATAAATATTTCCTTATCATATGAATCAATAATTAATTATTCACAAATAATATTACGAATCACATTTATGATGACCAGTTTGTTCCCGGAAGAGGGGCTTTCGATAAGGATCTCTCACTTCTTGGCAGCATTTAGGTGACCAAACCTCTCCTTGACGAACTTTCTAGACATTGCCAATAATGTTATCTAATAATATTATTCAAATAATATGAATTATTGATCGATAATGGGAAATCTTGTGTAGATGACAATTATTGAAGCAATGATAATATAAAATACCAACGCGGCAATTATTGAATCAATAAAATAAAATATTGAGCGATAACTCTTGTGAAAATTATTGAGTAGTGCCTTCTTACGTAAGGATCAATAATTCAACAATCTTTATTCTGATCTGGTGTCTTCTTGTGCGACCACGCGTATTCTTGTATTTTAACCATAGGGTATTCAACGGTCTTACTTGTAACAACTTCTGTTATTATTTATAACCACCCAAACTTTGTCGTTTTCCTCATCCAATCGCTTTTCCGTTATGGGGCCCACACATGGGCTTTTGCTTGTAGTCATACGTCGAATATTCACAGACGATCTGAATATTCCATTCCACCGACGAATATTCCCAGACAAAAATGAATATTTTATAACCACTTGCTTATTTTGAAATATTTGCGTATTTAACCCTTAACTATCCATTATTAATCAAATCAACCCTTACTATTTCAAAATAATAAATAAAGGAAATTCCTTTTTATTTAAAAAACTTGAGGGTCTTACTGTGTGAGCACATTACCATGGATTTCGTTCTTACCATGGTCTTCCTAAGGTTTCTCAGGCATTGATGCGATTTGGGTCATTGTTGATAGGTTGACCAAGTCTGCTCATTTCTTCTGAAATCGAGAAACTTATACACTTGAGCGTCTTGCTTTCGTATGTATACATAAACGAGATTGTTAAGGCGCATGGTATCTTAGGTATCCATAGTTTACGATCGAGACCCAAGATTCACTTCACGATTTTGGGTTAGTTTGCAAAAAGCTATGAGCACAGACTTACGATTTAGCTCGGCATATCATCCTCGGACGGACGGACGATCGGAGAGGACTATTCAAACTCTTGAAGATCTATTAAGACTACGTGTCCTTGATTTCAAGGGAGTTGGGACAAGTTCTTACCATTGGTGGAGTTTTCCTACAACAACAGGTTATCAAGCAAGTATTGGCATGGCTCCATTCGAAGCATTGTATGGAAGAAAGTGTCGTTCTCGGTATCTTTGGGATGAGGTGGGTGAAGCAACGTTGTTGGGGCCGGGAGTTGATGCGTATGACTACGAAAAAGATTCAAATGATCCGACAACGTATAAAAACCTCACAAAATCGACAAAAGAGTTATCTTTGATCTTCATCGAAAGGGCGTGGAATTCGATATAGGAGATCATGTGTTGTTAAGAGTTGCTCCATGGAAAGGAGTTACAAGATTTGGAAGGAGAGGAAAACTTAATCCTCGATTCATCGGTCCATTTTAATCCTCGATCGAGTAGGAATGTGTAGCTATAGACTAAACTTTACCACCAAATATGTCTCGTGTTCATAACGTTTTTCACATATCTATGTTACGTAAATATGTGAAAGACCCGAACCATATTATTGAGTTAGAACCAGGACGAAATAGCGGAAGATTTGATGTATGAAGAGGTTCTGTTCAAATTTTGGATAAGAAGGAACATATTCTACGCTCGAGGTTATACCTCAAGTCGAAGTTTTGTGGAGGAACCACGATGTTGAGAAATGACTTGGGAGTTAGAATCTGAAATGAAATCAAGATATCCTTACCTCTTGACATACCGTCGTACCCTAATTTGGTGAAATTTCATAAGAAGGGAGGTTGTAAGACCCGACTTTTATAAATAAAGATGAATTTTTCTATAAATATTATTTTTGAATATTATGGAATAAATTTGATATAATGTTATAGTTATGGGTAATATTTATAAATTTTGCAAAGTATGCAAGTTGTTATAAAATATTAGTTTTGGTGGGGAATATTCTTTTTGTTAGGGAATATTAATATGATGATGGCTCAATCATTGGTGGACCCCACAACATTATTGTCGGATTGAAAGCGAAAAAATATTTTTATAAAAATAACGGCGGAGAGTGTTCTGATTAAAAGCTGTTGAACTACCCGGTGGTAAAAAAATGCGATGTCTGGCGTGGTTGCGTAGTAGCACACGGTATTGATTATTGATGCTTACGTGAGAAGTCACTCATTATGCTCGATTATTACTCTGATAATTCTTGCATCATATCTCTTATATTATTGATTCATTATTGTCACATTATCATCTCGTATAATATGTTATAGTATTAAATCAATAATTGAGGCGACAAAGTTATAAATGATTAATAATTATTGAAAGATTAAATATGTGTTATGATTTGTGGTAAGTTTGATTATTTTATGGGGGCTCATATGTCATCATCTAAGAGTCTCTTCATCAATAGTATTTACCTTCGTCGATAATAGTAATTACCCTTGTGAATAGTATTTACCTTCGTCGATAGTAATTACCCTTGTGAATAGTATTTACCTTCGTCGATAGTAATTACCCTTGTGAATAGTATTTACCTTAAATCGATAGTAATTATCCTTGTGAATAGTATTTACCTTCGTCGATAGTAATTACCCTTGTGAATAGTATTTACCTTCCGTCGATAGTATTTACCTTCGTTAATAGTAATTACCTTTACCGACGTCGAACCACTTGTCGTTTCACATTACGGTGCGTCGAACCACTTGTCGTTTCACATTACAGAGCGTCGAACCGATTCGTTCGAGCCACTTGCCTTTTCACACGGCGGTCGGTGCTAAGCTAGAAATCTTCTATAAATAGAGGCTGAGGCTTCATTATTTTTCACGAATTCATTCAAGCTATAGAGAGAAAGTATAGAAGAATAAGAGAAAGAAGAAGAGTATTTTGTTACTACTGCTGCTGCGTATTCAATCTCCTACCAAAAGTAAGGGGTGTTATTCTTTCTTATTCATGAAGAGAATTGTTGTTATTCCATTGCTTATTATTACATTGGAATAACTTTGTATCGTGGTTTACCTATACTTGGTGACATTCTTCTATTATTACATTTGGAACATCACATGCATGTGTTTTACAGGACTGGTTAAAATCTTTATTATTCATTGGAACATCACATGCATGTGTTTTTACACCGACACTGGTTAAAATCTTTATTATTATTCTGGGAACATCACATGCATGTGTTTTACAGGACTGGTTAAAATCTTTATTATTACATTGGAACATCACATGCATGTGTTTTTACAGGATCAGGTTCCATCTTTATTATTACATTAGAACATCATGCCGGTGTGAATTTCACGACGACACAGGTTCCGATTATTTATTATTACATTGGAATAACTTTTATGCATGCGATCTATCGCATGCATGGTGATTTCTTTTGTTATTCCATTCTTTATTATACCCGGTTGGTTAAAACTTTGACTTCTATACTCCATGAAATTAGTAGAATATCCTTGATATTTGCGTTTCATCGATATCTTTTCATGGAAATATTCTTACGATCATTCTTGAATTTTACTCTACAAAAACAATTATCATGTTGACAATTTGGGCGTTAATAATTCTGGATAAAATAATTCTTGAACTTGTTTTATTGAATTCTTATATCATTGTCATCATCCTCATGTTTATATTTTTTTGAAAGTCAAATACATGGCTTTGTGGTGCATAGATGGACTTGGTATGATTATGACCGAGAGACTATTGATGTAAATCATGGCCAGTAATGTTACAAATGATGTGATAAAAATCCTCGATTAGTAGTAGTGCATTGATGGAATGATTGTTGGCATGATCATGACCATTAATGAATACACAAATATTCTTGGCGTAGTGCATGAATAATTGTGGTGCGTGATACTAAAGAATATCCTTGGTAGTAGTGCGGGGTGATTCGATGATGTGGAATATTTATTAAAGTGCGAGTCTCGGCTATAACAATGATGAAAAACCTTTTAAAACCTAAAAGATAGTA